>QRFJ01000076.1:1439975-2039975 GCA_006176705.1 Cocos nucifera
GACTCTATCGCTAAAGCCATCGCTAATGATCATAATTTTTTTAAAGTTATACTTTAATAATAAATTTTTTCTCCTAGGTCATTTTTTGGGTGGTTAAAAATCAATATTGAATTTTATTAAATTTTTAGGCTTAATTAATTCATGGATCATGTCCTAATTGATTTAAATTTAATTTAATTAATTAGGCTTGACTTAATTTGAGGCTGATTAGATTTTAATATTTCAAGTAAGACTTGAGTTAAAAGCCTAATTGAATTAGATTTGATAGGATTTTGAATTAGATTCGAATCCATTCGAATTAGATTCAAATTGAACCTAAATTAACAATAATTTTGTTCTAACTGATTTAAATCAAATTAAATTTAATTAGGCTTGACTTAATTTAAAGATAATTGGATTTTAAGAACTTGGATCCAAAGTCTAGTTGAATTAGGATTGATGGATTTTTGAATTAGATTCAAATTGAATCTAAATTAATTTTTTTTTCTAATTAATTTAAATTTGATTTAATTTAATTAGTCTTGACTTAATTTGAGGCTAATTGAAATTTAATATTTCAAGTAAGATTTGGATTCAAAGCTTAATTGAATTAGCTTTGATAGGATTTCAAATTAGATTTAAATTCGTTCAAATTGGATTCAAGTCAAACCTAAATTAAAAACTATTTTATTCTAATTAATTTAAATTAAATTAAATTTAAGCTTGACTTAGATTGAAGGTAATTAGATTTTACTATTCAAGTAAGACTTATATTCAAAGCCTAATTGAATTAGGATTGATAGATTTTTGAATTAGATTCAAATTAAATTTAAATTAGATTTGAATTAAATCCAAATAAAAATTATTTTTTAAATTAATTTTAATTTAATTTAATTTAATTAATCTTGATTAATTTGAGGCTAATTGAATTTTAAAATCCATGTAGAACTTGGATTCAAAGTTTCATTGAATTAGGTTTAATAGGATTTCAAATTGAATTCGAATTGGGTTTGAATTAAATTCAAATCAAATCATGGATTAAGTCCTAATTGAATTAAATTATATTTAATTTAAGTAGGCTTGACTTAATTTAAAGCTAATTTAGTTTTATAATCTAAGTAGAACTTGGATTCAAAGTCTAATTGAATTAGGTTTGATAGAATTTTAAATTAAATTTAAATTAAAAATTATTTTTTTAATTAATTTAAATTAGATTAAATTTAATTATACTTGACTTAATTTGAAGATAATTAGATTTTACTATCAAAGTAAGACTTTGATTAAAATTCTAATTGAATTCAGATTGATAGGATTTTGAATTGGATTTGAATCGGAATCGAATTGGATTTGAATTGAATCTAAATTAAAATTAATTTCTTCTAATTAATTTAAATTATATTTAATTTAATTAATCTTGACTTAATTTGAGATAAATTAAATTTTATAATCTAAGTAGGACTTAGATTTAAAGCCTAATTAAATTAGGTTTGATAGGATTTTGAATTGAATTCGAATCGAATTTGAATTGGATTCGAATCGAACTTAAGTTATGTTCTAGATTATTAGTGATGGCAAGGATGCCATCACTAATTTTGTCACTAATAATATTTTTAAATAATTTTTTTGCTAATTTATTATTGAGATTTTTTTAAAAAATTATTAGCGATGGCAGGTATTTCATCACTAATAGTCAAAATTCACCATCACTAATATATATTTTATATTTAAATATTATAAAAAATTTAAAAATTTTAAATAATTTTAGTGACAGCTTCACCATCACTAATAGTTAATTATGGTGATAGTAAAGATTTCATCACTAATAATCCAAATTCGCCATCACTAATAATTTTTTAATATTTACATATTTTAAAAAATTATATTTTTAGAGATGGCATTTATCATCGCTAATAATAAAATTTTTATCACTAATATTATTAGTGACAGTAATTTTTTTGTCAGTATTATGATGATAAAAAGATATTATTAGTGATAAAAAAAATTTCCACCACTAATACGGTTGATAATATTTAAAATTATTATAGTGTCTAAATTTCTATCAATATATATAACATCTTGAATAATATATATAATTTTCTATTAAGGGTGGCAAAAATTGACCTAACCCACTAACCCAACCCACGTTCGACCCACCTTAAATAGGTTTGGATTTGCATGAAATAGATTCCAAGTTGTCAATGGATTAGCTTGTTTAACCTATTTAATAAGCGAGTCAGGTTCAGATTTCAGATAACTGACCTGTTTAACCCATTTAACCCATTTAATAAATGGGATGGAACAGGTCGGGTCGGGTCGGGTTATAACCCATAAATCCACATGACTTAAACCTAAGTAGCTTTTTCTAGTTTTCTTTTGGTTTCGACTTTTAACCCCTAGTTGGACTTTCGACTCTTTCGATCTTTCCTCCTCCCATCCTCCGGTTCGTTTTCTAGGATTCGATTTTTTGATTTTTTTCTTCACTCCTCTGTAGCTCTGGTTCTCCTCTGGTGCTTGCAGCAGCCAAGCTTCCTCCCAACGGTGGCTGGGGTAGTGGGACTCCTCCACTCCTCCTTCATTGCCAGTCCTTAAGAGGAGGGCTTGTCAAGGTTCGGCCATCATTAAGAGAGGGCTTGCTGCTTGTGCTACTTGACACCTTGGCACCTTGGTCCCCACTCATCTAGGATTTTCTTCTTTTTTTTTGATCTTTTCCTCCTTCTATGCTTCCTTAATCTTTGCCAAGGTATATTTTTCTTATTCCTTGATCTAGGGTTTTTTGAGGTTTCATTTGTTTGGATTAGATTTTGTGCTGAAAATATTGATTGATTCTTGGTTAAACTATCTTCTTATTTCTCGATTGGTTATTTTGTTGGGTTCTTCCTCTATTTTTTTTCTATTTTTTGATTATGATGGATTCTCTGAGTTCTCTACTAGTTGTTGCCTTTTGATTTTTTTTTTTGTTTATTCTTTTTAATTTTAGTGGGATGTACATGTTGTTACATTGGTGATAATACTATTTGCTGCCTTTGATTGTTTATTCTTTTTAATTAGCTATCATAATTATTTATTGGATATAGTGTTGGAGTATTTTGTTAATTTGGTGATATTCCGAATGACACACCTTTTGGCTACATTGTTATAAACTAGAATGCACCCAAAGATATTAGGTTAACCTATATATGAACTAAATGCATGTGAGAAAATCGAATAGTTCACCTCTAAAAAAATTAAAAAATAAAAAAAAATATTAAGCAAGAAATAGTTTGGTCTTTCACCATGGCCCCTTAACTTTGATTAGGCTAAAATTCAAAGGGAGGCTACCTGCAAACAACTATAGAAACACTGACACATAAAAGGTAAATATTGCAAAGTAACAAGGAAAGAGGTCATTAAGTCCATTTGGTCAAAGACATTTGCATCTAACACTTCTCATAAGTTGGAATGAAGGCAATATGAACCTTCAAGCATTGAAAGAGATGGATAGTTATTAATGCTGAAGGAACCAGATCTAGGGTTTCACGAATAGATCTTAAAATTTTTTCAGAATCAGACAGCGAAAGACTTAAATAAATTAAATATTTATTTAAATAAATAAATAAATACCTAGATTTTAGATCTATTACATGATCAAGATATGATATTAAATCAGAAATTAAAAACATAAAGGAGAAGGAAAGATTGATCACATTAATCTAGATCTACACTACATCTAATGCAGGTATGAAATCAATAGATCATATCTATTATCTGTGCAAGTTAGATGTTCTAACTTACTGATCCAGACTTAAGGATGAAGTCACGAGCTGCACACATGTCCAGCCTCTAGGTGTCATTCACACGAGCCTACGAACTCTGATCTAAAGTTCGATACAGAAAATTAGCACAGCATGCTAGTACCGTGCTGACCCTTCTTCGATGGTCGATCCGACGCGCCTTTCTTCAAAACTTGAACTCTCCAAAATATAAGAAGGAAGAAAAGAGTTTTCTGATCTGAGACTCTCTCAAAAAAAAACTCAAAAGAAGTAGATATGAAGAATAAAACAGCCCTAGAAGAAGACCCTCTTCTTCTTCTCTTTTCTCTCACCTAGACACCTAGTTTGGTGCCTATGGAACCCCATGCCCAAAGACTCTCTCCCTCTAATTTTCACACATCAAAAACCTCTCCTAAAGCTCTGAATCCCATAAAAATTTTAGCTAAAAATTCATCCAATAAATAGAGAAAAAAGAAGAGTCCTTGTCTAGGTCAAAAACTAGATAAGGAAAGGTCAAACAGGGCAAGACAAGGGGCGCCCAACTCTTGGATGCCTCCTCCACAATTATTGGCATGGACCAGCAAGAGAGGGCACACAAAAAAGAGGTTTCTCACATGGAATAAGAGAAGAATTAATAAAAGAGGGGGCGGCACTCAAGAAAAGGTATTTTGGTCAATAAGGATTTTATCTCATAGAATCCTAAAGCAAAACTAATTTCCCTTTTGACTTGGTCTTCCAACAAATTGCCTTATGAGAAAAAGAGGGATAAAGGGGCATGTGTGAACATCAGGGAGAGGAGATCTCATGCACAAAATAAATTAAAGTGGGCATGGGGGGTGTGGGCTAAGGTGGCGCAATGTTAGGGAGTCCTAGTCACACTAGGACTCCTATTTTGACTTGGTCAAACAAAATCTTTTAACCAAGTAAAATTAAGAATAAACCAACTTAATTAAATAAAGTTCTAATCCATTTAAAAGCTTAATTAAATTAAATTTAAATTTAATTTATTTTTTTAATTAAATTAAAAAATTGGGTTGATCCGAGTCCTAGTTAGACTAGGACTAGTTCTATCTTGCACTTAGCTTATCCAATAAGTTAATTGAACTTGATCTAATCAAGCCCAAACTAAATATAATTAAATTATATTTAATTAGACTTAATCTTAGCCCTCTGGCTTAATCAAATTAAGTCAATTAGCAATCTAATTGCTAATCCATCCTCCTACAATACTTGCACTAGGTTAAACACCAATCGTATTGATTGTTTAACCCTAGAATGATTCTTAATCGTTGATTAACCATCTGATTAGATTGTGAGCTCTAATGTGTGTGGCCTCATAGGTCTGAACCTAAGTCGATAGTATGAGAATAGATTTTTATACCAATCGAAGTGACTATCTAACAATAGTATCCGACGATCGGATAGGTCGAATGTGTAGAACAACATCCTTAGAAGCCATGCGGATATAGTTTCCATATAATTCATCCCCTTGATCAAAATGCTCGTAGGACATCTTAGAGTTTAATTATTAACTCTAATTAGGTTGTCCACATTGTATTTTAAAATATCAAATCCATCTAATGGATTACCCTGACCAAGGTTTTGCTATATTGAAATATAGTGATACATTCTTCTTCAACTCTTGGAGTGGTCAATCCCATCTTGATTACACTCTAACTTCGCAAGTACTTGACTATGCCTAGAAGCCTTTCGTTACTGAATTAGAAATTTAGTTAGTCCGATATCAAAGTACAGTGAGTTGCTTATAGATCACTGAGATGATCTTAGGTCAAAAAGATACTTATACCTATATCCCATCAGAGATATTCTTGATAGTAGAATACTCTAAAATTGGTCATGTTCAATGATGATGTACCTATGCATCTCACCTATGTGCCATACCAGTATCTCCATATTTCTTGATTAAGAGGACAACCAACCTATATGGCATACAGCGACCTATGCTTGATAGATGTTGTCATCCTTATTAACAGCCTATCATTTGGTCATGAACAAATTTAAGAACTAATCGATAAATCCTCTCTAGCCTATCATTTGGTCATGAATAAATTTAAGGACTAATCGATAAATCCTCTCTTTATCGAAGCTAAATAGTCCTAAGGACTTCATCACAATAATGGAGTTCATTAGAAGATAAATATTTATGATGAAAAATATCAAAAATATATTTTATTTATTAATGAATCAATTACAAATATAAAGTAGCTCAACCATCAATAGACTGATGATTGGCTTTGGAACATATTTTCCAACAATTTTCACTTATCGTAAAGCCACTCGACACAGTATCTAATACCCATCTTTGACTTATGTTTGTCGAACTCTTTTATTGCTAGGGCTTTAGTGAAGGGGTCGGCCAGGTTCTTCTTTTCGTCGATCTTCTGAAGGTTGACATCACCTCGATCCATGATCTCTTAGATCAGGTGAAAGCAGGGCAGAATGTGCTTCGTCTGCTAGTGTGCCTTTGGTTTTTTTACCTAAGCAATGGCACTAGTGCTGTCGCAGGAGAGCATGACCGAACCATCAAGAGAGGGTGCTACTTTGAGCTCGATGATAAACTTTCATAGCCACACAGCTTTTTTTACAGCATCTGATGCTGCCATGTACTCTACTTCGTAGATAGAGTCTGCCACAGTATGCTGCTTGGAACTCTTCCAGTAGATGGCTCCACCATTTAGAGTAAAGATATATTCCAACACACTTCTATTGTCATCATAGTCAGATTAAAAGCTGGAGTCTGTAAATCCCATAAGTTTTAGATCTGACTCACCATAAACTAACCATTGATTCTTAGTATTTCTCAAATACTTAAGTATGGCTTTAACCACTTTTTAGTGATTTTCTTTAGGGTCAGACTGGTATCTACTTACTACTCCTAGTGAGTATGCCACGTCTGGTCTCATACATATCATGGCATACATGATAGATCCCACTGTCAAAGCATATGGGATTCTACTATCTCTCTCTTCAGGAGTTGTCGGACAATCATTTTTAGAGAGAAAAATTTCATGGCCTATCGGAAGATAGATTTTTTTTGAAATTCTCCATGCTGAACCTCTTCAGCACAGTATCTATATATGTGGACTAGGATAATCCAAGCATCCTTTTAGATCTATCCCTATAGATCTTCGTCCATAGTATGTAGGATGCTTCACCCAAGTCCTTCATGGAGAACTATGATGACAACCAGACTTTTATTCTCTGCTGTATGGGGATGTCATTTCCAATTAAGAGAATGTCATTTACATACAAAATAAGAAATACCACTGCTTAACTATTTGTCCATTTGTAAATGCAGGGTTCTTCTCCATTCTTAACGAAGCCATACATTTTGATCACTTTATCAAAATACATGTTTCAACTCCGAGATGCCTGCTTCAGTCCATAAATAGATCTTTAAAGCCTGCACACCTTGGACTCATCTGTGGATGTGAACCCCTCAGGTAGTACCATATACACCTCTTCGGTCAACTCTCCATTCAGAAAAGTTATCTTCAATCCATCTGTCAGATCTCATAGTCCAGATGGATAGCAATCACAAGTGTAATCCGAATGAACTTGAGCATTGCCATAGGGAAGAACATCTCATCATAGTCAATACCATAACGTTGATGATACCCCTTGGCAACCAGACAGGCTTTATAGGTCTCCATCTTTCCATCTGCACCCCTCTTTCTTTTGAAGACCCATTTAGATCCAATGGATTTAACCCCTTCGAGTGGATCAACCAATGTCCACACATCATTGACCTTCATGGACTCCATTTCAAATTTCATGGCCTTAGGCCATTTTTCGAAATCAGATCTCTGCATAGCATCCATATAGGTGATCGGATCCTCATCATTTTCATCGAGTTCGATGGGATCACCATCTTAGACCAAAAGACCATAGTATCTGTCTGACTGATGCGGTACTCTATCGAAATGCCTTAATGATGCAGGTACACTAAGCTCTGAACTTGATCTAATCAAATTCGATTCTGGTTCAGCTATAAGTGTCGATTTTTCTACCTGTTGAACTTCACTAAGTTCAACCTTAGAGGCAACAATTTTTTCACCAAGGAATTTCTTTTCCAAAAAGGTTGTCCTAAGGCTAATGAACATTTTTTGTTCTTCAGCATGGTAGAAATAGTAACCCTTACTTTCTTTGGGATACCCTATAAACACACACTTATTAGATCGGGGTCCAAGGTTATCTATATGCAAATGTTTGACATAGACTGGATAACCCTAAACCCGCAGGTGTGAGAGTATAGGCCTATGCTCAGTCCATATCTCATATGAAGTCTTTATGATAGATTTACTCGGTACATTATTCAATATATAATATGCAGTCTCAAGAGCATAACCCCAAAATAAAATAGGCAGACTAGCAAAACCTATCATGGATCGAACCATGTCCAACAAGGTTTGCTTTCACCTTTCTGATAAACCATTATGCTGTGGTGTCTCAGGAGGAGTCCACTGTAAGAGAATCTTATTTTCTCCTAGATATGTCAAGAACTCACTGGATAGATATTCACCTCCTCGATCCAATCGAAGAGTTTTAATATTCTTTCCAGTTTATTTTTCTACTTTACTTTAGAATCTTTTGAATATTTTAAATAAATCTGACTTATGTTTTATTAGATAAATATATCCGTACCTGGATAGATCAATTGTGAAAGTTATGAAGTAGAAATATCTACCTCTGGCACCTATGCTCATTGGTCCACATACATCAATATGTACTAGACCTAAGAGCTCAGTAGCTCTTTCACCCTTTTCAGTAAAAGATGACTTGATCATTTTTCCAAGAAGACATGACTCATAGGTTGGAAGTGATTCATAATCACTGACTTCGAGGATTCTCTCTTGGGTCAACCTGTTTATCCCATTCTTGTTAATGTGACCTAGCCTATAGTGCCATAGGTAGATATCAGAGACATTATCTAATCTAGGGTATTTTGTAGAAGTGTACATTACACTCACAAACTATGATAAAATATAAATATCATTTTTTATTATCCTTGCATTATTGTAACATCATTCATAATGATATCATAATAATCTTTCTTTATAGATAAATGATAACCATCCTTGGCCAAAAGGCTAACAAAGATTATATTCATTAGAAAGGAAGGATAATAATGATATTCATTTAAAAAAATGATATTAGTATTAAGAATAAGTTGAACTATTCCCATAGCTAGAATTGGAACAGACCT
This sequence comes from Cocos nucifera, assembly GCA_006176705.1. Classification (NCBI taxonomy): domain Eukaryota; kingdom Viridiplantae; phylum Streptophyta; class Magnoliopsida; order Arecales; family Arecaceae; genus Cocos; species Cocos nucifera. Next base: position 1,448,931 of record QRFJ01000076.1, read on the forward strand.
TCCATCTCCAACATTCAGGAATCGCTCATTATTCTCAAATCTTCTACTAATTTGAAATCCTTGCAATGTATTGCAAATATGGACTGGACTTTCGATATCCAATACCTAAGTAGAAGTATCACAAAAAGAAAAATTATAAGGTGTTATCATATAACATCTTTGATCAGCAACTACTTGCTCATCTCTCTTATTCAGCCTGTTGGGGTCATGGGAATCACGATACTGAGGATAGTTCCTCTTCCAATACCTCTGCTTCTTACAATGGAAGCACCCTGCCTAATCTAGATTATTCTTAGACCTTATGTTTAAATTGAGCATAGAGGCCCCAACACAAACCACTTCGTGCTGCTGAACAATATTCAACTTTCGATACTTATTATCGAAGTTAGATCCCATAAGTTAATCACTATCTAATAGTGAATGGAACAATTGTGGTTAGGATTTAACTTCATAACGGAGAACCAAAAGCCTAATTACTAATTGATTCATTAAACCTAAAGATTTGGACTTTAATCAAAAGATTTCTCCCACTATTTATTTGAATTAATAGCCTCTACCTCCAATTTGAAGAATTATTATAATTTCTTAGTGGGTACTAGAATCCACATAAACTGTACACGAGTCCAACTTTGGTTGGCCCACCCATGTACATCTAAGGATAGGTTCATAATCAATTATTTCTCCAAACAACTTATAGTAATTAAATTTTACCCTAGCCCTTGATCAGTTGCCTTTGGCCTTCTTAGAAAAGGGTCCAGTGAGGTCCAACCGTTAACATGATCATACTTAGTTCATCTAACCAATGAATGATCAGGCCCAACTTTGGTTGGCCCACCTGACCATCATTTAGAAAGATGTATCCAAGAGATCATATAATGAATGATAATTCCATCAACCAATAAGCACCAGGCCTTTGGGCCTCCAATGATTATCCAACTGATGGATCCATTATCATCTACTTTAATGGAAGGCTATCATCTAGTTATCATATAACTATTTCATTTTAGGGATCTAATAATTTTAGAGAATTTATTTATAGAAGTGAGTATATAAGATTAACCAGCTTGTCATGATCCTCCCACTGGCTTCGCCAAGTCAGCTTAAGGGAGACCACTAACAGGCTAGTCTAGGAGCACCTAAATCAGTCACACTGATTTACCTAGCTGACATGGGTTAACTTAAATTATTAAGTAATTTGATTAAAACTCAATCTCACCAAGAAGGCGAGGTAAGTGAGATCAGTGGAAGGGTCTGCCAATTTTTTCCTTAGACACCATCGAAAATAGCCAGGTAAGCAGGCTGCCTATTAAAAACTACCAGTCGTATGTGAAAAACTGGTTTAATTAATCTTGATTAGATCAACCTAACAGTTTGAGCTAGACCTCTTAGCCAAGAATCAAGTCCATTTGGTTCTTGTTAAAGATATGGACTTGACCAACTACAACTATTGTAATTGATCTAGAGAATCCTTAACCTAATCTAAGACAACAATTGATTAGATTTAGTCAATTCTCTAATTAAGTCCATTTTTTAATCTAACCTTAGGTCTAACCCAATTAATGGACCTAATTTTCACTAACCTATTAACCCAATGTTTTATGATTTATGTCATGGATCTTCAATTTACAATCCTAAAACCTAATCAAACAACTTCTTAATTCTTAATTAAGTTTTGGACTGAGGGTTGGGGTTTGGCTTTTTGAAAATAATTTTTATGTTTGTAAAATATTTTTACAACATGGTTCTATCAACCAAGTTGCAGTTTCATTCATAATCAATATGCAAGTAAAATAAATATGAACTTCTTTAGATCTAATTTAAATAGGTTCATGTAATTGAAATAGTTTCAATAATAATCAATCATAAATCTCCCTAGATCAAATCTAATATATTTATGATGATTAAAATTAGATTAAAATATTTTCAATTAGATCATAAAATCTCTTAGATCTAATCTAAAATTTTATGATCAATATTTTAGCTCAGCACGTACTAGGACAACCTTTCTACTGTAATGGGCAGACCTTACAGCAGGACAATCTTATGGCAGTCTGTGCAATCTAAAATATTTTATTTTTAGATCTAAAATTATTTTAAATTTATTAAATTATAAATAAAATTAAATTAAATCTAATAAATTTATGATTAGAGTCAGATCATCACAAACTAGGATAACTTTTTCACTGTAAGGGATAAACCTTACAGTGGGATAACCTTATGGTAATTCGTGAGATCTAAATTTTTAATTTTAGATTTAATAATTAGATTATAAATTAGATCTATCTAAGAAATAATCTAAACATGTATAAAAATCATATAATAAGAACCTAGGCACTGATACCAATTGAAGGAACCAAATCTAGGATTTTATGGATAGATCTTGAAACTTTTACAGGATCAGATAGCAGAAGACTTAAATAAATTAAATATTTATTTAAATAAATATGTAAACACCTAGATCTCAAATCTATTATATGATCAAGGTATGATATTAAATCAAAAATTAAAATCAAATAAGAAAGAAAAGATTGATCAAATCAACCTAGATCTACATTACATCAAATGCAGGTATGAAGTTAATAGATCAGATCTATTACTTGAGCAAGTTAGATGTTCTAACTTACTGATCCAGGCTTGAGGATGAAGTCATGAGCTGCACACGCATCCGACCTCTAGGAGTCATCCACATAAGCCCACAAATATGATCAGAGATTCTAATGTAGAAAATCAGTACAGTATGCTAGTACTGTGCTGATCTCTCTTCGACGATTGATCCGATGCTTCCTTCTTCAAAACTTGAACACTCCAAAATATCAAAAAAAAAGAGAAAGATTTGTGATGCTGAGACGCCTCTCAAAAGCTCACAAAAAGGAGGAAGAGATCTGAAACAAAAATTCTAGAAGAAGACCCTCTTCTTCTTCTTTGTTCTTTTTCTAGACACCCTGATTTGTGTTTTCAATATCTCCATGACCCAGATGAATTTTTCTCTAATTTTTCTACACCAAAGAGGCCTCTCAAATGTCTAGACTAGGAATATCCAAACATGAAAAGTTGTTGGGGCACCTCCTCCATAATTATTGGCGTGGACCAGCAAGGGACGGTACATAAAAAAGAAGATTATTTTAGTGGAATAAGAAAAGAACTAATTAAAAAAAGAGGCGGCACTCAAGAGAAGGTGTTTTGGTTAACAAGGATTCTATCTAATAGAATCCTAAGCAAAACTTACTCCTCTTTTGACTTGGTCTTCCAACAAATTATCTTATGAGAAAAGGAGGAAAGAAAGGAAGTGTGAGAAACCTTGGGCATGGAGATTATTCATGTAAAAATACAAAGACAAAGGGTGGGGCATGAGGATTAGGTGGCGCAAGGAATAGAGAGTCCTAGTCGCACTAGAACTCTTATTTTGACTTGGTCAAACAAGATCTTTTAACCAAATAAAATCAAGACTAAACCAACCCAATTAAATAAGGCCCTAATCCATTTAAGAACTTAATTAAATCAAATTAAATTAGATTTAATTTTAATTTATTTTCTAATCAAATTAGAAAATTGCGTTAATCCGAGTTCTAGTTAGACCAAGACTAGTTCTTCCTTGCACTTGGCTTATCTAATAAACCAATTGAACTTGATTCAATCAAGCCCAAATCAAATTTAATTAAATCATATTTAATTAATTTTAATCTCAACCTATTGGCTTAATCAAATTAAGTCAATTAGCAATCTAATTGCTAATCGATCCTCCTGCAATAGTTGCACTAGGTTAAACATCAATTGTATTGATTGTTTAACCCTAAAATGATTCTTAATCATTGATCAACCATTTGATCAGATCATAAGCTCTAATGTGTGTGACCTCATAGGTCCGAACCTAAGCTAGTAGCATAGAAATAAATTTTTATACCAATCAAAATGACCATCTAGCAATGATACCCAACGGTCGGATAGGTCGAAGGTGTAAAACACCATCCTTAGAACCCATGTAGATATAGTTTTCATATAATTCATTCTCTTGACCAAAATGCTCGTAGGATACCTCGGAGTTCAACTATCAACTTTGATCAGATTGTCCACATTATATTTCAAAATATCAAATCCATCTGATGGATTATCCTGGCCAAGATTTTGCTATATTGAAATATAGTGATATATTCTTCTCCAACTCTTGGAGTGGTCAATTCCATCTTGATCACACTCCGACTTCGTAAGTACTTGGCTGTGCCCAGAAGCCTTCCATTACTAAATTAGAAATTCAGTTAGTCCGATACCAAAGTACAATGAGTTGCTTGTAAGTCATTGAGGTGATCTCAGGTCTAAGGGATACTTATACGTATATCCCATTAGAGACATTCTCGACAACAGAATGCTCTAGAGTTGGTCATATTCAATGATGATGTATCCATACATCTCACCTGTATGCCATACCAGTGTCTCCATACTCCTTGGTTAAGAGGACAACCAACCTATATGACATATAGCGACCTATGCTCGATAGATGTTGTTGTCCTAATTAACAGCCTATCATTTGATCGTAAATAAATTTAAAAACTAATTGATAAATCCTCTCTTTATCGAAACTAAACAGTCCTAAGGACTTTATCACAATAATAGAGTTCATTAGAAGATGTAAACTTATGGTAAAAAAGATGTCAAAATATTTTTATTAATTAATAAATTAATTATAATTATAAAATAGCTCAACCATCAATAGACTGAAGATTGGCTTTGGGACATAACTCCCAACAACTCCCACTTGTCCTAAAGCCACTCACCACAGTATCTAATACCCATCTTTGACTTATGGTTATTGAACTCCTTGATTGCTAGGGCTTTAGTGAAGGGGTCGATTAGGTTCTTCTTTCTGTCGATCTTCTGAAGATCAACGTCACCACGATCCATGATCTCATGGACCAAATGAAAATGGTGTAGAATGTGCTTTGTCCGCTGGTGTGCCTTTGGTTCCTTTGCTTGAGCTATGGTGCTAGTGCTGTCACAGTAGAGTAGGACTCGACCATCAATGGAGGGTGCTACTCTGAGCTTGATGATGAACTTTCTCAGCCACATAGCTTTCTTTGCTGCATCTGATGCTGCTATGTACTCTGCTTCGCAAATAGAGTCAGCCACTATATGCTACTTGAAACTTTTCAGCAGATGGCTCCACCATTTAGAGTAAAGATATACCCTGACATACTTTTACTGTCATCATGGTCAGATTGAAAGTTGGAGTCTGTAAATCCCATAAGCTTCAGGTCTGACTCACCATAAATCAACCATTGATCCTTAGTATTTTTTAAATACTTAAGGATGATTTTAACCACCTTTCAGTAATTTTCCCCAGGATCAGACTGGTATCTACTCACTACTCCTAGTGAGTATGCCATGTCTGATCTCGTACATGTCATTGCATACATAATAGATTCCACTGACGAAGCATATGAGATTCTACTCATACGCTCTCTCTCTTCAAGAGTTGTTGGATAATCCTTCTTAGAGAGAAAAATTTCTTGGCCTATCGAAAGATAGCCTTTTTGAAATTCTTCATGTTGAACCTCTTCAGACAGTTTCTATGTACATGGACTGAGATATACCAAGCATCCTTTTAGATCTATCCCTATAGATCTTCATCCCTAGGATGTAGGATGTTTCACCTAAGTTCTTCATAGAGAATTATGATGACAACTAGATTTTTATTTTTTATAATGCGGGGATGTCATTCTCGATTAAGAGAATGTCATCTATGTACAAAATAAGGAATACCACCGATGGACCATTTGCCCATTTGTAAATGCAGAATTCTTCTCCATTCTTAACAAAGTCATACGTTTTGATCACTTTATCAAAACGCATGTTCCAACTCTGAGATGCTTGCTTTAACCCATAAATGGATCTCTGAAGCCTGCACACTTTGGACTCATCTATGGATGGAAACCCCTCAGGTTATATCATATACACATCTTCAGTTAGCTCTCCATTTAGGAAAGCCATCTTCACATCCATCTGCCAGATCTCATAGTCCAGGTGGGCAGCTATTGCAAGCATTATCCGAATGGATTTTAGCATTACCGCAGGAGAGAATGTCTCGTCATAGTCAATACCATAACGTTGACGATACCCCTTGGCAATCAAATGGACTTTATAGGTCTCCACCTTTCCATCTGCGCCCCTTTTCTTTTTGAAGATCCATTTACATCCAATGAATTTATCCTCTTCAGGTGGGTCAACTAATATCCATACATCATTGACCTTCATGGAATCCATTTTGGATCTCATGGCTTCTAGCCATTTCTTAGAGTTGGATCTCTGCATCGCATCCATATAAGTAATCAGATCCTCATCGTTCTCATCGAGTTCGATAGGATCACCATCCTGAACTAAGAATCCATAGTATCTATCCAGATGGTACGGTACTCTACCAGATCGTCTTAATGGTGTGGGTTCACTAGGCTTCGGATCTAATCTGATCAAATCCGACTTAGGTTCAATATTTTGTGTCAGACTTTCTATCTGTTAAATTTCATCAAGTTCAATCTTAGAGATAATGATTCCTTCACCAAGAAACTTCTTTTCTAAAAAGGTTGCCTTAAGACTGACGAATACCTTTTGTTCATTAGTATGGTAGAAATAGTATCATTTGATCACTTTTGGGTATCCTATGAATGTACACTTACCAGACCTAGGTCCAAGTTTGTCTGTAACTAATCGTTTGACATAAGTCGAGCACCCCCAAATCCTAAGGTATGAAAATGCTAGCTTACGCCCTGTCCATATCTCATATGGGGTTTTAACGACAAACTTACTTGGAATCCTATTTAATAGATAACAAGCCAATTTGAGTGCATATCCCCAGAAGAATATCGGCAAGATGGCAAATCCCATCATGGATCGGACCATGTCTAACAAAGTTCGATTTCTCCTTTCAGACACACCATTATGTGTAGTGTTTCAAGAGGAGTCCACTGGGAGAAAATTTCATTCTATCCTAGATATGTGAAAAACTCATCAGAAAGGTATTCTCCTCTGATCAGATCGAAGAGTTTTAATACTCTTTTCGGTTTATTTTTCTACTTCACTTCGAAATCATTTGAACATTTTAAAAGAATCTGACTTATATTTGATCAGATAGACATATCCATATCTAGATAGATCATCTATGAAAGTGATGAAATAGATATATCCACCTCTGGCACTTATGCTCATTGGTCCACATACATTAGTATGTACTAGACCTAAGTGCTCATTGGCTTTCTCACCTTTTTTAGTAAAAGATGATTTGGTCATTTTATCAAGAAGATATGACTCATAGGTGATCGATGAAATCAAATTTTTCTGATCGATAAAGCTAGGACCATTGGATCGAGGTGATCTTTTACCATGATACTCTAATGATAATTATTTAGATAATGAATAGTGAAGATGGACATTAAATTTTAAAATTATATAATATTTTAAAAAAAAATATAAGAAAAAATTTATTTTCAACTTACGGCAGTGGTTATTAGAAATTGCTGCTATAGATCTATGACAGTGATTAAAAAATTCCTGTCATAGATCTATTGCAGCGGATTTCAGTAACTGCTGCTACAGATCTATGGCAGCGGTTTGAAAAATGGTGTCGTAAGTTTGGTTAAAAATTTTTAAATTTTCTTTCCGCCCGTGTGCACTCTTTCTCTCTCTTCTCCCTCTCCATCATCGGTGAGACTCCACCCAAGTCCTTCCCCCCTGATCGGTGCCGCCCCTCCTTTCCCTCTCGATCGGCCCCACCTCTTGGTGCCCCCTTCCTCTCCCTTCGTCTCCCCATCCCCAGCAGCCGCCGTCCCCTACCCGTGCCATGTCACCCCCTACCGCTCGTCCCCCTACGTTGGCCCCTTCTTGACGGTCTTCGCCCACCCCTCGCTCGTCTAACCCCCCTCCTATCCCATCCCCTACCCCATGCCCTCCCCATCCCTAACCGCCACCACCCCTACCCTCTCCATCCCTGGCCGCCCACCCCCTGCCCTCCCCGGCCACCACCCACTGCCCTTCCCATCTCCGACCGCCACTGCCCACCCCCTACCCTCCTCATCACCGACCGCCGTCGCCTACCCCTGCCCTCCCCATCCCCTGGCCTCCTTATCACGATGCCCCTCCAAGCCCCCTCTCCCTCTTTCTCTTTTCTCCTTCTCTTTCTCTCTCTCTTCTCTCTCTATCTCACCATCTTGCTCTTATTTCGTAGGTTATCTCTATTATTGTCGTCTTCCTTTACCACCATCACTAGCGACCCTCGAAGCTTTCGATGCAACCTTCTCTCTATAGCTGTAGGTATAATTATTATTTTAATTTTATAGTATTATTTATTAATCACTGGACTAGACCTATCAATAGATCGAGTTTGGGTCAAAACCTAGATATTCAGATTCGAATCTAATTTTAATTATTGGTATCGGACCCAAATTCGAATACCTGATAGGTCTATAAAAGTATTAGACCCGGACCCTAATGGATCCCAGGTATCCGAACCCAATTTTGAGATCCAAAACTAAGAAAGGGAGAGGGAGAGAGGTAGCGAGGGGTTCAGCCTCACCGCCATCGTTGGCGAGGGAGATCGAGATAGAGAGAGAGGAAGGGAGGGGGTTCAGTCTTGTCGGCATCACTGGGAGGGAGGGGCTCAGGCCTCGCCAACGAGGGAGATCAAGAAAGTGAGAGAGGGAAGGAGGGGTTCGATCTCACCACTCTCGCCAGCGAGGGAGATTGAGAGAGGGAGAGAGGGAGGGAGGGGGTCCGACCCTGTCGAGGAGGGAGATTGAGAGAGGAAGAGAGGGATCAGGAAGGGGGTCTGGCCTTGTCAGCGATGGAGATTGAGTGGGAGATGGGCAGTCAAAAAGATGAGGGGAGGGCAGAGACAGCCCAGAATAGGGGATGGCACACAGCTGAGCCAGCTTGGATACACAGTCGATTCGGCTCGAACCGAGATTGAGTCGGCTGGAGGAGGATCCAAGTCGGATGTCTCAGGCATGGAGCCAGCTGTCTCAGGCATGGAGTCAGCTCGATTTCTGAGCGAGCTGACTCGATGGGTGCGAACAGAATTTGATATGTCTCTCTAAGGTTATAACTTTAAGCCCTAAGGTGCCACCATCATCTACTTCATTCTTCTTTTAGATTTTTGGATTAACACTCAGATTTGCGCAAGAGATCGAATCTATGACTGTTGCTCATCCTTAATTATTTATGAATGTAATTCATATTATAGAATTTATTGGATAATATTTTTTGGATGTTTATATCTTGTTGCTTTTGTTTATTACATTGCATAATGATAGACCCATCAATTGATTAGTGTACATAATCTCCGGCATCCATACAATTATATGTAATTATATGGATGAGAGAATTATGTACAATGATCAATTGATTATCCAATTTGGATAATTTTAGAAATTATAGATAATTTTATAGATAGTTGTAGTAATCAAATAGTATGCTAAGAATTTTGAATAAAATTTTGGACAGTATTTTTCTTTTATTCTCCCTACAAGGTAGAACTAAATAGAAATGCTATCAAAATTTTATTCGATCCTTGCTGCATATCGTTTAATTACTGTATTGAACCTATAAAATTAATGTAATTTCTAAATGGGATAGGATGTATCTTTACCTATTAGTTGATGATAGGATGCATTTATTGCATATCTAAAAATGATATTTAATATGAGTTCCACACATAATATTTATTTTAATCCTTGTTTATGATGCATTTTTTATTTATAATGTATGCTATGTTTATAATGCATTAGTATATAATTTAAGTTCCATAAATGATTGAATTGCAGTATCATCATTTTTAAAATAGATAAGGGATGGATGAAGTTTAGTAGGCTCTTGCCAGAATATAAGGCTAGACTTCAAAAATTTCTTAATTTTGCTATGGAGAAATTTAGGAACCATGGACTGATCCAATATCCTTATAAAAAGTGTATGGATGGATCGTGGCTACCTCATCAAGATGTAAATGATCATCTCATTATTTATGGCTTTAAAGAAAGATATGAAATTTGTTAGGACTAACATGATGAGGGCAGACTATAAGGAGGCGATCAACATGATGGAAGAGTGGAACAAATGGTTCATGATATTTTTTCATTTGTTGGCCATAATAACGGTGCATCTACATCCATGCTTGATCCTATGGTTGATGGAATGACAAACAGTGAGGATGTAGAGAAGGTCCGCAAGTTGATGGAGGATGCTAATGTTCTGTTGTATCTTAGATGTAAAAAGATGGCGAAGCTGGAGTTCTTAATCCGATTGTATCACGCAAAATGCTCCAATGGATTTAGTAATAATAGAGTGAACTGCATATTAGAGCTTTTGGGGGATATTCTTTCGGACGATGCATAAATTTTGAAGAATAATTATGAGGCATTGAAGATTATTGAACAGCTGGGCTTTGCTTACATCAAGATACATGCATGTCCCAATGATTACATGCTCTATTGGGAGGAGGATGTCAACCAAAATGAGTGCATGAGGTATGGTGTGTCAAGATGAAAATAGAATAAAGATGGCACATCGACTCATGTACCTCAAAAGTTGATGTGGCACTTTTCTTTGATTTTGAGACTACAAAAATTATTTATATCAGCAAGGACATCGAAGGTCATGGGATGGCATGAAGATGACCGAACAAAAAATGATGCATTGAGACATCCAGCTGATGGTGAGGCATGGTAGAATTTTAATGAATCACATCCTGACTTCGCACATGAGATACATAATGTGAGGTTGGGCTTATCGTGTAATGGTTTCAACCCGTTCAAGCATATGAATATCACCCATAGTATATGGTCAGTATTTATTCATGTTTACAACCTTCCACCATGGATGTGTATGAAAAAATCCTTTGCTTTCATGACAGTGCTCATCCCTAGACCGATGGAGGTAGGTAATGACATTGATGTTTATTTACAGCCTCTTATTGTCGAGCTGAAATAGTTATGGAGCATTCAAGGTGTTTCAACTTTTGATGCTTTGTTAAAATGAGTCATTCTCCATGCGCGTAATGCTTTTATGGATAATAAATGACTTTTCAGCCTATGCCCTAATGTTGGGTTGGAGCACCAAAGGTGAGCTAGCATGCTCGATTTGTGAAAAATATTCGATCTAGAAGGTTGACACATTAGAGGAGATTTAGCTATATGGGGTATCAACATTTCCTCCATCAAAATCATCCATACAAAAGGGATGCATGCTCCTTCGATGGCACTATTAAAGAAGGTGAGGCATCTAGCCGAATTTCTAGAAGTGATGTACTTAGAGAGTTAGAATGTCTCAATGTTGAATTTAAAAAAGATGATTCGATTGATGGTGAAAAGAAGAAGCATCGATCAAAGAAAGATGACACATACTTTAATTAGAGAAAAAAGAGCATCTTCTTTGACTTGCTATATTGGGAGACAAACTTATTGTACCACTGCTTAGATGTAATATATATTGAAAAGAATGTGTGTGAGCTCCTATTGGCAATAATCTTAAATATCAAAGATAAAATTAAGGATGACTTGAATTCTTGATTTGACTTAAAAGAATAGGATATTAGGAGATCACTCCATCCAAAGCTGACAAGGGAAGAACAGTCGAGGCTCCCTCATGCATGCTATGTTATGAATGCCTCCGAATGGTCCACATTTCTTCGTGTATTATTGAATATAAAGGTTCCTGATGGATACTCAAGCAACATATCAAAGCGTGTGAATAGTAAGGATGACAAACTTGGAGGATTGAAGACTCATGATTATAATATGCTGATGCAAGAATTGATCCCAATAGCTATTCGCCGTGTATTGCTAAAAAATGTAAGAATGGTTATTATTCGTCTTTGCAACTTTTACAGAGATATTTGTGCAAAAAGGTTGCTTAAGAAAGATGTGAAGGAAATGAAGACAAGGGCGGTGACTATATTATGTGATCTGGAGAAGATATTTTCACCATCATTTTTCACGGTTATGATACATCTAAATGTGCACCTTGCGGGGGAAGTTGCACTTGGAGGCCCAATGTTCTGTCGATGGATGTCCTACTGAGAGGAATATTCAAACTCTAAAATCTTATGTAAGAAATATGAATCGTCCAAAGGGATCTATAGCAGAAGATTATTTGGATCAAGAGTGTATAAATTTTTGTACCATATACTTAAACAAGCTCGAGACACATCATAATCGGCCAATAAGAAATCAGGATGATCAGTATAAGTCAATTGAGCCTACATTTGAGTCCATTCCACAGCTAGGTAGACTTTCCACTTCATACTGTCTCACTAATTTAAGCATTGAGGAAAGGGATAAGGCACACCACTACGTGCTCTTCAACTGTGATGTCATTGAGCCGTACATAAGATGAGTCACTCAGTCTTATTTATTTCATAATAATTAGAAAAAAATATCTAATTATACCTAAATTTATTCTTTGTGCATGCAGCAAACACAAGGAGGTCATAAAAGTAAAACATGGTGCTTTAAGTATGTGGGAGAAAGAGAAAATATACAGCAAAAATTTTTTTGAATGGTTCAAGAATTATGTAAGTGATTATATATTCTTGTCTTGTACAACTTATTTGAACATGTTTACTAATTAGGTGTTATCTCCTTAATTAGGTGTAGAGATTGTCATTCAGTGATGTGAGCTCTGAAGTACGTGCTCTTTCAGTAGATTCTAATCGTACCATGCGTGAGTATAAATAGCTCATCATTAACGGCTACAGGTTTAATATTCACAGCAGGTCCGTAAATATGGCAACATAAAATAGTGGCATCATGTTGAGTACTACCACTGGGTGTTTTGCTAGCTCGAGGGATTCACAATCTCGTACGAAGGATCTGAACTATTATGGCATGGTGGAGAAGATAGTCATCTTGGACTATTATTCTAAAGGAAGGATTACATTGATGAAGTGAGATTGGTTTGACACCTTGTCATAGTTTGGGATGAAGACTGATGAGTGTGGTTTTACTCTCGTTAACATGCAATGCCATCTCCGCACTGAAGAACTGTATATACTTGCCTCCCAAGCTAGTCAAGTCTTCTACGTTAGTGATCCCTTGGAGCCTCAATGGGGTGTTATTGTGAAGATGGTGCCTAGGCATATTTTTGATGATATTGAAGTTGATGACGATATTAGACCATGCATGCAAAGTACTTCTCTAGGATAAAACTTATCTGGTACTATCGAGGTCCCAGACATATTTGTTAGGAGCGATGGCGATGTCCATATTATAGATGCTACTAGGTGATGACTTCAACATTCTGGTATAAATTATTAGAGTCTATTTATTGATGTGTTGCTAATATTATTGTTCAACATGTTATATTTGTTACCCAAAGGTTGCAACCCAAGAGGAGGGGTGAATTGGATTTCTAAAATAGAGATAGTTGGAGAGAGATTGTGAGACCTCACGATTCTGAATGAGATGTGCCATGCCATGCCGTGGGCTGTGCCATGCCGATAGGCCATGCCATATCTTGGGTCATGTCGTGCCATGCCATGCCTTGGGTCATGCCATGTTTGTAGGCTATGCCGTGTCGTGCCATGTCGGTAGGTCGTGCCTTGGGCCATGCCGTGCTGGTAGGTCGTGCCATGCCTTGGGTCGTACCATGTCGGTAGGCTATGCCATGCCATGTCATACTGTGCTATGTTGGTAGGTCATGCCTTGGGCCATGCCATGCCGGTAAGTCATGCCGTGCCGCTCTCTAAGAGAACCTTCGATCGCTAAGAGAACCCCCATCTTGTTGCTTTTGTTTATTATATTGCATAGCGATAGACCCGATAATTGATTAGTGTATATAATCATCGACATTCGTATATTTATATGTAATTGTATGGATGGTATCTAGGTATATCTTTGATTATTTTTCAATATGTTATATTGATTAATGTTCATTAACATTGCAGATCATGATGGCACCGAAATGCCATCTAGCTTTTATCTCTACCTCTCGACGAGTTATGCGGAGTTCAATATTTGAGGAGCAGTCGGAGCATACTCCATCCACCTCTATATTGGCTACTTAGGGACCTCCACTATCGACATCTACTCCATCGATGGCATCTACTCCACCGACATCTGAGCCTCCACCGACATCCACATCTCCGACACATGCTACTCCATCGGTATCTGAGTGTACGTTTTTATTATATTATTTATTTATTTTTTATATAGTATTTGTATACTTAAATATTTGCATAATATATTTTCATTGTAGATGCATCATTCAGCTGGATATTTCACGGTCCCACACGTATGATGCATGTGTGGAACCGCCAGCATCATGTGATGGTGCAGTATGATGCAAAAGGGAGGTCAGTAGGGGAGACCACGTGGGAGATGCATTCCTTTTTTGGAGTGCTTGTGAGGCAGTCAGATATTATTCCCGTAGAGCCTAGAGACTGGCAATTGATGGACGATGCTATCAAAAATTGGATGTGGGAGGAGATATAGGTAAGTACATCTTAATTATATTTATGCATTTTACATGTTTACACTATGTTTGATTAGAATAATTTTGTAATTGACTTTTGATAACTTTGTGTAGAGGAGGTACGACTTTCCTGATTACAAGATGGCTCGAGATGTTCGACTGAAGAAGATCAAAACGTTGTATCGGAGCTACAAGATCAAGCTCCATAGAGGATAGCTCGAGCACTGACGAGACACTCTAGAGGAGCTTATTTCTTGGATACAGGACTGTCCTCCGAGTCAATGGGGGAGGATGGTTACACATTAGAGGAGCCAGAAGTTTGAGATAAAATTACTAATTTTTAAATTTTTTAATATGCATAAAGTTATATTTAAATATTTTTTAAATATTTATTATTTATTTAAATACTTGTTAGGCTATCTTCCGTCAGAATCAGAAGAATCGGGCAACCCAGGAGTATACGCACACTCTCAGCAATGAGTCTATGGCCAGTCGTGTGCATAGAGAGGTAATGAATTCTAAATCTTACTAGATAAATTAAATTAATTTTTTTTTATATTTCTAATAAATTGATCCAGTGTTATAGCTGATGAGAGATGGAGTGATGCCCAGTCATAGGAAGATCTTCTAATCCAATCATATGGACAAGAAGGATAGGCCGATGAACACCGCGATCAAAAAAATTTTTATAAGTATTAAATATATTAGTATATATGATTAGTATTATAGCATTTCTTATAAAATTTTATTTAAATTTATAATTACAGGATCAGTTAGATGCGCTCGCGAGTGAGGGTCCGGATACCTCTAGTCTCCATGACATCTATCTCAAGTCTTGGGGCCTGAGCACTCTGAGAGGATCTAATGCAGGCCCGAACATACACCAACTAGCTATTGGTCTGAGGTGAGTATTTCTTCACAGGCTTCCAATGTTATCAGTCAAAAGGAGCTTGAAGAGACATTGGCAGAGATAGATCATGCTGCGATATGGACAGATTAGGCTGAGGAGCATGCATCTCATCTAAAGGGCATCGTGAGAGACATGGTGTCGATGCTCAGCATGCATTTTGGAGGTGCCTTCATAGGCTTTGAGGATATGTTGGCCCGCATTCCAGCTCCAACTCCTCCAGCTCTGGCTTCGGCTCCAGCTACAGCTTAGGCTCCAGCTCGTGCTCCATCTCTCGATGACGACGATGATATAGATTTAGGAGACTTTTGATATTTTTTTTTGAAAAATATTATAATAAATTTTATTCGATAATAAAATTTTAGTATTTTAGAAATATTTTTATGTTTATAATATTTTTTTGTATTATATATCTCTACATTTATTGGATAAAATATATAAAAAATTAAAATTTTTATATTTTTTAATTATTCAGAAGCTATGGCAGCGATTTTCAACCGCTGTCGTAGATGTGCCAACCGCTGTCGTAGGCTGTGTTAACCACTACATTAGATCTATGACAGCAGTTATATAACTACTTCCATAGACAAGCCTATGGCAGCAGTTTCATAACCGCTACCATAGACTAGTCTATCATAGCAGTTCCATAACCGCTGTCATAGACTAGTCTATCACAGCGGTTTTATAACTATTGCCATAGATAAGCCTATGGCAACAATTTAAAAATCACTGCAATAGACACTCTATAGCAGCAATTTTTAGAATCACTGCAACAACCACTGCCATAGACCTATGGTGACGGCTGCAGTGGCAGCAGTTAGCTAACCACTGCCATAGCCTATAGTAGTGATTTTTTGAGCTACAATAGTGATTACAAACCACTACTATAGCCCTGTTCTATAGTAGTGACTATACAAATAAATAAATAAATAATTGATACAATAAGAATGTACACTCACTAGCTATGGGATCATGCGACGTGGATGCTATTAGGGACTTATCGATGGGTGGAGCATATGCTGGAGATATGGCTAGTGGTGGAGGCTTAGATACTGATGGAGTAGATGCCGATGGTCCTTAGGTAGTTGATGCGAAGGTGGAAGGAGTATGGTCCGCCTACGACTCAGATGCGGAGCTCCGCATAGATTGAAATGCCTGGTATGTGGTGCAACTCTGCTTGGAGGGGGAGGAAACCCTCTATGTCATGTACTATAATTTCTTGGATGTCTACGATGAGCTTAACCTGTCCATGTAGATATATCAAAACAAACAATCATCTAGATTAATCAAATTGAACTTATAACAAAGTTACAAACCTTAACATTAATTTTCAATGCAACATTTTTTAGACGCTGCTTGTTTTTCTTTTTTAGACACTGCTTGTTTTTCCTACTAGATACGTGCTTTGGTAAGCAGCATTGCTATATAATAATGTTGCTTACCAAAGCACATATCTAGTAGGGAAAATAAGCAGTATCTAGAAAGTATTGTATTGAAAATCAATATTAAGATTTATAACATTATTATAAATATTTATTTTGATTAATCTAGATGATTATTCTTTTTGATATGTCTACATGAATAGGTTGAGCTCATTGTAGACATCCGATAGGTTTATTACAATAATCAAATGATACACAACACGGACCGAAAGAAATTTTGTCAATATTTTCTCTTAATTCTCTCGTGTAGGGAGAATAAAAGAAAAATACTATCCAAAATTTTTTTTGCAACCCTCAACATACCGTTTGATTACTATAATTACTTATAAAATTATTTATAATTTTTAAACTATCCAAATTAGACAATCAATTGATCATTATACATAATTCTCCCATCCATACAAAAAAATATATAAATGTATGGGTGTCAGAGATTATGTACACTAATCAATTGATGGGTCTGTCATTATGCAATACAATAAATAAAAGTAATAAGATATAAACAGTAACTCAAAAAAAGTTATGCGATAAATTCTACAACATGAATTACATCCATAAATAATTAAGGAGGAGTAACAAATAATTTCACTTTCTATTTACCTTCCAAGATTAAGAAAAACCTATGTCTCTAACATTCTACTTATATATCATCTAAAAAGCACTAAAGAGTACTCCTTAGGTTAGTCAAGGTAGAACTTATCTTAAATATTAGAAAAATAAAAAATATAAAAAATATAAAATTAAAAAAGAGGCTCAGATTCATCATTGAATCATGCATTGCAACGTTACTTTTAGTATCTACTACAACTAAATCAAATCGGCTACGAATGATTGCCGGCTAAATAATCACTGGCTATCCAAGATCGTCTTCCTATTCAAAATTATTAAAATATTTATAAAGGAAGAAAAAAAATAAGAGAGCTCATATCACTAAAGTCATACTAAAAATTAATCATTTTTACCAAAAATCATCACAACCTCTTTATAAAAAAAGTAAAATAATTTTTAAAATAAAATATTATAAAAAATAATAAAATAAAAAATGATATAAGATAAGTCAACTCGAAGGCTTATCAGCTTAATTAAAAATATATATAATATTTTTATTAATATTAAATTTAATAATTTAAAATATAATATTAAGTTATGAATATATTTTAATTTATGAATATAAAATAATAAATAATTTATGAATAATATTAGATTTAATAATTTAAATATAATATTAACTTATGAATATACTTTAATTTATGAATATAATAATAAATAATTTATAAATAATATAATAAATTTAATATTATATTCATTAAGCATAAAAAATTACATCAATTAACATGCTAGCAATCTAAGTCATATAATATATATGCTCAAAAAAATAAATCAATAAAAAATTTAAGAAATATAAATTAATAAATAAATTAATAAAAATAGCAGGGCCAAAGGATATCGATGAAGGCGGTCCATGGCGGGGTAAGGCACAGGGCCAAAGAGGGCCGACGATGGGGTGGGCCGACGGTGGGGCGCGGCCAAAGGTGTTGGCGGGGCAGGGCAAGGCGTAGGGTTGGAGCCGAGGGAGGCAGGGCCAATGGAGGCCGATGGTAGGGCAGGCTGGCAGTGGAGCAGGTCGACAGTAGGGCAATGTGCAAGGTCAGGACTGAGGGAGGCAGGGCCCATGGCGGCACTAGAGAGAAGGGGGTGGTAGGGCTGAGGGAGGGGTGGCGGTGGAGGGAGGGAGCTGGCATGGAGGCTGAGGGAGGAGAGAGAGATGAGGGTGCCAGAGCCAAAGGGAGCTAAGGGAGGAGCCGAGGGAGTCGGAGCCAGGGATAGGGCTGAGGGAGGGGGAGGTGATGGGTGGGCCGACGTGGGGTGGTAGCTAGGGCATGGGTAACCAAGGTAAGAAGAGAGAAAGAGAGAGAGAGGGAGGCGGGCATGGAGGTGGAAGGCGATGGGGCAGGCTGGTGGATGGGTGGATCGACAGCGAGGAGGGTAGCTAGGGCTGGGGTAGAGAGGAGAGAGAAAGAGTAGAGGATGGAAAGATGAAAAAATCGACATGCAGGAAAATTTTATGCCAGACCTATCGCAACATTTTTTAAAACCATTTCTATAAGCCTATTGCAGTGGTTATTTATAACCACTATCATTTGGTCTATAGTAGCAATTATCAATCACTATAATAGAACCTATAGCAGCGGTTTTTGCCAACCACTGCTATAGATGTAAATATGAATATTTTCATATTTATTCTAAATATGATATAATTTTAGAATTTAAAATCTATCTTTATCATTCATTATCTAAATAATTACCGTTAGAGTAACATCATAAAAGACTACCTCGATCTAATAGTCCTAGATATGTCGATCGATAAAATTTGATTTCAATGGCTATGAATGATCGCATGATGATCTAATAGATAAAAATCATCGATTAATCCAAAAACTTGCAATAATGATCTCGATGATATTTGTAGCACACTATCAAAATCTCATTTTAATCAGACATCATTATCATGGTCAATCTAGCACTGGATGATTTCGGTTGTTAAATGAAATGCATGTGATCAAAAGGCCAAACAATATCTGACTAATAGATGATTTTTTAGATAATTGATTTTTGCTATTAATTTAATTATTTGTATAGTAGTAATCATAAAATTCAAACCATGTCTATATGAACTATCCACATTAAATATATCTTATAAAAGCATAAGCATAATTATATAAGGCATTTAAGAACGAGTACTAGAAGACATATAGTTTTGGATCATTCATATATACGCGATTTGAATTTTATGATCACCACCATATAAACAATCAAAGTAGTATCTAAGATTATTTATCTAAAAAAATATCTCATATATAATCGGATACTATTTGGCCTTTTGATTATCATTTTTCATTTAACATCCTAAATTATCCCATGCTAGATTAACCATGATAATGATGTTTGATTAAAGTAAGATTTTATTAGTATGCTACAAATATCATCAAGTGAATCATTGCAAGTTTTTGGATCAATCGATGGTCTTTATCTATCAGATCATCATGCGATCATTAAGGACCATCAAAATCAAAGTTTATCGGATCAAGATGATTTTTTATGATGTCATTCTAATGATAATTATTTAAATAATGAATAATAAAGATGAGCTTTAAATTTTAAAATTATGAAAAAAATTCATATTTGCATCTATAGCAGTGATTATAGGTAATCGCTATCATAGATAGGACCTACGATAGTAGTTAGGCAAAACCACTGCCATAGAAAGGCCCTATGGCAGCGATTATGTATAACCACTGCCATAGGTCCAATCTATGGCAGCGGTGCAGGTCCAATCTATGGCAACGGTTCTACGTAACCGCTGCCATAGGTCTTGAGCATATCGTGGCGGTTGACTAACCGCTGCAATAAATCAAATCTTTTATGGTTAAATGTAACTGCTGCTATAGATTTTATCTATAGCAGCAGTTTTGCATAACCACTACCATAGAGCTATCTATAGTAGCAATTTTGCGTAACTGCTGCTATAGGTCCTATCTATGGCAATGGTTAGGTATAACTACTACCATAAATTCTATGACAGTGATTTTCGAAATCATTGCAATAGCATGTACTGTCGTAGCTCTATTTTATAGTAGTACTTTCTCTACCTCTCTCCTACCTCTATTGATTTTCTAGAGCATCCAAAAAATTAGGAGGAGATTGATCCAGATCGATCTACGTCAGTCGTTGAAGATTCCAGTGTCGAACTAGCACTCTAGAGGAGCCTATCGAGATTAGAAGCCTCATGTGGACAATCCATAGAGGCCAGACACTGTGTGTGGCTGCATCGTGATGAGAGGACGTCTCCAACCAAGTACTGATTATGGCAATCGACTATCCGTGCCAAGATATTGTGTTCTAAATATAAGTAGTGTAGTAGTAAATAGCATTTGCTACCTATAGCTTTATTTTTTAGATTTTTGTACATGCATATATGTCACATTACGATCTTAGATGTAGGGTTTTAATGATTAGATCACTAGCTTTTTTGATTAATTAGATTAATCATTTCATTTTTACAACTATTTTTTGAAAAAAAAAATTCCAAATGAATGCTAGAAATCCTACTATTTTCTTTCAGTGGTATCAGAGTTCCAGGTAGTTTAATGTAATATATATATTTTAAAAATCTAAAAATTAGCATATTAGATATGTTTCATTTTCGAATAGCAAATAATTGGATTGGGTTGGTTGCCATGGCCGTCCAATTATAGGAGTAAAGCCTGGTTTAAAGATCATTTCCTTCCATTCGATGGGATTTTCTTATGGTGGTAGGGGTACCACTGCGATTATATCCCATGAAAATAAAAAGCAAAAGAAGCTTATTAAAATTATTTAAATCTATATTTTAATCATGAATGTGTTTAGATTAGATCTAAAATAAATTCATGATTTTATTTTAAGTATTGTACATAAATTTAGATTCAAACCTACAACTAGTAGCTGTTTATGAAATGAGCCGATCCATTTCTAAAATGAGTCAATCAATTTAGTGGATAGTACTAGATTGTAAAAATCTTTTATAAAATTTAAAAATTATTTTTAAAATGTTGAACCCCAATCCATCATTCCAAAACTTAACTAAAAATTAAGGATTGTGAATTAGGATGTAGAATTATGAATTAAAGATCCTAAGATAAAAGCATAAAATTTAGATTATTGGATTAGATAAATTAGGTCCATTAATTGGGTTATACCTCAGGTTAGATTAAAAAATGAATTTAATTAGAGTAATTGATCAAATCTAACCAAATGTTGATTTAGATTAGGTCAAGGACTCTTTAGATTCAATTACAATAGTTGCAGTTGGTCAAGTCCATGTCCTTAACAAGAATCAAATAGACTTGGTTCATGGCTCCACAGTTGAGCCCCAAATTACTAAGTCGATCAAGTTGAAACTAATTAATCAGTTGGTGTCTAAGATAAGTTTGGTAGTCTAAACTAGTGATTTTTAATTAGAAGCTACTCGCACTGATTCGATCATTGATGAGCTAATGGCATATTCCTTCTACTGATCTCACTTACCTGGCCAACATGGTGAATTAGATTTTGATTAAGATCATTTGATGATTTGAGCTCACCCACGTCAATTAGGTAAATTAATGTGACTGATTTAGGTGCTCCTAAGATCAGCTTGAATCAGGTCTCTCTTGATCTGACTTGATGAAGTCAGAGGGAGGACTGTGATTAGCTAGTTAATCTTCTCTTTTTTCTTAAAAATATGTTAATTAATTTTTTTAAAATTATTAAATTCTTAAAATAAAATAGTTATAGTGATAACTAGGTCATAGCCTCTCATTAAGTTGAGTGATAATGAGTCCATTAGTTTAATAATCATTGGAGGCCCAAAGGCTTGGTGCTTATTGACTAATGAAATTATCATTCATAATATAATAATTTGGCTATATCTCTCTAATGTGGTTAGGTTGGCCGACCAAAGTTAGGCCTAATCATTTATTGATTAGATGCACCAAATATGATCATGTTAGTGGTTGAACCTAACTGGACCTTTTTAGTAGAGGCCAAAGCCTATTGTTTAGGCTTTTGGGGCAAAATTAAATTATTAGAAGTTATTTAGAAAAAATAATTGGTTAAGAATCTATCCATAGATGCACATGGATTGACTGGCCAGAGTCAAACTTGTGTGTAGTTTATGTAGATTCTATTACCCACTAAGAAATTAAGGTAATTTCTTGAATTAGAGGTAGAGGCTACCAATTTGTATAAAATAGTGGAAGAATCTTTAAAGTAAAGTTCAAGTCTTTAGGCTTAATAATTCATAAACTAATTAGATTTTGGTTTTTCTTTTATATAGTTATAGCCACTACCCTATCGCTCTGGTCATTGTTAGATAATGATAAATTAATGGGATCCAACTTAAATAGCTGGTATCACAAGTTGAAAAAAGTTCTAGAGCATGAATGGATTCTGTACATCTTGATAGATACGGCACCTGAGGAGCCAGCTTTGAACGTGAGAGGAACGATCCGAGATGCTTACCAGAAGTGGCTCAACAATCGCACTACCATTCCTTGTATTATGTTGGCAGCTATAAGCAATGAGTTCAACTGCAGATTTGAGAATGCTCAGCCACAGGACATGCTTCAAATGTTGAACGAGTCCTTTGGCATGTCTGACGATGTTAAGAGGCACAAGACTAGTTATATCATTTTTAATGCTTGGATGAGGGATGGGGCATCAGTCATCAATCATGTATTATACATGATCGAGATGATTGAGCATCTGAGCAAGCTTGATTTTTTCTTGCATGAGTAGCTTGGAAAAGATACTATTTTGAACTCTTTTCCCAAGTCCTTCCTCCTCTTCCTTACTCATTTTAGAATGACAAAGTCCGCAGTCAACTACCATGGCTTGCTAGGATTGCTGCAGAACTTTGAGAAGGATCACTAGCTCCATAGGGAGTCAGTGAATTTAGTGGAAGGGTCTTCTTCTAGTCGTCAACCCTTTAAGAAAGAAGAAGAAGAAGAAGAAGAAGAAGAAGAAGATGCAGTAGCATGCTGGGACGTCTACATAGGATCAAATTAAGAAGCCTAAGCCCGACCAGAGCCAGGCAGAGTACTTCTATTATAAGAAGCTGGGGCACTGGAAGAGGAATTGTTCTCAGTATATTGCCTCTTTGGATCCAAACAAGCTAAGAAAGAAGTAAGCAGTTGCTGGACAAGGTAATTATATGATAACTCTTTGCAATTTTCCAATACGTGATACTACTGCCAGGATATTAAATACCAGAAGCTCTTATCATATTTGTAATTCGATACATAATTTACAGGTCAGTAAGAGATATGAAGAAGGTGAGAGATTCATGAATATTGGAGATGGAAGATAAGTTTCAGTTCTAGCTTTAGAAATCATAAACCTTGTATTCAATTCTCATACTGTTATTCTTAGTGAATGTCACTGTTGCTCCAAGAATTGATTTTGATGACTATAAAATATTTGAGGGGATTACTAATAATTTTGGCTTGAAAATAGATCTATTATGTATTTTAGGTTTCATAAAAAATTTCAAGTTTATTAAAGAAAGCTTAAGTGGGGCAAAATCATAATTTCGTAAAGTTAGAGATAAAGAAAATCTATTTCAAAAGTCTCAAGAGCAAGTATAGAAGATTTTTGATATTTTGGAGGTACTCTCATGATTTTTGGATGAAAAAATTATAAGAAAAATGGTTTGATTAAAGGGGTCGACCCCTAGATCGACCCCTACCAAAAAGAGTTGACTGGCATATTGATTTTTGACCAGCACTTTCAAAGGAGATGTTGGTGCAGAATCTGGTTGATGCCGAATTGATCTGAAGTTGAGGAAGAAGAGGTCGCCGTCAGTGATCTGCAAAATAAAGTTCTATCCAAAGTCGGTGGTGGTGGCTCTGATAGGATCCACCGATGATTAAGTCAGCTCTTCTGGCTAACAGAAATGGAGTGCTCAGGCAAGAATTCAGCAGAGTTCTGGGAAGGAGAATAGAGCATAGAGAAAATACGTATCTGGAGGGTCCCATTTTATAGACGGAAGCTTCGTATAGCCAGTAACTGTCCGGTAGTGGGCTGCTTGAGGCCACGTGGAATTTCATTACCGTAACCGTCATGGACCGCTCGAAGCTACGTAAAATTTATTATGGAGAGAGGTGTCGCTCGTAATAGACTGATAATGATAGTCGTAATCGTTCGATAGTGGGATCGCCTGAAGTAAACTGATAAATGATAGTCGTAACCATCCGATAGTGGAGTCGCCTGTAATAGATTGATAAATGATGGTCGTAATCGTTCGATAGTGAGGCCGCATGTTCGTTGAGATTTAATAGTCGAAGTTCGAATGAAGTAGGCATTGGTTGGTGTAAGAACTTTGACATATATCAATTCCTAAGAGGAGTTCGGAACTTCTTAAAGGAAAATACGACTAGAGGGGATCATCCGGGAGGAATACTACTTAAAATCTGAGAAGTAATCCTGCTGGAAGGAATTCCGGAATGGAAGTTCGACTGATGGAAGAAGTCCAGAAGGAGTTTGGCTCCTTGGAGGAATCCGACTGAAGGAGAGGTCCGAAAGGATGTCGGCTCCTGGAGGAATCCGATTGAAGGAGATGTTCGGAAGGAATTCGGTTCTGAAGGAATCTAACGAAAAGGAGAAGTCCGAAAGGAGTTCGGCTCCTGAAGGAATTCCGACTGAAGGAGCAGTTCTGGAAAGAGTTCGGCTCCTGAAGGAATCCGACTGCTGGAGCAGTTTGGAAGGAGTTCGATTTCTGAAGGAATCTGACTGTTGGAGAATTTCAGAAGGAGTTTGGCTCCTGATAGAAATCCAACTGAAGAAGAAGGTCCGAAAAGAGTTTCGGCTTCCTGATAGGAAATTCGACTGTAAAGAAGATAGGTCGGAAGGAAGTTCGAGCTCTTGGTAGGAATCCAACTGAAAAAAAAGGTCTGAGAGGAGTTTCGGCTCCTCGAAGGAAGTCTGACTGAATGAAGAAGTCTAGAAAGGAGTTTGGCTCTTGGAGGAATCCAACTGCTGGAGGAGTTTGGAAGGAGTTTGGCTTCTGAAGGAATCCGACTATTGGAGAAATTTGAAAGAAGTTCGCCTGCTAGGCAGTTCGACAGCCGAAGGAGTTTGGCTGGAGTTCATCCGCTGGGGGAGTAATTTTTGATCGAAGCTCTTCCATGATTATCAAGTTGCATTAGGCTAAGGCATCAGACTAGACTTCGGTGGGAGTGGGGTTTATCCCTCAATAATAGTCTCCCCCATTTCCCGAGTTCAAAATTCGAAGAAAGAAAGTATAAAAAAGATGACTGCCAAAGTTTTTTTCTGGGCTCTGTACCTGTTGAGGTTGAAGCTCGAGGAAGATCTTATCTTCCATGGAGGTTGAAAGAGATCTTATCTTCTTTTGAAGTTGAAACTCGAGGGAAATCTTTTCTCCTATTGAGGTTGAAGGATATTCTATCTTCTTTTGAATTTGAAGCTCGGGGAAGATCTTATGAGGTTGAAGAAGATTCTATCTTCTTTTGAAGTTGAAGCTCGGGGGAGATCTTATCTCTAGCCAAGGTTGAAGTTGGAGCTCGGGAGAGATCTTATCTCCTATTGAAATTGAAGGAGATCTTGTCGGGGCCTCTCCTCTCACCTCTTCTAAAATGAATTGAGGTCTAAGCTTCGACTTTGCTCATATCTAGGAGTGAGATTCTAGGAGATCTTATCCTATTGAAGTTGAAGCTCGGGGGAGATCTTATCTCCGACTGAGATTGAAGGAGATCCTATCTCCTATTGAAGTTGAAGCTCGAGGAAGATCTTATCTCCGACGAGGATGAAGGAGATCTTATCTCCTATTAAAGTTGAAGCTCGAAAAAGATCTTATCTTCGATCGAGTTGGGGCTTCTCTTCTCATCTCATCTAAAATGAACGAGGCCTTCAATTTTGCTCATGTTAGGATGAGGTTCTCCTCCTATTTCTAACATGGCTGTAGGGGCACATTAGGACCGTTGTCGGGGCCTCTCTCCTCATCTCATCTAAAATGAATGAGTTCTTCAACTTTGCTCACGTTAGGATGAGGTTCTCCTCCTATTCCTAACGAACTGTAGGGGCACATTAGGGCCATTGTCAGAGCCTCTCCCCTCATCTTATCTAAAATGAATGAGGCCTTCGACTTTGCTCATGTTAGGACGAGGTCTCCTCCTATTTCTACATGGGCTGTAGGGGCATATTAGGACCGTTATCAGGGCCTCTTCTCTCATCTCGTCTAAAATGAATGAGGTTTTTGACTTTGCTCACATTAAGATGAGGTTCTCCTCCTATTCCTAATGAGCTGTAGGGGCACATTAGGGACATTGTCAAGGCCTCTCTCCTCATCTCATCTAAAATGAACGAGATCTTCGACTTTGCTCATATTAGGATGAGGTTCTCCTCCTATTCCTAATGGACTATAGGGACACGTTAGGACCACTGTCAGGGCCTCTCCCCTCATCTTGTCTAAAATGAACGAGGCTGTCGACTTTGCTCACGTTAGGATAAGGTTCTCCTTCTGTTTCTAACAGACTATATTTATCATGAAATTAAATTCATGGGGTAGTCCTCCTTTATCACTGGTACACAACAAAGATTAGGATGTTGGAGTAGGAGGATTTCATTATAATTAAATTATCGATAATACATTCATAGATTTTTGAATTCTATGGTCGAAGCAGGTTTGCCCTCCGAGTTTCTTCAAGTAGTACGTCTCGGGTCGGACGACTTCCATGACCTCGTAAGGTCCTTCTCAATTTGGGGCAAGCTTCCCCTGGCTCTGAAGCTAAGAGATAATGGCTCATGGAAGTACTAAGTCTCCCACTCTGAACATTTTACCTTAGACTTTTAAATTATAATATCAGGCCACCCTTCGTCTGTAGGCCGCCATCCGAACTTGGGCTTCTTCTCTTTTTTTCCAGCAGATCGAGGTTGACTCTAAGGTCCTACGAGTTATGCTGCTCATTGAAGGCCATGACCCATGCTGATGGGAGTTTAAGCTTGATTAGGATGACTGCCTCCATTCCAAAGGCCAAGGTGAATGGTATTTCCCCAATCGATAGCCTTTGAATAGTTCGGTACGTCCAAAGGATGTGATAGAATTCATCCACCCAAGCTTCCTTCGCTCTATCGAGCCTTGTCTTGATGTCTTGCAATAGGATCCGGTTGGTTACTTTAGCTTTTCCATTTACCTATGGGTGAGCTACCGATGCGAAGTAATGAAAGATGTTTAGATCTTCGCAAAACTCAGCAAAACTCATCCCAGCAAACTGTCGCCCATTATCTATTATGAGAGTTTGAAGCAGGCCAAACCAATGGATGATTGACATCTAGATGAAGTCCTATACCTTGGCCTCAGTAATTTTTGCTAGTGCTTCAGCTTCAATCCATTTGGTGAAGTAGTTGATAGCAACCAGGAGAAACTTTCGTTATCTGGATGCAACTAGGAAAGGGCCAAGTATATCATTTCCTACTGTGCAAATGGCCATGGTGCGCTTAGTGGAGTAAGCTCGGAGGTTGTCTATCTTTGTATGTTTGCATTTCTCTGACAGCGATCATATTTTTTGACATACTTCATAGAATCATGGTACAAGGTCGGCCAGTAGTACCCTTACCCAAGTAGTTTTTATGATAGAAATCTGGCTCCTACATGACTTTCATAAATTCTCTCATGCACTTCTCATAATGCAAAGTCGACATCTGAAGGTCGGAGATATCTCAGCAGCGGTAGTGAATATGATCTTTTATACAATTTACCCTCATACAAAACATACCAGAAGGCTTGATTCCTGAGTCTTCGAGCTTCTTTCGGATCATGAGGAAGAACTCTCTCTCTGAGATAGACAACTAATGGATCAATCCAACTCAGCTCGAGCCCCATCTGCATAACGAGCTGTGATTCCTCTAAGCTTGGGTATTTTAGAGTTTCAAAAAATACTTCTTTAAATAGTTCGGCTGGGACTGAAGTGGCTAATTTGGAAAGGAGGTCGGCTCTTATATTTTCTACCCTCGAAATTTGTCAAATGCCAAAACTGTCGAAGGTCGGAGTCAAATCCTTTACTTTCTCAAGGTATTTCAACATACTTTCCTTCCATGCTTCATAGTTGCTGTTAGATATATGTGCCCTAGAAGCTAGAATTGGCTGACACTTGTAATACACTTCTAGGGGCAAAATTATAATTTTGACTATAATTAATAAAATGGGTTATTTTCTATTACATATGTGTATTTAGTGTCTGTGATACATCCTTTGAGTTAATGGTAATGATAATTCATATTTTCAAGAGTTGAAAATTTAAGACATGAATAATCATTATTAACTCATAAACAGCTCCCGACCATAGGATCATCACGAGGATGGTGATTGATCCGAAAGGTTGGTGTACGATCACTTCTCTTTAGTAGATGAGTCTTGAGTCTACGGTGTGGAGACACCAGAGCGAGAGTATAGGTACTCGTTAGAGAACGAGGGCACTGAGCGTGACCACCTCGAGTAGTCATTAGGAAGTCTACCTTCTCGTCAATGACTGACTCGATGCTGCAGTAGTGTGTCTGGTTCTTTGACCTGAGATGCATCGGCAGTTCACCTTGAGGGTGTTATAGTTTGACTACACCATTACTCGGTCTCCTAGCCATATGGAACCCTGAGGTGTATGTTGGCTATAGCATGTTCATTGTAGGAACTGGATTGCATCAAGATGGGATCTATCTACCTCGGTGGTAGAGGAGCAGCCCTATGATAATCATGAGAATCAAGTCCTAGAAGCCCATGGCCATGGCAGAGTGAAATAATAGAAAGAGTTTCTATTTAGATTTTCACATTGGACTCGAATCGAATGATTACATCATATGACAGAGACTAGGGTTTGACGAGTTTACCTTAACCCTAATCTGATCGGGGCTCAAGATAGAAGAACTTAATCACACAGGTAGCTGCACCAAGAGGTTCGCATTCAGCTCTGATGGGTTGCCACCATATACTGCTAGGTGTCACTGGTGGATTTTGGGAGCAATTAGAATGATTTAGATGATCGATCATTCTAGCTGTTCGAATCAGAAGAGTTCTGATCCATCGAAAGGAGTTTCGATGATGTCTATGATAGAGATCATGACATATCCCATTACCATACAGAACTGAACCTAACTGGGTCACACAAACAAGGGTTTGAATCTGGTGATCATCAATTGAACTGATCTAGTTCAATTGATCTGAATGAGATTCAATTAGGTTCAAGGAAATCGTGCTAGCACTCGATTGAACCTAACGTTCTTCTTTTACTATCATAAATAAGTTGTCCTGACTGAGCCAAAGGAGTTTGTGCTCAATCAGAGGCCTTCATATGGTCTGACTGGAGGTTGTCCAAGTTAGAAAGGTTGTCTTATTTTGTAAGACATTACCTGCCATTTTTGGTCACCTGCCATTTCTTGTTCTTTGACTTTGGTCAAAAGTCTACCTTTGACTGGTCAAATGTTGACCATTGACACTTTGACTTTTGACCACATGTCATGCACCTATTGGAGAGCTGGTGGGGGCCTGTCCCCCTGCCAGAACCTGGCAAGGAGAAGGGCGCACGCCACCCTAGGCGTGTGCCCAAGTTGGAGGCGCCTAGGAGTCCTTGTTGGACAAGGACTCCACCTCTCCTTTTTGGATTCCAATTAGAGTTCTACTAAGAATCCAAGTTTGACTGGTCTTAGGCACCCTCTAAGGAGGAATCCAGGGGTCTCTATTCCCACCAATCAGATTTAGATCTGATTTCACAAAGGGTTGTGATTGGTTGGGAGGAAGAGGAGTTGGATCACAAGCTTAGTCTATAAATAAGACCCTGCGCCCAACCAATTAATGCAATGCAATTGAAAAAGAAATTTCCCATGCCCCAAGGCTGCCTCTCCCCTCCTTCTCCATGCCTAAAGCTTCTCTCCTTCTTCCTCTCCACGTCCAAAAGAGTTTTGGATTTAGGTTGGTGCGATTCCAGATCAAAAGAAAGGCGATCAAAAGCAAGAAGGCTGCGCTGCTGCAAAAGGACGACTGCTGATCTTCAAAAGGAGTTTTGAAGATCCTCCAGATCAGATCCAGATCTAATTTTTGGAGGTGTGATAGAGAAGAAGAGGATCTCCAGATCCAACCCGAGTGGATACCGGTAGAGGCCAGGCGCTTGCGTGGCTAGATCCAGAACCTTCCGCTGCAATCAGGATCATCTACAGGGTAATAGGATTACCCAAATCAGGTAAATTAAATTTGATTTAATTTATCTTATTTTATTTTATTTATTAAAATAATAAGAATCAGATCTAAAACATATCAAGATCTGATTGAGATCAAAGAAAAATTTTTGAAATATATCTCTTGATCTGATCAGATCTGAACGAACCTGGACCGGGAAATCAGGATTTTCCCTTCAACTGGTATCAGAGCCATGGTTCTAAAATTGTTTAGATCTGATTTTAAATTTTATTTTAATTAGAAAATAAAGTGATTTTAGATGTCACATGAGATGTGATCAGATCTGAAATCAAAAAAATTAAAATTAAATGATTTGGATCTAAGATTATGAAGATATGCATGACTAGTTCTAGAATAGAATAGTTCTATAGAATAGTTTTGCATGTCTTTGATTTAATCTGATTAAATCATATTTTAGATCTTCTTATTTACTATTTTTTGATATTATAAGTGTTATAATAACATCTAAAAAATAGCAAATAAAAATTATTTAATTTTAAATATCATATGAGATATGATTGATGCATGTCTAGACTAGTTGTAGAATAGTTCTACATAATTATCTAGATTAGAATTTATTTTGATTAGATCAATTTAAATCTAATTTTTTAGATTATTATGAGATAATTTAGATCTGAAAATATGCATGATTATGATACATGAGATGTATGCAAAATATGCCATGATTAGATCTACTTTATATATGAGATATATGATATAGATCTGATATTATTTTGTAGTATTTAATGTTCCTGATTAAGGCGTTCCTCTTGGCCGTCCGGTCATAAGAACGAAGAAGGGTTTAAAGGCCCTCTCTTCCCATTCGATGGGGTGTTCTTATGATGTGTAGGGGTGCTGCGTGTTCGTCCTTAATCAGAAACCCAAAACTTACTTTCTGCAAAACCCTAGATCCTGAAACCCTAGGATTTATTGTGCATATTTTGTTTATGAACCCTACTTAATTAAGAATTAAGTTTATGGAAATATTAATTAGGTCTAAAATTGAGAATTTCAGATCTAAGACATATTCATAATACTGGGTTCGGGCTTGGGTAGCTCAATTAGGTCTAAGCGGTTGATCAAACCGAATCAAGAGTTGGTTAGATGGGATCAACAATGCTTAAATTGACCAGCCTAATAGGATTAAGTCTGGGTCAAGATCGAGTCACGATCAAGCAAGACCTAATTAGGCTCAGAGGTTAGAGTCTGGATTGTAGGCTAACCCAATTGGTTCTGACTCAATAATTTGGTGTCTAAGGTAAGTTTGGCATAGACGACCGACTGGTTTTTAATTGGAAGCTACTCGACCTGAATGCGTTCTTGTACGAGTTAATGGCATATTCCTTCCACCGGTCTCACTTACCTGGCCATATCTGTTGACACAGTTCTGATCTGAGGTGGTCAATAATCCGAGCTAACCCATGCCACTAGGTTAGTCATAATTGTTATGACTAAGCCAAGTCTAGTTTAATGAGACCTGAATCAATTCTCCCTAAGAAAAGATTAAGTCTGAGGTCTTCCACCATTGTAGATGTGCGGGCCCTTCCCGGGGTTGATTGTTCTCGGCTGGATACAGTGGCTCAGTTGCACCGAGAAGATGCAACCATGTCTATTAGGCATTGGATGCTATGGGCTGGAGGATGAGTTGGGCTCAATATTTGGATACGGTGAGAGACTCAATTAGGAACCCAGTCTATGCAAATGGTGGGTCTGACTTAACTAAGGAGTGGATCAATATTCCGGATACGGTGAGATTCATGAATTAGAGACCAAGTTTGGGTGCACCATGATTAGAGAATCATTGAACAAGAGTTGTTCACTCATTGGCTAACCCATCACCAATAACTGTTAGGTGAGGTGATGAGTCAGTTGGTGAGACCGCACCACCCACTAGAAATCATTAATCGTGGAGATTTTTGCATCTCTACAGAGGGAGTGTAGGGATCCGAGAAAATAGTGGGAGCTAATTTGTTTAAAAATAAAATCCCTAAATAAATTGGTCAAGTCAAAATTACAGTATCTAACTAGAATCTTTGACTCTCTACAGGAAATATGTCTGCGTCCAAACCCATTGGCACGTATCCTGGACACACATAGACTGACTGGACCCAATTATAAAGATTGGCTCAGGAACTACAAAATTGTTTTGGGTTCCGAGAAGTTAACACATGTTTTGGACCAGGACCCTCCCACCTTACCAGCTCGTCCATCCACTGAACAGAGAGCGTCTCTGGAAAAATGGATTGACGAAGATAATAAGGCCAGATACTACATGTTGGGCTCGATGTCTGATGAGCTCCAGCGCCAACATGAAGATATCGGGACTGCTCGCCAAATGTTGGCTCACCTGCAGGAGATGTTTGGTGAACAGAGTCGCGCAGCCAAATATCAAGTCACAAAATGACTTTTTAAGGCTAAGATGCGTGATGGGCAGTCAGTCCAAGATCACTGTCTGACAATGATCAAGGACATGGAAGAGCTTGAGAAGCTCGGTGTGAAGTTAGACTTGGACCTGCAGAACGATATTATTCTGCAATCCTTGACTGATGCATATGGGCAATTCATCATGAATTACCACATGCATAAACTTCAGAATTCCTTGGCCGAAGTTAATGAATATGCTGGTTACCGCTGAGCTTTCTATGAAAGGTTCTAAAGGCTCAGTTCTTGCTATGGAACGGACTTCTTCCAAAAGAAAGTCTTATGGAAAGAAAAAGAAGTCTGTGAAAAAGCAAAAGGTGGAAGGATCAAAGAAGAAGAAGGCAGAATCGAAGAAGAAGGCCGATGTCAAAGGAAAGTGTTTCCATTGCAACAGCGACGGCCATTGGAAGCGGAACTGCCCTACTTACCTGGCCACCCTAAAGAACAAGAAGGAAGGTCCTTCTGGAGGTATGCTCGTTATTGAGTCTAACCTTATGGTTTCTTCTGCATCCAGTTGG
Organism: Cocos nucifera; assembly: GCA_006176705.1. Taxonomy (NCBI): domain Eukaryota; kingdom Viridiplantae; phylum Streptophyta; class Magnoliopsida; order Arecales; family Arecaceae; genus Cocos; species Cocos nucifera. The sequence goes on from QRFJ01000076.1 coordinate 1,482,423, forward strand.
GTGCTTGACTCTGGATCTAGTGCTCATCTGTGCACTTCTATGCAGGGTCTTGAGGATAGCAGGAGGCTGAGGGATGGAGACATGATCCTACGCGTCGGTAATGGAGCAAGAGTTGCTGCAGTAGCCGTGGGAACATACCCTCTTCGATTACCATCTGGTTTAGACTTAGTTTTGAAAGACTGTTATTATGTGCCTGCAGCTAGCAGGAATTTGATTTCTGTTTCATGCTTAGCACAAGAAGGTTATGTGATCACCTTCTTTAAGGACCATTGTAACATTCTTTATGAAAGAAATAAAATTGCAAATGGTTTCCTTGTTAATGGTCTTTATCAGTTGCATATTGATGTACCTGTTCTAACTATCGAGCAAAACGTGAATGCCAAACGACCTAGGGATAGTCCAAACGACAGATATCTATGGCACCTGAGATTAGGTCATATAGCAGAAGATAGGATCAACAAATTGGAGAAAAATGGGCTATTGAGTCCATTGACTTCCGAGTCATATCCAACTTGTGAATCCTGTCTTCAAGGCAAAATGACTAAACTCCCTTTTGTTGGACATGGGGAGAGGGCCACAGATCTCCTTGCCCTAGTACATACTGATGTGTGCGGCCCATTTGATGTGCCGGCTAGAGGCAATTTTGTCTACTTCATTACCTTTACCGATGATCTGTCTAGGTATGGGTATGTGTATCTTATGAGACACATAAGTCTGAAGCTTTTGAAAAGTTCAAAGAATTCAGACATGAAGTAGAAAAACAAACTGAAAAACCCATTAAGGTTCTTCGATCAGATCGAGGAGGTGAATACCTTAGCCGGGAATTCCTAGACTATCTTAAGGAAAATGGCATAGTCTCTCAATGGACTCCACCAGGAACACCTCAACTCAACGGGGTTTCAGAATGGAGAAATCGGACTCTATTGGATATGGTTCGATCCATGATGAGCTTCACAGACCTCCCTGATTTTCTTTGGGGACACTCATTGTTAACTTCAATCTATCTACTGAATAGGGTTCCCTCTAAAACCGTTCCTACCACACCGTATGAGATATGGCACGGTAAGAAACCAAGTCTGAGTCATCTCAGAATTTGGGGTTGTCCGGCTCATGTCAAAAGACAACAAGCGGACAAGTTAGAGTTTAGGTCCTTCAGAGCTCGATTCATAGGATATCCTAAAGAGTCATTAGGATACTATTTCTACATTCCAGAAGACCACAATGTGATTGTGAGTCGACATGCCATATTTCTTGAAAAATAGTTTATTCAAGATAGCGGCATTGGAAAGCAGATTAAGCTTGATGAGAAAGTCTCACAAGCAGAAACGAGCTAAGGACCAAGTGGAACCAAATCAGGTTGAGCCAATAAGAACACTACCTCCTCCACCTCGTAGATCGGAAAGAGTTTTCCCGTCCCCCTGAAAGATACTTAGGTATTATTTCAGAGGACGTAGAGGAAATGTTCCTCGTAGGTAATGGTGCTCATGGTGATGATCCCAAAACCTACAACGAGGCGATATCAGATATCGACTCCGAGAAATGGCTAGAGGCAATGCAGTCAGAAATTGACTCGATGCACTCAAACCAAGTCTGGACCTTGGTAGATCCACCAGAAGGTATAGTACCTATTGGGTGTAAATGGATCTTCAAGAGAAAGATTGGTGCAGATGGGAATGTGGAGACATTCAAGGCTAGACTGGTGGCAAAAGGTTATAGTCAATGCGAAGGCATTGACTATCAGGATACCTTTTCCCCAGTAGCTATGCTAAAATCCATCCGCACATTGCTTGCTGTTGCAGCCTATTTCGATTATGAAATATGGCAAATGGACGTGAAAACGGCATTCCTAAATGGATATCTTGAGGAAGATATCTATATGGAACAGCCGCTAGGTTTCACATCCAGTGATACTGATCACAAGGTTTGCAAGCTGCAAAGGTCCATATATGGACTTAAGCAAGCATCTCGGAGCTGGAACACTCGTTTCAATGATGTGATCAAAAAGTTTGGTTTCATCAAAAATGAAGAGGAACCATGTGTTTTCAAAAGGGTCAGTGGGAGCGCTGTTGTCTTCCTCGTATTGTACGTGGATGACATCCTCCTTATTGGGAATGATATTCCCATGTTGACATCAGTCAAGATGTGGTTGTCCAAGGAATTCTCCATGAAAGACCTAGGTGAAGCATCCTTTATTCTAGGAATTAAGGTCTATAGGGATAGACCGAATAGGATGCTAGGACTTTCACAGAAGATGTACATAGAGGAAGTACTAAAGAGGTTTAGTATGGAAAACTCTAAGAGGGGATTAATACCCTTCAGACATGGTATTCATCTTTCCAAGAAGATGTGCCCTAGCACACCTGAGGAAATAGAACGCATGAGCAAGATCCCTTATGCTTCTGCAATAGGGAGCCTCATGTATGCCATGCTATGTACACGACCTGATATAGCCCATGCTGTGAGTGTCACAAGCAGATATCAGTCAAATCCAGGTGAAGAACACTGGACTTCTGTGAAATGTATCCTTAAGTACTTGAGAAGAACTAAGGATATGATGTTGGTCTTTGGTAACGGAGAACTCCTGGTCCAGGGATACACAGACTCGGACTTCATGTCCGATATAGATGATCGAAAGTCGACATCTGGCAGACTGTTTGTGCTGGAAGAGTTCCTAGCAAATGGTGATATCATCTCATCCGCGATTACCTTGAGAAAGGTTATGTTGAGGTCAAGAGAGTCAACTCCGCAGATAATGTGGCAGACCCACTTACAAAGCCGTTGGGCCAGCAGAAGATCGAAGCCCACCTTGAGAAGATGGGACTTAGACTTGTAGCCAATTGGCTTTAGGACAAGTGGGAGATTGTTAGATATATGTGCCCTAGAAGCCAGAATTGGCTGACACTTGTAATACACTTCTAGGGGCAAAATTATAATTTTGACTATAATTAATAAAATGGGTTATTTTCTATCACATATGTGTATTTAGTGTCTGTGATACATCCTTTGAGTTAATGGTAATGATAATTCATATTTTCAAGAGTTGAAAATTTAAGACATGAATAATCATTATTAACTCATAAACAGCTCCCGACCATAGGATCATCACGAGGATGGTGATTGATCCGGAAGGTTGGTGTACAATCGCTTCTCTTTAGTAGATGAGTCTTGAGTCTACGGTGTGGAGACACCAGGAGCGAGAGTACAGGTACTCGTTAGAGAACGAGGGCACTGAGCGTGACCACCTCGAGTAGTCATTAGGAAGTCTACCTTCTCGTCAATGACTGACTCGATGCTGCAGTAGTGTGTCTGGTTCTTTGACCTGAGATGCATCGACAGTTCACCTTGAGGGTGTTATAGTTTGACTACACCATTACTCGGTCTCCTAGCCATATGGAACCCTGAGGTGTATGTTGGCTATAGCATGTTCATTGTAGGAACTGGATTGCATCAAGATGGAATCTATCTACCTCGGTGGTAGAGGAGCAGCCCTATGATGATCATGAGAATCAAGTCCAGAAGCCCATGGCCATGGCAGAGTGAAATAATAGAAAGAGTTTCTATTTAGGTTTTCACATTGGACTTCGAATCGAATGATTACATCATATGACAGAGACTAGGGTTTGACGAGTTTACCTTAACCCTAATCTGATCGGGGCTCAAGATAGAAGAACTTAATCACACAGGTAGCTGCACCAAGAGGTTCGCATTCAGCTCTGATGGGTTGCCACCATATACTGCTAGGTGTCACTGGTGGATTTTGGGAGCAATTAGAATGATTTAGATGATCGATCATTCTAGCTGTTCGAATCAGAAGAGTTCTGATCCATCGAAAGGAGTTTCGATGATGTCGATGATAGAGATCATGACATATCCCATTACCATACAGAACTGAACCTAACTGGGTCACACAAACAAGGGTTTGAATCTGGTGATCATCAATTGAACTGATCTAGTTCAATTGATCTGAATGAGATTCAATTAGGTTCAAGGAAATCGTGCTAGCACTCGATTGAACCTAACGTTCTTCTTTTACTATCATAAATAAGTTGTCCTGACTGAGCCAAAGGAGTTTGTGCTCAATCAGAGGACCTTCATATGGTCTGACTGGAGGTTGTCCAAGTTAGAAGAAGGTTGTCTTATTTTATAAGACATACCTGCCATTTTTGGTCACCTGCCATTTCTTGGTTCCTTTGACTTTGGTCAAAAGTTGACCTTTGACTGGTCAAATGTTGACCATTGACACTTTGACTTTTGTCCACGTGTCACGCACCTATTGGAGAAGCTGGTGGGGGCCTGTCCCCCTGCCAGAACCTGGCAAGGAGGAGGGCGCACGCCACCCTAGGCGTGTGCCCAAGTTGGAGGCGCCTAGGAGTCCTTGTTGGACAAGGACTCCACCTCCCTTTTGGATTTCAATTCAGAGTTCTACTAAGAATCCAGTTTGACTGGTCTTAGGCGCCCTCTAAGGAGGAATCCAGGGGTCTCTATTCCCACCAATCAGATTTAGATCTGATTTCACAAAGGGTTGTGATTGGTTGGGAGGAAGAGGAGTTGGATCACGCTTAGTCTATAAATAAGACCCTGCGCCCAACTCAGATTCAATGCAATGCAATTAGAATAGAGATTTCCCACACCCAAGGCTGCCTCTCCCCTCTTCCTCCATGCCTAAACTTCTCCTCCTTCTCCTCTCCACGTCCAAAAGAGTTTTGGATTTAGGTTGGTGCGTTCCAGATCAAAAGAAAGGCGATCAAAAGAAGAAGGCTGCACTGCTGCAAAGGACGACTGCTGATCTTCAAAAGGAGTTTTGAAGATCCTCCAGATCTGATTTTTGGAGGTGTGATAGAAAAGAAGAGGATCTCCAGATCCAATCCGAGTGAATACCGGTAGAGGCCAGGCACTTGCGTGGCTAGATCCAGAACCTTCCGCTGCAATCAGGATCATCTACAGGATAATAGGATTACCCAAATCAGGTAAATTAAATTTGATTTAATTTATCTTATTTTATTTTATTTATTAAAATAATAAGAATCAGATCTAAAACATATCAAGATCTGATTGGGATCAAGAGAAAAATTTTTGAAATATATCTCTTGATCTGATCAGATCTGGACGAACCTGGACCGAAAAATCAGGATTTTCCTTCAGTTGCCACTAACTTGGCCGACCATTAATTGAAAATCACTGTAGACTTGAAGTCGATCTACTTTTAGCTCTCTTGCTATTTTTAATCCGACGATCAACACTTCATATTCGATCCTATTATTAGTTGTAGGGAATTCGAAGCATAGCGCGTACTCGGCAATGACTCTCTCAAGGTTGACTAAGACTAATCCCGTACCTGCTCTAATAAAGTTGCACGAACCATCCACGTAAAGGGTCCAAAAACCTTCAAAAAGGTCGGCACTTTCTTTAGAAAGGCTCGGCTACAACCATAGGATGCCGATCTCGTTCTGCTCAAGCTCGACTTCATCTGGAATGGTACATTCAACTATGAAGTCGGCCAGTGCTTGAGCATTGATTGCTGACCGAGGTTGGTAGTTGATGTCGAATTTCGTTAATTCAATGGCTTATTTTGTAATTCTTTCGGAAGCATCTGTTTGATGAAGGATTGCTTTGATCGGCTGGTCAGTGAGGAGCATTATAGCATGTCCCTGAAAGTAAGGTCAAAGTCTTTTTGCTACAATCAGAAGAGCATAAGTCAATTTTTCCAACTTTGTATACCTGGTCTCAGCATTCCTTAGGATCCAGCTTATGTAGTAGACTAGTCATTGTACTTTCATCTCTTCTTTGATCAGGACTGCCACTAGCGCCACAGGGGAGACCACGAGGTAAAGAAATAGTTCCTCTCCAGATTCGAATTTGGCCAGTAGGAGGGCGAGCCAAGATAATTCTTAAGCTCGTCGAACACCTTTTGCCATTCTTGAGTCTAGTGAAAATCTTTCGATTTTCTAAGGATTTGGAAGAAGGGCATGTAGCATTCGACCGACCTCAAGATAAAATAATTCAAAGACACCACCTTTTCGATCAGGCACTGAACTTTTTTGATGGACTTTGAGGCAGTCATCTCCTAGATAGCTTGAATTTTCTTCAGGTTGGCCTCGATCCCTCATCTTGAGACCTTGAATCCTAAAAGCCTTCCTGAGGCTATCCCAAAGGAGCATTTGGTTGAGTTCAGCTTCATCTTATATTTTATGAGCGCATCGATAGCCTCTTCAAGATCGGCAACATGATTGATAGTCTTTCGACTTTTGACCAGCATGTCGTCGATGTAAATCTCCATATTATGGCCAATCTTCTCCTTGAAGATTTTATTGACCAAGCATTGATAAGTTGCACCTATTTGTTTAAGCCCGAAGGGCATGACCCTATAACAGTAAAGACTACAGTTAGTAATAAAAGAGTCTTCTCTTCGTCCTCCGATGCCATCCGAATTTGGTTGTAGCCAAAGAAGGCATCCATGAAGGTAAGGAACTTGTAGCCTGAAGTCGCGTCCACTAGTTGATCGATTCTGGGCAAAGGATAGCTGTCTTTTGGACAGACCTTGTTAAGCTTCTTAAAGTCAATGCATATCCTCCACTTGTCATTGGCTTTCTTGACTAGGATCACGTTAGAGACCCAAGTCGGATAGCTGACCTCTCGAATAAATCCAGCATTGAAAAGTTTGTCGACTTCTTCTGCTATTACCTTCTGCCTTTTTGGTGCATGGCCTTGAACTCTTTTTTTCACTGGCCGATGCTTGGGATCAACGGCCAGCCGATGTTCTATAATTTCGACATCAATCCCAGGCATATCCATCGAAACTCAGGTGAAGACATTGGCATTCCTCCATAAAAAGGCGATGAGCTGCTCTCGAACTTCATCTTCCAGATTGAAGCCAATTTGCATCTTATGCTCCATGTTTCTGTCATTCAAGGGGATGGTCATAAGATCTTCTATCGGTTCTCCCCTTTCTTTCATGAGATCATCTCGGGCATCTAGCCCATCAACAAGATAAGGGTCGGACTATTCTTTATTTCGTAGGATAGTTGAGTAGCAATGCCTTGCCAGAGCTTGATCTTTCCTGACCTCTCCAATTTCGTAACTTATCGAAAGCTTCATCTTTAAATAATAAGTGAATACCACCGCCCGAAATACATTTAAACCAGGTCGGCCGAGAATTGCATTGTAAGCGGAGGGAGACTTTACTACCAAGAAATTCACCTATGCTCTGGATTATTTTGGATATTGTCCGACAGCCACAGCTAGAGTTATTACACCTTTAATTGGTACTGCAGCACCAGCGAAGTCTACTAGGGAGAGTTTATTGGTCCGTGCTGACTATTAGATATTGACATTTTCGAAAAAGCATCATAAAATAAGATGTCAGCCGAACTTTCATTATCAACTAGGATGCGACGTACATCATAGTCCGCTATATTTAAAGAGATTACAATCACATCATTATGCGAGAACTATACTCCCCGTGCATCTACCTCAGTGAAGGTTATGGGTTCTTCAGCCCTTCATCTTTTCACTGATCCCCTAGATCCGCTGACCTCTTCTCGCCGAAGTCCCCTAGAGATAGTATTGATGATGCCGAGAGACGGTCGATCTTCTTGTTGTTCTTTTCTTCTTGATGGTTCTGGCTACAGTAGTGCCCTCGATCGATCTTCTCTTGCTTCAGATCAATGTCTAAAAAATTGACCCAGCCGACCTCTCTTGATAAGCTCCTCGATCTCTTCTTGGAGCTGAATGCATTCTTCAGTATCGTGGCCATGGTCACGATGGTAGAGATAGTATTTACTAGGATTGTGCTTGTGAGTGCACATCCTTTCAGACCTCGGTAGTTACTTCTTGATCTCCATCAATACTTGCATTTTTGGAGCATTGAGGAGGGCATAGTTGTGAAACCTTTTGAGGGGTGAACTTCTTCGTGCCCTTCTATCATGGCTTCTTTGATGATGAGCTCGAGGAGGAGTTCGGGCTTGCTTGCATTCAGGAGGAGTCCGTGAGCATGGTCGAACTTCATTCGGCCCTCCATCAGCTATGGGTTTATTAGACTCACCTACCTGCCGCACTCTTATGGCTGCCTCATCCTTTAATTTGAAGGTATCTTTTGCTTGGGCATATCCTTCAGCCCAAGCTAGCAGATCGGCAAAGTCCCTGGGGTACTTCTTCTCTAGAAAGAAGCGCAAATCATTCTTCTGAAGGCCATCCTTAAGTGTAGCCATTATAATAGACTGATCTAGATTTTGGACCTTCAATGCAGCAGCATTAAATCGGATGACATAAGTTTGGATAGATTCCCCCTCCTTCTACTTGATATTCATCAGGAAATCCAAAACTCAGCACCGACGTCGACTGCTAATGAAGTGAACCACAAACTGATGGCTCATCTGATCAAAAGAAAAGATCATACCTGACCTCAACATCGAGTATCAATTTTTTACTACTCCATTTAAGATTGATGGGAAAGCTCGGCATAAGGTGGCGTCTGATGCACCATGGAGCAACATCATGGTCTAGAAGGCCTCCAAGTAATCGATCGGATTAGAGGTTCCATCGTAGCTTTCAAATTGGAGAAGCTTGAAGCTTGGTGGAATGGACTCTTGCATAATTCTCTGAGAAAAAGGAGGGTCAGTGCAAATATTATTACCGTATGAGGAGGGAGTATGACGGAGCTCTTCGATTCGTCGACTCATTTCTCGAAATCTTTGATTCATGAGATCTTCATGATCGTTGATCTTTAGAGTTTTCTGATGAGATGGAGGCAAAGCTCCTCCCTAGGTTAAGCCATGGTCCGAACAAGAGCTCTCCACCCTCTGCTTCTCTTTTTCAAAAGTCACTGATCGGTTAGCCCAAGTCAACCATCCTCCGACCGGATCATGGGGCTCCGAAGAAGCCTGCTCCAGCCGAATTGGCATCGAAGCCTGACGATGTATGGCCTGCACCACCTGTGTGAGATCATGAATCTACTGGACTAGCAGGTTGAACTATCCTATATCCACCATGGCCGCAAGTGGTGCTTGAGTTACCGAAGCTGAAGTGGGAGCGGATAAATCTGGATGAGATTTGGCTGCAGAGACCATTGATCGTCGGGTTGAAGCTTTTCTAGGAGGCATTTTTTTTTAGAAAAACTCTAGAGAGGAAGAAGAGAGATCACTGCTGAGCACTCCTTTAAGAATAAAAAAACTTCAGGAATAGAGGTGCCCTCCTTCTAGCGCCAATTTTTTTGGTATAAAATCTGATTGACGTCAGATCGAGCTGGAGTTGAGAAAAAAGAGGTCACCATCGGTGACCTACAAAATAAAGTCTCATTTGGAGTTAGTGGTGGTGGCTCTGGTAGAATCCTTCGATGATCAAGTCAACTCTTCTGGCTAACAGAAATGGAGTGCTTAGGCAAGAATTCAGCAGAGTTCTAAGAAGGAGAATAGGCTTCGAGAAAACGTATCTGGAGGATCTCTTTTATAGACGGAGTCTGGAGTAGATTAATAGTCACAATCGTAACCATCTGATCATGGGCCGCTTAGAGCCACATAAAATTTATTACGGAGAGAGGTGTTGCTCATAATAGACTGATAATGATAGTCGTAACCATCTGATAGTGGGGTCACCTATAGCAGACTGATAAATGACAGTCGTAACCGTTTGATAGTAGGGTTGCCTGTAGCAGACTGATAAATGACAATTGTAACCATCCAGTAGTGAGGTCGCCTATTCATTGAGATTTAATAATCGAAGTCCGAAGGAAGCAGGCATTGGTTGGTGAAGAACTTTGATATATATCAATTCCAGAGAAGTTCGAACTCCTAAAGGAAATATGGCTAGAGGGGATCATCCGGGAGGAATATTACTTGAAATCTAAAAGTAATCCACTAGAGGAATCCAGATGGAGTTCAATTGATGGAGAAGTCCAGAAAAAGTTCAGCTCCTGAAGGAATCCGACTGAAGAAGAATTTTGGAAGGAGTTCAACTCCTGTAGAAGTCTGACCAAAGGAGAAGTCCGAAAGGAGTTTGGCTCCTGGAGGAATCTGCTGAAGGAGAGGTTCAGAAGGAGTTCAGCTCCTGTAGGAATTGACTGAAGAAGAGGTCCGGAAGGATTTTGGCTCCTAAAGAAATCTGACTGAAGGAGAGGTCCAGAAGGACTTCGGCTCCTGAAGGAATTCGACTGAATGTGAAGTTTGGAAGGAGTTTGGCTGCTAGAGAATTCTTGATCGAAGCTCTTCTATGATTATCAGTTACATTAGGGTAGGTACTAGACTGAACTTTGATGAAAGCAGGGTTATCCCCAATAGGGGACAATCTTGAGGTTGACCCCTGTGCCAGGGGTCGACCCTAGGGTCAACCTCTGTTGTTTTATAGATCAAAAATATAGAATGTTGAGTTTTCTGTTCTGTGCCAAGAAGGTCAACCCCTATGCCAGGGGATGACTCTAGGGTCAACCCTTGTGATGAAAAAGCTCTATAATGGCTAGTTTTTCATCCATTTTTGGCTGCATTTAATGCTTATAAATGGGACTCCAATGGCTATAAATTGGGTCTATTTACTCTCCAGCACTCATTGAAGATATAAAGACTTTTAAAAGAAGGGAATACATAAGGAAAATCAGGCATTCATTTAGCCCTAATGAAAAATCCTCTTTAAGCAAGAGAAGCATTCATTTCAAGTTCAACCATCTCTCAAAAACTCATTCAAGTCTTCAATAACTTTGAGAAAAATCAAAAAAACTTCTTTCTTTGTTGTGTAGAGTATTTTTAAAATTTCATTTGCTCATTAAAGGGGCTAATATTGTATTTCTTTGTCACTAAAACTCTTACTCTATTTTATTGTTTTGTTTTAAGTTTTGGGGGATCTCAAAACTTAGGAAGGTTGATCCAAACCTTAAATCAGATTGTATTGGATTGGCTTGTACTAAAAAAATAAATATTCTAACTTGGGATAGCTAGGACCGGAGGGTTTCGATATTATATTCAGTTTGAATATGGATAGTAGATTTGAATTTCTAAATAGGAGCTTAGAAAGTGAATGTAGGTACATGATTGGCACCGAACCACTATAAATTTTGATTGTTTATGGTGTGCTTTGTTGCTTTCTATCTTCATTTTCCTATTTTCTTACATATTAGCTACTTAATTCTTCACTTTGCCTAAATTACTCACTGCATATTACTTACTCATTTTTACATAATCTTTGTGGTTCAGCTTTAAAATTTTAAAAATCCAATTCACCCCCCTCCCCCCTCTTGGGTTGCATGGTTGGGCAACGAGTGGTATCAAAGTTTGATGCTCTAGCCCCTTTTTGATTTAACCATCAAGAGTCAAAGATCTATGGCAACCTAAGTCGGTGTCTTATTAGCCAAAGGGCAGACTACAAACCTACCTCCACTTTTTAATGGATCAAACTACACCTATTGAAAAGCTTAGATGAGAATTTTTATTCAAGCACCTGACTATGATATGTAGAGTATCATAGTAAATAGACCATACACACCCACTAAGTTGATTGATGGTGCGGAATCAACCAAACCCAAAAGAGAATGAGATGAGGTTGATAAGAAAATGGCTCAGCTCAACACTAAAGCCATGAATATTTTATATTATGTATTAGATGCAAATGAATTTAATCGTATTTCAACATGCATATCAGCTAAGAAAATATGAGATAGATTAGAAGTAGCACATGAAGGCACCAACCAAGTCAAAGAGTCAAAAATTAACATGCTTGTATATAAATATGAACTCTTTAAAATGGAGCATGATGAATCAATAACTGAAATAATTACTAGATTTATGGATATTATAAAGGATCTTAAAAGTCTTGACAAGTCTTATTCTAACAGTGACTTTGTAAGAAAGATTCTTAGGTCTTTACCAAGAATATGGAAAGCCAAAATGACCACGATTCAAGAAGCCAAGAATTTGAACATCTTGCCTTTGGAGGAACTTCTAGGCTCGCTTATGACATACAAGCTAAGCATAAAACAACATCAAGAAAAAGATGTCAAGAAGAAGAAAATAATCGCCCTTAAATCTACTATTCAATAAGAGGAGGAATCAGATCAAACAGAAAATGATGAACAAGATGAAGAGTTATCCCTCATTACTAGAAAGTTTAAGAAATTTTTGAAGAAAAAAAAACAAGGAATGAGAAGAAGGCCATCTACAAAAAGAGAGCATAGCAAGGAGAAGGATAAGGAGCTGCCCCTCATATGCTATAAGTGTAAGAAGCCGGGGCACTTTAGATTTGAATGTCCATAACTCAAAAAGGCCCTTAAAAAATTTAAGAAAAAGGCTATGGTGGCTATATGGAGTGACAGCGATGACTCGAGCTCCATAGAAGAATCTCATGAAAAAGCCAACTTGTGCCTTATAGCATATGAAAATGAGGTAAATACTGAAACTTCTAATGACTTTACTTTTGAAGAACTCCAAGAAGCATTTTATGATTTAGTTGATGATTTAAAGAAGTTAGGGGTAAAGAACAAAGAATTAAAATCAAAGAATCAATCCTTACTAAAAGAAAATGAGATTATTTCAAATGAGAAATTGGTTTTAACTCAAGAAAATTTGAACTTGAAAAATAAAATTGCTAAGTTAAAACCTATAGTAGAAAAATTTACTCTAAGCTCAAATAAACTTCAAATGATACTTGAAAATCAAAAGGCCATTTATAATAAAGCTGATCTTGGATATAATCTTTTAAAAAAATAAAAATTTTTAAAAAATACTTTTATGAATTCATCAAGCAATAAGTTTTCAAATGTCACTTGCTTTAAGTATGGTAAAGTAGGACATAAATCCTATACATGTTTTTCTAGCAAATTTAAAAATTCAAATGTGAAGAAGATATGGGTTCCAAAAGGAACCATTATGCTAACCATAAAGGATCCAAGAAAATTTGGATACCTAAAGTGAAGACTTGATTTTGTGCGTAGGTGTGTCTTGCATCCTAAGGAATAAATCAAAACTAGTATCTTAATAGCCGGTGCTCAAGACATATGATAGATGATGAATTTCAATTCATCACACTTGATATAAACAATAGAGGGATGGTCATCTTTGAAGACAATGACAAAGAAAAGATTATCGGTATAGGTAACTTTGGTATCACTCCCTCTAGATATATTAAAAATATTTTATTAGTCGATGGTCTAAAACATAATCTCTTAAATATTGGTCAATTTTGTGACAAAGGGTATAAAGTCATCTTTGAATCTTCATTATGTATTATAACTAGTCCTAATGATGATGGCATTAAATTTGTTGGGCATAGGCATGATAATGTTTATATGATAGATTTGAATGATTTTTTCATGATAAACATGCAATATTTAGTAGCCATGAATACCAAAATTAATGAAACTAGTTGGATTTAGTATTGTAGACTTGCACATGTAAGCATGCATTCTCTTTCAAAGCTTATTAAAAAAAATTAGTTATCGGTTTACCTAAATTGAATTTTGAAAAAAATATGATTTATGATGCATGCCAACTAGTAAGCAAACTAGAGTTTCATTCAAGTCAAAAAAAATAGTTTCAACTTCTAGGCCATTAGAATTATTGCACATGAATTTGTTTGGACCTACAAGAATTATAAACTTAGATGGAAAATGATATGGTTTGTAATTATTGACAATTTTCATGTTTCACATAGATTTTCTTTTTGGCACATAAGGATGAAACTTTTCAAGTTTTCTCAAAGTTTCACCAAAAGGTTACAAATGAAAAAGAATTTTTAATTTATAGTATTTCAAGTGATCATGGAACCAAATTTAAAAACCAAGACTTTGAAAAATTTTGTGATGAAAAAGATATGACCATAATTTTTCAGCACCTAGGACACCCCAATAAAATGGTATAGTAGAAAAAAAAATAGAACTCTAGAAGAAATGGTCCATACCATGCTATGTGAAAGCAATCTTCCAAGATATTTTTAGATGGAAGCAATTAACAAGGCATGTTACATTTTAAACTGAGCCCTAATTAGACCAATTTTAAAAAAAATACCTTATGAGCTTTGAAAAGAAAGAAAATCAAATATTGCATATTTTCATATTTTTGGTTGCCAAAATTTTGTTTTGAACAATGGTAATTAATGAAAGATTGAAAAATTTTGATGTAAAATTTGATGAAGCTATCTTTCTTGGATATTCATCTTTTAGTAAAACATTTAGAGTTTTTAATAAAAAAAATTTTAGTAATAGAGGAATCAATACATATTGTATTTAATAAGACTAATGATCTTCCATCAAGGAAGAGTGAAGGTATTGATGATGCAGGTGCTCTTGTAGAAGGGATGAATGAGCTCATTCTAAAGGACTCAACAATTCAAAATGAAAAAGACCATGAGGACAAACAAGAAGATGAAGGTGAAGAATAATAAGAATAACCTCAAGATATAAATGATCTTCTAAGAGAATGGAGGTATATGTTCATAATCACCCTAAGAAGCTAATTATTGGTGATCCTACACATGGGAAAAGAACTCGCTCTTCACTTAAAGATATTTGTACTCATTTTGCATTTGTTTCATATTTTGAGCCAAAAATCATAGATGAAGCTAAAAAAGATTATAATTGGATTAATGCAATACAAGAAGAACTTAATCAATTTGAAAGAAATAATGTATGGATCTTAGTATGAAGATCTAAAAATCATCCTATAATAGGTACAAAATAAGTATATAAAAATAAATTGGATGAAAATGGAAATATAGTTAGAAATAAAGCAAGATTGGTAGCAAAGAAATTTAACCAAGAAGAGAATTGATTTTGATGAAACCATAGCACCAGTTGTTGGATTAGAAGCCATTAGACTTTTACTTACTTATGCTTTTTTTATGAACTTTAAATAATTTCAAATGGATGTCAAAAATGCTTTTTTAAATGGATATACTGTTGAAGAAGTATATATAGAACAGCCTCCTAGTTTTGAAAATCATGCCTTTCCAAATCATGTTTTCAAATTGAATAAAGCTCTATATGGACTAAGACAAGCACCTAGGGCTTGGTATGAAAGTGAAGAAAAAAATCTATTTTTCGGATCAGGTTCGTTTAGATCTGATTGGATCAGAAAGGATATTTCAAAAAAAAATTTCTAAGATCCTAATCAGATCTGAGACTCCTCAGATCTGATCTTATTGATCTAATAATAAAAATAAAATTAAATTTAATTTAATTATATCATTATTTTGGGTAATCCAATTACCTTATGATGATCTCGATGTTTGCCTGAGATTCTGGATGTAGCCACGCAAGTGCCTGGCCTCTATCGGTATCCACTTGGATAGGATCTAGAGATCTTCTCCTTCTTAATCAATCATCCAAAAATTAGATCTAGATCTGATCTTGAAGATCTTCAAAATTTTTTTTAAAGAACAGCCGTTGACTCTTGCAGCAGTGCTGCCTTCTTCCTTTTCTGGTGCCTTTAATTTGCTTGGATCGCACCTTCTTCATGGCCAAAAGCCCTTGGGCATGGAAAGGAGAGAGAGGACTAGAGGGTGGCATGGAGAAGGAGGGAAAAAGGCTTTGTGGCATGGTCTAAAGGCAAAAGTATTAAATTCTAGGCGCAGATAGAGTTTATATAGACCCTACTGCACCATGCAGTGCCACATCATCCAGGCCAGTCATGGCTCTTTGTGCAATTAGATTGAAATTTGATTGGTGGGATGATATCATCTGATCCAATCAAATGAGAGACCTTCAAAACCCTCCTTAGGTGGCATCAAGACTAGATCAAACAAGACTTGTTGGTGCCACAGAGTTTAATCCCCTGAAGCAACTTGGAGTCCCATCTGTATGGGACTCCATCTTTTATCCTCATAGGGCTCTTGTTTGCATTTTAGTAGGAGGACAAGGACCCAGGTACTCTTTTATGGGTGCATGATACATGGACAGATGTCTAAGTATCCAGGGTTAATATTTGACTAATGTCCAAAAATAAGATTTAGCAGGTGACCAAAAATGGCAGGTGTTGTCTCAAATTTATCTCATAAATTAAGACAACCATTTTCTAATCTCTACAAGCTTCAGTCAGACCAAGTAAAAGTTTATGAGTGAGCCCAAACACATTTGGCTCAGTCGAGATAAGGTTTAATGATTATTAAAGAAGAATATTAGGCTCAATCATGTGCTAGCATAATTTTTCTAAACCTAATTGAATCTTATTCAAATCAATTGAACTAGGTTAGTCCAATTGATGACATCCAAATCTAAACCCTTATTTGTGTGATCTAGTTAGGTTCAGTTCCATATGGTAATGGGATATGTCGCGATCTCTATCATCGACATCATCGAAACACCTTCTGATGGATCAGAACTTTTTTTGATTCAGACAACTAGCATGATCGATCATCTAAATCATTCTAATTGCTTCCAAAATCCATCAGTGACACCTAGCAGCATATGGTGGCAACCCATCAGAACTGAAAGCGAATCTCTCGGTGTAGTTACCTATGTGATTAGGTTCCTCTATCTTGAGCTCCGACCAGATTAGAGTTAAGGTGATCTCGTCAAACCCTAATTTCCATCATATGAATTAATCATTCGATTCAAGTCCAATGTAAAAACCCTAATAGAAACTCTTTCTATTATTTCACTCTGCCATGGCCATGGCCTTATGGACTTGATTCTCATGATCATCATGGGGCTGCTCCTTATCTACCGAGGTAGATAGATCTCCTATTGGTGCAATCCAATTCCTACAATGAACATACTATAGCCAATATACACCTTAGAATTTTGACTGGCTAGGAGATCAAGTTATGGTATAGTCAAACTATAACACCCTCAAGGTGAACTGTCGATGCACCTCAGATCAAAAAATCAGACACACCACTATAGCTTCGAGCCAGTCATCGATGAGAAGGTAGACTTCCTCATGACTACTCGAGGTGGTCATGCTCAGTGCCCTCGTTCTCTAATGAGTACCTATACTCTCACTCCGGTATCTCTACACCATAGACTCAAGACTCATCTTTTCTAAAGAAGTGATCGTACACTAATCTTTTGGATCAATCGCCATCCTTATGATGATCCTATGGTCGGAAGCATTTTATGAGTTAATAATAAAAATTCATGTCTTAAATTTTTAACTCTTGAAAATATGAACTATCATTATCATTAACTCAAGGAGTGTATCACAGACACTTTCAAATACACACTATGATAGAAAATAATCCATTTTATTATTTATAGTCAAAATTATAATTTTATCCTTAGAAGTATATTACAAGTGTCAGCCAATCTGGCTTTTAGAACATATATATCTAACAAACTCCTACTTGACAAAAAGCCAATTGGCTATAAATCTAAGTCTCATCTTCTCAAGATGAGCTTCGATCTTCTACTAGCCCAAAGGTTTTGTAAGTAGGTCTGTCGTATTATCTACGGAGTTGACTCTCTTGACCTTGATGTAACCTTTCTCGAGGTAATCACAGATGAGGCGGTATCGCTCGATGTACTTTGATTTCTGATGAGACCTCAGCTCCTTAGCAAGGGCTATGGTGCCATTATTATCGTAGTACAGAGGAATGGCATCTAATGGCAGCACTCCAATTTTTATGGTGAACTTCTTATACCTGAATGCCTCCTTCGTAAATTCTGATGCAGCGATGTATTCTGCTTCCATGGTGGAATCTACTATCACTATCTATTTGAAACTCTTCCAACTGACAGCACCACCATTACATACAAACAGACTCCCAAATGTCGACTTTTGATCATCTATATTGGACATAAAATCCGAGTCTATATACCTCTGAACTTGGAGTTCTCCATTACCAAAAATCAACAGCATATCCTTAGTTCTTCTCAAGTACTTAAGGATACATTTCATAGAAGTCTAGTGTTCTTCACCTAGATTCGACTGATATCTGCTCGTGACACTCATAGTATGGGCTATATCAGGTCATGTACATAACATGATATCATGAGGCTCCCCATTGCTGAAGCATAAAAGATCTTGCTCATGCATTCAATCTCCTCAGGTGTGTTGGGACACATTTTCTTGGAGAGATGAATGCCATGTCTGAAAGGTATCAATCCCCTCTTGGAGTTTTTCATGCTAAAGCTCTTTAGCATTTCCTCTATGTACATCTTCTGTGAAAAACCTAGCATCCTATTTGGTCTATCTCTATAGACCTTAATTCCTAGAATGAAGGATGCTTCTCCTAGGTCTTTCATGGAGAATTCTTTAAATAATCAAATTTTAACTATGGTCAATATGGGAATATCATTTTCAATAAGGAGGATATCATCCGCGTACAATACGAGAAAGACAATAGCGCTTCCACTGATCTTTTTGAAAACACATAGTTCCTCCTCATTCTTAATGAAATTAAATAATTTGATCACATCATTAAAATGAGTATTCCAACTCCGAGATGCTTGCTTAAGTTCATACATGGACCTTTGTAGCTTACATACTTCATGATCAGCATCACTGGATGTGAAACCTTGCAGCTGTTCCATATAGATATCTTTCTTAAGGTATCCATTTAAGAATGTCATTTTTACATTCATTTGCCATATTTCATAATCAAAATAGACTGCAATAACAAGCAATATGCGGATGGATTTTAGCATGGCTATTGGCGAAAAGGTATCCTGATAGTCAATTCTTTCATACTGACTATACCCTTTTGCCACTAATCTAGCTTTGAATGTCTCCACATTTTCATCTACACCAATCTTTCTCTTGTAGATCCATTTATACCCAATAGGTATTATACATTCAGGTGGATCTACCAAGGTCTAGACTTAGTTTGAGTGCATCGAGTCAATTCTGACTTTATTGCTTGTAACCATTTTTCGGAGTCGATATCTGATATCACCTCGTCATAGATTTTGGAATCATCACCATGAACCCCATTACCTACGAAAAATATTTTCTCTACTTTCTCTGAAATAGTACCTAAGTACCTCTCAGGAGGACGAAAAATCTCTTTCGATCTACGAGGTGGTGGAGGTAGTGATTGTATTGGCTCAACCTGATTTGGTTCCATAGAGTCCTTAACTCAATGCTCTTGTGAGACTTTCTCCTTGAGCTTGATCTGCTTTCCAATGCCACCATCTTGAATAAACTATTTTTCAAGAAAGATGGCATGCCAACTCACAATCACATTATGATCTTCTGAAATATAGAAATAATATCCTAATGACTCTTTAGGATATCCTATGAATCGAGCTCTAAAGGACCTATAGTCTAACTTGTCCGCATGTTATCTTTTACATGAGTCGAACAACCCCAAATTCTAAGATGACTCAGACTTGGTTTCTTACCATGCCATATCTCATATGGTGTGGTAGGAATGGTTTTAGAGGAAATCCTATTCAGTAAATATATAGTAGTTAACAGACTATGTTCCCAAAGAAAATCAGGAGGATCTATGAAGCTCATCATAGATCGGACCATATCTAATATAGTCCGGTTCCTCCATTCTAAAATTCTGTTGAGTTGAGAGTTTCAGATGGAGTCCATTGAAAGACTATGTCATATTGCTTAAGATAGTCCAAAAATTTCCAACTAAGGTATTCACCTTCTTGATCTGATCGAAAAACCTTAATGAATTTTCTAGTTTGCTTTTCTACTTCATGTTTGAATTTCTTAAACTTTTTAAAAGCTTCAGACTTGTGTCTCATAAGATACACATACCCATACCGAGATAAATCATTGGTAAAGGTTATGAAGTAGACAAAGTTGCTTCTAGCTAGCACATCAAATGGGCCACACACATAAGTATGTACTAGGGCAAGTAGATCCATGGCCTTTTTCCCATATCCTACAAAAGGGAGCTTAGTCATTTTGCCATGAAGACATGATTCAAAAATTGGATATGACTTGAAAGTCAACGAACTCAATAGCCCAGTTTTCTCCAATTTGTTAACCATATCTTCTGCTATATAACCTAGCCTTAAGTGCCATAGATACCTATCGTTTGGACTATCCCTGGGTCATTTTGACCCTATGGCATTCATATTTTGCTCAATATTAAAGATAGATACATCAATATGTAATTGGTAGAGACCATTAATAAAGAAACTGCTTGCAATTTTATTTTTTTCATAAAGAATATTACAATGATCCTTAAGAAAACTAATTACATAGTCTTCTTGTGCTAAACATAAAATAGAAATTAAATTTCTACTTGCAGCAGGCACATAATAATAATTCTTAAGTACTAAATTTAAGCTAGACGGTAGTCAAAAAGGGTAGGTTTCTATGTCCACAGCAGCAATTCTTGCTCCATTCTCAACACATAAGATCATCTCACCATCCCTCAACCTCCTGCTATTCTTAAGACCCTGCATGAAAGTGCATAAATGAGCACTAAAATTAGAATCAAGCATCCAATTGGATGCAGAAGAAATCGTAAGGTTAGATTCAATAATGAGTATACCTCCAGAAGGACCTATCTCCTTCTTATTCTTCAGGATGGCCAGGTATGTAGGACAGTTTCGCTTCCGATGGTCGTTAGAATTATAATGAAAATACTTTTCTTTGTCAATGGCTTTCTTCTTCAGCTCTACCTTCTTTTTTCTTTTCATCTTCTATCTTCTGCTTTTTCATAGATTTTTTCTTCTTTTCAAAAGATTTTCTCTTGAAAGAAGTTCGTTCCATAGCAAGTACTGAGCCTTTAGAACCTTTCATAGAAAGTTCAGCAGTAACCAGCATATTCATAAGCTCGATCAGAGTATTCTAAAGTTTATGCATATGGTAGTTCATGATGAACTGCCCATATGCATCAGTCAAGAATTACAGAATTATATCATTCCATAGATCCTAGTCTAACTTCACTTCGAGCTTCTCAAGCTCTTTCAAGTCCTTGATCATCATCAGATAATGATCTTGGACTGACTGTCCATCATGCATTTTAACCTTAAACAGTCGTTTAGTGATCTGATATTTGGCTGCATGACTCTGTTCACCAAACAACTCTTACAGGTGAGCCAATATTTGGTGGGCAGTCTTGATATCTTTATGTTGACGCTGAAGCTCATCAGACATCGAGCCCAACATGTAGTATCTGACTTTATTATCTTCATCTGTCCATTTATCAAGAGATGCTCTCTATTCAGTGGATGAATGAGCTAGTAAGGTGGAAGGATCCTGATCCAATATATGAGTCAACATCTCGAAACCCAAAATAATTTTGAAGTTTCGGAGCCAATCCTTATAATTGAATTCGATCAGTCTATGGATGTCCAGGATACGGGCTAGCGGGTTGGATGCAGATATTTTTCTGTAGAGAGTCAAAGTTTCTAGTTAGATTTTGTAATTAAGATTTGACTAATTTGTTTAGAGATTTGATTTTTAAACAAAATAACTTCTACTATTTTCTCGGATCCCTACACTCCCTCTATAGAGATGCAAAAATCTCCATGATTACTGATTTCTAATGGACGGTGCAGTCCCACCAACTGACTCATCACCTCATCTAATAGTTATTGATGATGGGTTAGCCAATGAGTAAACAACTCTTGTTCAATGATTCTCTAATCATGGTGCACCCAGACTTAGTCTCTAATTCATAAATCTCATCATGTCCGAAATATTGATCCACTCCTTAGTTAAGTCAGATCCACCATTTACATAGATTGGATTTTTAATTGGGTCTCTCACCGTATCCAAAATATTGAGCCCAATCCATCCTCCAACCTGTAGCATCCAATGCCTAATAGATACGATTGCATCTTTTTGATGTAACTGAACCACTATGACCAACCGAGAACAATCAACTCCGAAAAGGGCCCACACATCTACAACAGTGGAAGATCTTAGACTTAATCTTTTCTTAGAGAGATTTGATTTAGGTCTCTTTAAACTTGACTTGACATAGCCATAACCATTATGACTAACCTAGTAGCATTGGTTAGCTCATATTATTAGCCATCTTAGATCAAGACTGGGCCGACAAATATGGCCAGGTAAGTGAGACTGGTGGAAGGGATATGCCATTAACTCAACAAGAATACATTCGAGTCGAGTAGCTCCCAATTAAAAATTAGTCGATCGTATCTGCCAAACTTACTTTAGATACTAAATTATTGAGCTAGAACCAATTAGATTAGCCTACAATCCAGACTCTAACCACTGAGCCTAATTTGGTCTTAACTTGATCGATCACTCATATGACTCAATCTTGATCCAAACTTAATCCTATTAGGTTGGTCAATTTAAGTACTCTTGACCCCACCTAACCAACTCTTGATTCAATTTGATCAATCACTAGACCAAATTAAGCTATCCAAGCTCGAATCCAATTTTATGAATATGTCTTAGATCTAAAAATTTTTAATTTTAGACCTAATATATTTCATAATCTTAATTCTTAATTAAGTTTAAGGTTCATAAATAAAATATGTATATAAAATTCTAGGATTTCAGGATCTAGGATTTTGCAGAAAATAAATTTTTGATTTCTGATTAAGGACGAACGTGCAGCACTCCTACACACCATAAGAACACTCCATCGAATGGAAGGAGAGGACCTTAAATCCTACTTTATTCTTATGATCGGATGGCCAAAGGGCACATCTTAATCAGAAACATGATAAATCTACAAAACTAGTTAGATCTACATCATATATCATATATATAAAAATTGATCTAACTAAAAATATATTTTGCATACATCTCATGTATCATATCATGCATATTTTTATATCTAAATTATCTCATAAATATCTAAAAAATAAGATTTAAATTTGATCATATTAAATTAAAATTTATTCTAGATAATTTTTTAGAACTATTCTACAACTAGTCTAAACATGCATCTATCATATCTCATATGAACAAATTAAATAAATTTATTTTTTATTTTTTAGATTTGTTATAATATTTATAATATTAAAAAATAGTAAATAAATAGATTTAAAAATTATAATTAATTAAATTAAAATTATGATTATGCTAGACTACATATAGAACAATTATATTCCTAGTCTAATCATGCATCTCATACATCTTAGATCTAGATTATTTAATTTTTAATTTTTTAATTTTAGATCTAATCATATCTAATGTGACATCTAAAATCATCTAATTATTAGATCAAAAATAAATTAAAATTAGATCTAATGAATTATGGAACCTGGCTCTGATACTAGTTGAAGGAAAAAACCAATTTTTTGGATCAAGTTCATTTAGATCTGATTGGATCAGGAAGGATATTTTATAAATTTTTCTCTAAAATTCTAATCAAATTTGAAACTCCTCAGATTTGATCTTATAGATCTAATAATAAAAATAAAACTAAATCAAATTTAATTATGCCTTTATTTTGGATAATCTAATCATCCTGTGATGATCTTGATGTTTGCTTGAGGTTCTGGATGTAGCCATGCAAGTGCCTGACTTCTACCGGTATCTACTCAGATAGGATCTAGAGATCTTCTTCTTCTCAATCAATCCTCCAAAAATTAGATCTAGATCTGATCTTGAAGGTCTTCAAAATTTCTTTTGAAGAACAGCTATTGTCTCTTGTAGCAGTGCTACCTTCTTCCTTTTCTTGCACCTTTCACTTGCTTGGATCGCACATTCTTCATGCCCAAAAGCCCTTAGGTGTGGAGAGGAGAGAGAAGACTAGAGGGTGGCATGGAGAAGGAGGGAGAGAGGCTTTATGCTGTGGGCTAAAGGTAGAAGCATTAAATTCTAAGCATAGACAGGGTTTATATAGATCCTGCTGCGCCATGCAGTGCCACATCATCCCAGCCAATCATAGCTTTTTGTGTAATCATATCTAAATTTGATTGATGGGATGATATTATCTGATCCAATCAGATGAGAATCCTTAAAATCCTCCTTAGGTGGCACCAAGATTGGGTCAAACAAGACTTCTTGGCGCCACAGAGTTTAACCCCCTGAAGCAACCTAGAGTCCCATCTGTATGGGACTCCATCGTTTATCCTCATGGGGCGCATGCCTTCCTAGGCATGCACCCTCTTCCTGTCTATATTTTAGTAGGAGGACAAGGCCCCAGGTACTCTCCTATGGATGCATGACACATGGGTAGATGTCTAAGTATCCAGGGTTAACATTTGACCAATGTCCAAAAATAAGATTTAGCAGGTAATCAAAAATGGTAGGTGTTGTCTCAAATTTATCTCATAAATTAAGACAATCCTTTTTTGATCTAAACAAACTTCAGTCAAACCAAGTAAAGATTTCTGAGTAAGCTCAAATACATTTGGCTCAGTCGAGACAAGCTTTAATAATTATTAAAAGAGAACATTTGGCTCAATCATGTGCTAGCATGATTTTCTTGAACCTAATTAAATTTTATTCAAATCAATTAAACTGGATTAGTCTAATTAATGACATCCAAATCCAAACTCTTATTTGTATGATTCAGTTAGGTTCAGTTCTATATGATAATGGGATATGTTGCAATCTCTATCATTGACATCATTGAAATACCTTTCGAGGGATCAAAACTTTTTTTGATTCAGACAACTAATATGATCGATCATCCAAATCATTCTAATTGCTCCCAAAATCCACCAGTGACATCTAACAGCATATAGTGGCAATCCATCTGAACTAAAAGCGAATCTCTCAGTGTAGTTATCTGTGTGATTAGGTTCCTCTATCTTGAGCCCCGATCGAATTAGGGTTAAGGTGATCTCGTCAAACCCTAATTTCTATCATATGAATTAATCATTCAATTCAAATTCAATGTGAAAACCCTAATAGAAACTCTTTCTATTATTTCACTCTATCATGGCCATGGGCTTATGGACTTAATTCTCATGATCATCATAGGACTACTCCTTATCTATCGAGGTAGATAGATCTCCTATTGGTGCAATCCAATTTCTATAATGAACATGTTATAGCCAATATACACCTCAGAGTTTCGAATGGCTAGGAGACTAAGTTATGGTATAGTCAAATTATAACACCCTCAAGGTAAACTGCCTATGCACCTCAAGTCAAAGATCCAGACACACCACTACAGCTTCGAGCCAGTCATCGACAAGAAGGTAGACTTTCTTATGACTGCTCGAGGTGGTGACGCTCAGTGCCCTCATTCTCTAATGATTATCTATACTCTCACTCTGGTGTCTTTATACCATAGACTCAAGACTCATCTTTTCTAAAGAAGTGATCGTACACCAACCTTCCAGATCAATCACCATCCTCATGATGAACCTATGGTCGGAAACATTTTATGAGTTAATAATGAAAATTCATGTCTTAAATTTTTAATTCTTGAAAATATGAACTATCATTACCATTAACTCAAGGGATGTATCACAAACACTTTCAAATATACACTATGATAGAAAATAACCCATTTTATTATTTATAGTCAAAATTATAATTTTATCCTTAGAAGTGTATTACAAGTGTCAGCCAATGTGGCTTCTAGGGCACACATATCTAACAGAAGGGTTAAGTAAATTTTTGCTTAATAATGATTTTTCAAGAGAAAATGTTGATACTATCCTTTTCATTAAAAAATATTATAATGATATTCTAATAATATAAATATATATTGATGATATCATATTTGGGTCTACTAATAAAATTCAATGTCAAGACTTTGCTAAGGTCATACAGAGAGAGTTTTAGATGAGCATGATGGATGAACTTACATTCTTCCTCGGACTTCAAATCAAACAAACAAAGGAAGGATCTTCATGAACCAAAGCAAGTATACAAGAGAGCTACTAAAAAGATTGGGGATGGAGAGCTCCAAAACTATTGGTATCCCTATAAGCCCGTCATGCAAGCTTGACAAGGATGAAAGAGGAAAAAGTGTTGATTTAAAACTTTATAAAGGCATGATTGATTTTTTATTGTATCTTACTGTCAGTAGACTAGATACCATATTTAGTATTTATTTATATGCTCATTTTCAATATAATCCAAAAGAATCACATTTAAATGCTATTAAAAGAATTCTTAAATATCTAAAAGGAACTCAAACCTTAGGATTATGATTTTCTAAGAATTCATCGATCTAATAGGATACTCAGATGCAGACTTTGCTGGATGTAGATTAGATAGAAAAAGTACTAGTAAAACTTGCTAATTTCTAGGAGTTAATCTTATGGTTTAGCAAGAAGCAAAATTCAGTGGCATTGTCTATGGCTAACGCCGAATACATTATAGCTGAAAGTTGCTATGCTGAAATTTTATGGATTAAGCAACAATTATAGAACTTTGGCATCAAACTTAATAAAATTTTCATAAGATGTGATAATACTAGTGCCATAAATCTAACAAAAAATCCTATACAATACTCAAGATCAAACTTATAGAGATAAGACATCATTTTATAAGAGAGCATGTTTAAAACAATGATATAATTCTTTATTATGTTTGTACTAAAAAATAATTGATCGACATTTTTACTAAGACCATAAGTGAGAATAGATTTCATGAGATTAGGAGAAAAATAGGAATCGTTGATCTATCAGCTTAAGTATCATTTTGATTTTAAGTACTTTATATCAAAATTTTCTTGAACTAAATCATGAGCTCACCTCTCATTTTTCCTA
Organism: Cocos nucifera; assembly: GCA_006176705.1. Classification (NCBI taxonomy): domain Eukaryota; kingdom Viridiplantae; phylum Streptophyta; class Magnoliopsida; order Arecales; family Arecaceae; genus Cocos; species Cocos nucifera. Next base: position 1,508,908 of record QRFJ01000076.1, read on the forward strand.
TCATTAAAAACTCAAATCCACTCTCTCTTTGATCAATCTTATGAGTGGAATCCTTCCCCTTAATCCCAATCTTTTAAAAAAAATTTCTTATTTTATTGATTTTTTTCTGTGCCATGGGTCGTCCCTAGGGCCGACCCTAGGGCAATTTAGTAATTTTTCTTTTAACCTTTGAGCGGCTTCCTTTTTTTTGGGAAAAAGCCATCTCTTCAGCCAAAAGAGGCCGACCTCCTTTCTTCTTCCCTATTCCACCATTCCAACCATGCCAAACTTCCTTCCTCTCCACTCTTTCAATGGTAAAAACCCATCCAAATCCACCATCTCACCGTGATCTCCCACCAAAATTGCCCCTAGGAGAGTCTATTTCCTCTCCTCTCCCTCTCTCATTTGGAAAAATCAAAGTTTCTAGAAACCCTAGCCTCAAAACCCACACCTCCCACCATCGGCCACTCTTCTACAAATCTTCTTTCTATCTCTCAAAATCCTTTCCATTGTTCCTCCTCCCAAGCTTCTTTGTTGGATTCAAGCTCTCTATTGGCACCAAAGATGAAGCTGCCATAATGAAGAAAATCCACCCGCGACTTGGAGGAAGAAGAAAGAAGAAAAAGGATGGCTCCAACATCTCCACTGGCTCCAATCCCTACTCCTGGCCCGGTTCTAGCTCCATCATCTTCTCCCTCAGCCCGAGCAAAGTACCCCTCTCAGGCTGAAAGGTAGAACCAGGAAAAAATATTGACTTTAAATTTTTTGAAAAAGAAGGATTCTCAGTCGGTTCTAAAGTCAAAAGGCAGGGCTGGGAGTTCTATTGTCAGTTAAAAGAGGCCACTTATATTGATTTTGTAAGAAAATTTTACTTGAATTTGGGATATTCTAATGGAACAGTAAAATCTATAGTGAAGGATGTTGAAATTATCTTGGATCCTATTCTTTTGGGAGACATATTGCATTTACCATATGAAGGATATACTGAAATGGAACTTCTCAATAAGGAAGATGGACTTCGAGTTATCTTAGGAAGTAGATTTATAGGAAACCTGAGCAAACTAGATGCAAAATTTTTGTCTATAGAAATAAGGCTTTTACACGATATGGTCACAAAGTTGTTTGTTCCAAGGAGTGGAAGACATGATCTTCTATTTGGGAGAGCCATCCGTATCATGTATCATGTGATTTTTGAGATCCCCCTGAGCCTCCCTGTCCTTATGATAGAAGCTATGTGTGAGACCTTGAATAGGTCTAAGGCTCACTTACCTTATGGGATGGCTCTCATGCTAGTGTTTAGGAGATTTGGAGTGAGCTTTGAGGCGGAGGCCATCACTAGACTATCCCACATAGATACCATCAACCGTCATACTCTACACAAAATGAATTTTTCTAAAAGTAATGGTGGTTTGTCGAAGGGAGCTAAGGAGGAGGAAGATAGACCAAAGAAAGAAGGACCATCTTTACCTCCTCGTGATCGTAGAGCCTCACCAGATATACAGTTTGTATCAGATCATGAGCAGGTCCTTCAGAGTCTGTGAGGAGAGATACACCTTTGCCTCAGTCTATAAGTAGAGTAGATCCCTCTATAGTCAGACTTGTGGATAATCAACTCTAGACGATTTCTCAGTAGGTTGCTACTATTTTGCTTACCAGCAGGGGTACCTCGAGTCTTGTTCAGGAGGAGAGATCTCAGATTGACCCCTTATCTGATTAGTCGATGGTTCCTCATGTCACTACTATTTTTTAGATGCTCTTAGCCTTGTCTGCTCGCTTTGAGGAGCTTGAGGGTTCTATCTTGAGGTTGACTAGGAGAGTTTTGGATCTTCCGAGGTAGGTGATGGCTTTAGAACTTTCTAAGTCAAAAAAGTTTGTTCCTCTGATTTTTACTTTATCTGCTGAGAGTGATAGTCTTCGTCGTGCTTTGAAGGCAGGAATTGAGTCTTTAAGAGATAAGATCAGGGGATCCAGTGATGTTGTCTCTACTGTGATTGGTTCTCTCATGCAGTCTTTATCAAGAGCAGTGGGCCAGTTGGACTCCATCAGACTTATCCTCCTATCCCGGACCTCATCTTTCTTTGTTGTTGGACCTTCTCATCCTCCTATTCATGCTACTCCTGTTCGTGCCAATTTCTCTTCTCGGAGTCGAGGCAGACGAGGCTGGAGTCGTCCTCGTGGCCTTGCTCTTGACATTTCATATCACATCTCCAATTCTGATTCAGATTCTGACTTTGGTGGTTTTGGCCATTTTCATCTTTAGATCTAGTTTAGATAGCCCTATGTATTTAGGCCATACTTAAAGGCCTTTGTACTTCTTGATTGATTATCTCATGGATGGTTGTATTTTTTGGTTATCCATGACTTTTGTAAGTATTGATGGCCTATCACTTATGACTCAGTATTTTGGCATTATATTCTCACTACTTGTATTTTCACTTTTTATGACTCATGTTATAATTTGAATATATGTGATCTTAATTTCTATGAATGTTGTTTAGATTGGTTTCTATAAATTGGCTTAGTATGCTATGAGCAATTACAATATCTTGTATGTTTATGGCTTACAAATATTGTATGTATTCTTAATAAACTCTTAATTCAACAACAGAACATAAGGCATTAATTAGGGAGTCTTTTTTTTTTTAAGAAAAACATTCTAATATATTAATTAATGATGTCAAAAAGAGAGAATAGAGAAATAGAATTGACAATAAGCAAAATTGGCTAAGGTAATAAGCAAAATTTGGCAATGCAAATTATTCAAATGATTAGCTATAAGTAATTGTCAAACTACTCTTGTCAAACTACTTTTAATATAATTTATTCAAATGATTGGCTATAAGTAATTTTCAAACTACCCTTGATGTAATTTATTCAAATGATTGGCTATAAGTAATTTTCAAACTACTCTTGATGCAATTTATTCAAATGATTGGCTATAATATTTAAGTGAGGTATCTTTACAATTTTAAAATTCTTAATTGATGCTTCATACGTGTTATATTTTTGCTTATGCTCAAATATTTTGTCATCATCAAAAGAAGAAGATTGTTTCTCCAAGAATTGATTTTGATGACTATAAAATATTTGAGGAGATTACTAATGATTTTGGCTTGAAAAAATATCCATTGTGTATTTCAAGTTTCATAAGAAATTTCAAGTTTATTAAAGAAAGCTTAAGAGGGGCGAAATTATAATTTCATAAAGTTAGAGATCAAGAAAATCTATTTCGGAAGCCTCAAGAGCAAGTATAGAAGATTTTTGATCTTTTGGAGGTAATTTCATGATTTTTGGATGCAAAATTGGAAGAAAAATAGGTTTAAACAAAAGGATCGACCCCTAGGTCGACCCCTGCCAAAAAGGGCTGACTGGCATGCTGTTTTTTTATCGACCCACTCAAAGGGGATTACTAGGGTCGACCCCAGGGTCAATCTCTGCTGTTCTATAGGTCAAAAATATAAAATATTGAGTTTTCTATTCTATGCCACAGGGGTCGACCTTGGGGTCCAAGGTCGACCCTTGTGATGGAAAAATTCTGCAATGGCTAGTTTTTCGTCCATTTTTGGCTACATTTAATGCTCATAAATGAGGCTCCAATGGCTACAAACTAGGTCTATTTACTCTCCAATACTCATTGAAGATATAAAAGCTTTCAAAAAGAGGGAATACATAAGAAAAATCAAGCATTCATTCAGTCCTAGTGAAAAATTCTCTTTAAGCAAGAGAAGCATTCATTTCAAGTTCAACCACCTCACAAAAGCTCATTTAACAACTTTGAGAAGAATCAAAAAAACTTCTTTCTTTATTATGTAAATTATTTTTAAAGTTTCATTTGCTTATTAAAGGGGCTAATATTATATTCCTTTGTCATTAAAAATCTTACTCTATTTTATTATTTTATTTTAAGTTTTGGAGGGCCCCAAAATTTGAAAAGATTGATTCGAATCTTGAATCATATTATATTGGGTTGGCTTGTATCCAAAAAATAAATGTTCTAGCTTAAGATAGCTAGGGTCGGAGGATTTCGATATTGTATTCAATTTGAATATGGATAGTAGATTTGAATTTTTAAGTAGAATCTTGGAGAGTGGATGTAGGTGCATGGTTGGCACCGAACTACTATAAATCTTGATTATTTGTGGTGTGCTTTCTTGTTTTCTATCTTCATTTTTCTATTTTCTTGCATACTAGCTACTTAATTCTTCACTTTGCCTAAATTATTTACTGCATGTTACTTGCTCATTTTTACATAATCTTTATGGTTCGCAATTTGCTTTAAAATTTTAAAAACCTAATTCTCCCTCCCCCCTCTTGAATTGCATAGTTGGGCAACAGTCACTATTGTCCAAGTTTTTTATTGAATATTATCTCTATAGGTCTTTTGGCTAAAAATAATTATGAATTTTCAATAAAAAAAATTATAATATTATTTTGAATGATGTTATGACTTTTGTTGGATAATTGAATAATAAAATTTATATTGTATCATAGCCTATTAATATGGTTCAATCCTCCGGTAAATGTCATAAAGTAAATAATGTGTCTGAGGTCTACCTTTGGCACTATAGACTAGGTCACATTAACAAGAATAGAATAAACATGTTGACTCAAGAGAAAATCTTCAAAGTCGGTGATTGTGAATCACTTCCAACCTGTGAGTCCTATCTTCTTAGGAAGATGACCAAATCATCTTTTACAGAAAAAGATGAGTGAGCTAGTGCACTCTTGAGTCTAATACATAGTGATGTATGTAGACCTATGAGCTCAAGTGCTAGAGATGGATATTTCTACTTCATTACTTTCACTAACGATCTATCGAGATATAGGTACATCTATTCGATGAAACATAAGTCGAAATCATTTGAAATATTCAAACTATTCTATAATGAGGTAGAAAAGCAAATTAGGAAGAGTATTAAAACTCTTTGGTCTGACCGAGAGGATGAGTATTTTTTTAGTGAGTTTCTGATATATCTAGGAGAGAATAGAATTCTCTCCATTAGACTCCTCCTGGAATACCACAGCATAATGGTGTGTTTAAGGAGGAACCAGATCCTATTGAATATGATTCGATCCATGATGGGATTTGCCTATCTGCTGATCTTCTTCTAGGAATATGCACTCAAGTCGACTTGTTACATTCTAAATAGGATTTTGAGTAAGTCTATAACTAAAATGTCATATGAGATATGGATAGAGCGTAAGCCAATACTCTTGCACCTTAGAGTTAGGAGCATCCGGCTTATGTCAAATGTTTAATGACGAATAAGCTTGGACCTAGGTCTAACAAGTATATTTTTATAGGATATCCAAAAGGGACCAAAGGATATTATTTTTATCTTGCTGATAAATAAAAAATATTTGTCAGCCTTAAGGCAATCTTTTTAGAAAAGAAGTTCCTTGGTGAAGAAAATAATGTCTCTAAAGTTGAACTTAAGGAAGTTTGATAGGTAGAAAAATTGACATAAATAGTTGAACCTAAACTAGATTTGATTAGATTAAATTCAAAGCCCAATGTACCTACATCCTTAAGGCAATCTAGTAGAGTACCATGTCAATCGGACAGATACTACAATTTCTTAGTCCGAAATGGGGATCCTATCAAACTCAATGAGAATGATGAGGATCCAATCACCTATATAGATACAATGTAGAGATCTAATTCTAAAAAATGGCTTGAAGTCATGAAATTCAAAATGGAGTCCAAAAAAATCTACGATGTATGGACATTGGTTGATCCACCTAAAGGGGTAAAACCTATAGGATATAAATGAGTCTTTAAAAGGAAGAGGGGTGCAGACGGGAAGGTGGAGACCTATAAAGCCTGTCTGATTATCAAGAAATATCATCAATATTATGGTATAGATTATGACGAGATATTTTCTTCTATGGTAATACTCAAGTCCATTTGGATTATACTTACGATAGTTGTCCATCTAGACTATAAAATCTAGTAGATGGATATGAAGACAGCTTTTCTAAATGGCAAGCTGGACGAAGAGATGTATATAACACAACTGAAGGATTCACATCCATAGATGAGTCTAAGATGTGCAAGCTTCAAAGATCTATTCATGGACTGAAGTAGGCATCTTGAGGTTAGAACATGTGTTTTGATAAGACGATCAAAATATATGACTTCATTAAGAACGAAGAAGAGCCCTGCATATACAAGTAAGCTAATGGTCCAATAGTTGTATTCCTTATGTTGTATGTAAATGATATTTTCTTAATTAGAAATGATGTCTCTGCATAATAGGAAATAAAGATTTAGTTGTTATCTCAGTTCTTTATGAAGGACTTAGGAGAAGCTTCCTACATCTTAGGGATGAAAATCCATAGAGATAGATCTAAAGGATTGCTTGAATTATTCCAGTCCACATACATAGAACTATATTGAAGTGGTTCAGCATGAAAAATTCTAAAAAGGACTATCTATCGATAGGCTATAAAATTTCTCTCTCAAAGAGGGATTGTTCGACAATACCTTAAAAGAGATGTATGAGTAGAGTTCCATATGCTTCGATGGTGGGATCTATCATGTATGCCATGATAGGTATGAGACTAGATATGGCATACTTACTAGGAGTAGTGAGTAGATACCAATCTGATCTAGAGGAGAACCACTAGAAAGTTATTAAAATCATTCTTAGGTATTTGAGAAATACTAAGGATCGATGGCTTATTTATGGTGAATCTTATTTAAAACTTATGAGATTTACAGGCTCCAATTTTTAATCTAATCATGATGACATCAAAAGTATGTTAGGATATGTGTTTATCCTTAATGATGGAGCTGTCTACTAGAAGAATTTCAAGCTACACACTATGGCTGACTCAGTATGCAAGGCGGAGTATGTCACTGCATCAGATGCTGCTAAAGAAGCTATGTGGTTGAGAAAATTCATCATCAAACTCTGAGTGGCACACTCCCATGATGGTCTAGTTCTTCTCTACTATGACAGCTCTAGAGCCATTGCTTAGGTGAAGGAACTAAAGGCTCACCAGTGGATGAAATATATTCTGCATCACTACTACCTTATCTAGGAGATCATGAATCGAGGTGACGTTGACTTTTAGAAGATCGATGGAAAGAAGAACCTGGCTGATCCATTCAGTAAAGCCATGGCGATAAAGGAGTTTAATAATTTCAAGTCGAAGATGGGTATTAGATACTATATCAATTGGTTTTAATCCAAATGGAAGATTATTGAAAATTATGTTCTAGAGTCAATCGTCAGTCTATTGATGGTTGAGCTATTTCTTGTATTTATATATAAATTATAAATAAATAAAATATTATTTTTATATTTTTATCATAAATTTTTTGCATCTTCTAATTAACTCATGTGTTGTGATAAAGTCCTTAGGACTATTTAAAATTGATAAAGAAGGATTTATCGCTTGGTCCTTAAACATATTCGTGATTAAATGATATGTTGTTATCAAGGACAATAATGTTTAATGAGTGTAGGTCATTGTGTGCTATATGCATTGGTTATTCTCTTAACCAAGGAGTGTAGAGATACTGATATGATATATAGGTGAGATGTAGGGATACATTTGCACTGAACGTGATCAACTTCAGAGCTTTCTGCTGTCAAGATTTGCTTCGAAGGAATATGGGTATAAGTGTCCCTCCAACTTGAGATCACCATAGTGACTTTCAAGCAACTTACTGTACTTTGGTGCTGAACTATCTAAATTTCTAATTTAGTAATGAAAGATTTTTGGGCATAGTCAAGTACTTGAGGAGTCGATGTGTGAATCAAGATGGGATTGACCACTTCGAATTTTAGGAGTTATATTAAATTATGTTTCAATTTAGCAAAGTCTTGACTAGGGTAGTCCTTATAAGTCATAGGATTGATTGTATTGAGACACGATATGAATATACTTTTTAGAGTTAGCAGTTTAACTTAAGTCATCCTAAACATAGAGATTAAAGGAATGAATTATACGATAATCATATTTGAGTAGATTCTGAATGTTACGATTGCGACTATTTGATCTATCCGAATATCGAGTATCATTGCTAGATGGTCACATCAATTAGTACATGAATTAGTTCTAGTGCTATCAACTTAGGTTTGAACCCATCGGGTCACATATATTAGAGGTTCTTACTTGATCTGATGGGATTCTATGATCGAGAGTCCCACTGGATTGGGACTCTATGATTAAGAGTACTACTATATTGGAACTCTGAGTCCTACTTATCTGGGACTCTATGATCGAGAGTCTTATTGATCTAGGGCTCTATGATCATGAGTTTCATTTGTTTGGAATACTAGGATCAAGTGTCCCATTGGTTTGAGACTCTTCGATTAAGAGTTTCATATAGATAGGATTCTATTATTTGGACATCTATTGGATTTAAATTTTATATTTATGAAAGATTTAATTAATAATTTAATTACTAATAACTTAATTTGATTGAGTGATGAGTTTTGGATCAAGTCTAATTGAATTAGATTCAATTGGATTTGACCCGATTAGGTTATGTGATAACCTAATCACCAAGAGGGTTTGTTTCCTGATTTGATTAGGCTTGAATTTAATTAATTTTTAATTTAATTAAAATTTATTAACTTTATTTAAGCCTAATTTAGTTGGGTTCATTCTGATCTAATTATGCTTAGCCAAATTGGTTTGAATTAGGTCTTAATTAGATAAGTTTTTGAAGTCTAGTTTGACTAGACTTTTTCTTGCACCACATCACCTTTGACCTAGTCTTACACCCATCCTTTCTCCACAAGAATTGAGAATTCTCATGAAGAATTCCACATACAAGAGGGTGCACTCCCTTACTTTTCTCGCCCTATATGGATAAAGATTGGACTGTTTCAATTTAAAATCAAATGGAGTTTGAATTTGAATGAGCAACCACCTGATCCTTATCCCTCCATGTGCTCTCTACTCTATTTGGTGCAAATTAAAAGGAATTTGCATTGGGGCATGCACATAATTCAGAGAAAGAGAGAGAGTCCCTTCTGCATAAGCTCTCTTATGCGTGAGAAAAATGCCAAGAGTTTCTTGAGAGGAAAATTCCAGAGAGAGTGGCACAGGGTTCTAAGTGAGTGCTGCCCTAGGATTTCATCCTAGGATTCGTGAAGAGAGATCATGAGCTGTAAGTGTTACAAAATCAGAAAATTTTTCTGAGATCTTCCTCTACCTCTCCCCTACCTCTACTGGTTTTTTAGAGCATCCAAAAAATCAAAAGGAGGAGATTGGTCTAGATTGATCTATGTCAGTCGTTGAGGGTTCTGGCATCGAGCTAGAACTCTGGAGGAGCCAATCGAAACTAGGAGCCTCGTATGGATGATCCATAGAGGCCAGATGCTATATATGGCTGCATCATGACTAGAGGACCTCTCCGAGCAAGTATCGATTGCGATGATCGACTGCTCGCACCAAGGTATTGTGTTCTGAACACAAGTAGTGTAGGAGTAGTAAATAGGATTCATTGCCTACAATTTTATTTTTCAGATTTTTGTGTATGCATATATGTCACATTACTATTCTAGATGTAGGATTTAATGATTAGATAACTAGCCTATTTGATTAATTAGATTAATTATTTTATTTTTGCTGCTATTTTTTGAATTAAATTTTTAAAATGAATGCTAGAAACCCTACTATTTTCTTTGAAATTCCAACCCATAATGAGATAAATCATGGTTATGCATTATTTTATGGATTGTGTTGTTCATGTTTTTTAGACATTTTTTCTTGTTATGTTATGTTTTGTTTGGAACTTCTTTTTTATTTTTGTTTGACTAAGAACAATGGATGTTGTTATGTTGCCTTTGTTTGGAATGTTAGGTATTTGTTTAGGTTTTAAGCAATTTTGAGATTGCTTTATGGTCTATATGTGGAGGCTATGATGATTGAGCTTATATGTTTGATGACTTAGCTATTTCTAACGACGACAATCTTGGATGGCTTTCTTTTATAAGCAATCGATCGTAGTCATTTTAATTTATCTATTAATTAATTATCGGATCTGAGCCTCATCTTTCTCTTTTAGATATGCATAAATCTTTCTTTTCTATTCTTTGCTATTCTAATAATTTTTAAATATAGTAATTTGGATAAGTAGTTTCGTGTGTTTGAAGTTAGAAAATATGTTTGAATTATTGACTTTTTCTCTATGATGGATATTTGGATATTCATCCAATTTCTCTATTCATTTCAACAATGTTTAGCTGTATATTAATATATTTGCATAGTTCTTTCTTTTACCTATTGGATACTCATTGCTCTTCACGTATACTTTCTTAGCAATGTTCAGCAATATGTATGAAACTTATAGATTTATTTCTTATAATTATAATATTTACTACCTATTTATCAAATATTTCTATTTTAATTATGTAGCATCACCCAACTTCTCTGGCACATAGCGGCTTTGTCTAGTACTCTTAAAGCAATGTTCTTATTTGCAAAATTCCAATGTTTGCAATTATAATCTTCTATTCTCATATCTTTTCTTACTACTGATCCAAATACATACTATGCATAGACTAAAATAGTTACTTCATATAAAGATCCAAAGCTGCTGTGTGGTATTTTTAGCTCAGAATAGAAATGCTTGTAATCATATTTGTAGTCAACCATCCATGTTTTCTATTCTATGAACCATTCATGTTTCATGGTAGCAAGTCTTCTATATAAATCACATATCAATTATTTTTAGTTTGTGGATATCACTTCCTCATGTTTCTCTTCCAAACTGACATATTTTTTTCCAAGCTGATATGTATTCCTTTTTACTCTTTTGGATTTAGGTAACATGTTGTTTCAGAGCATTTAAATTTATTTTAGATCTTATGGTTTTGTATTGTACAGTACTATTACTTCTCAATTAATGCAGCTTCTCAATTTTTCTTAAAACTACATATATTATTGTTAAGTTTACATTTAAGTTTGTTGTTAAGTTTGAACTAAACAGGTTAAAATTTAAATAGTATTGGCCCAAAGGTCTAAAAACTATCAAAGGTTTGTATGTGGAGGCTATGATGATTTTTGGATATATATTTGATGACTTAACTATTTCTATGGCGACAATCTTGGACGGCCTTCTTCTACAGGCAATCGATCGTGGTTGTTTTGATTTAGTTGTCGATTAATTATCGGATCTAAGCCTCATCTTTCTCTTTTAGATATACATGGATCTTTCTTTCCTATTTTTTGCTATCCTAATGACTTTCAGATGTAGGAATCTTGTCATCATTCTTGAGATGGATGAGGATCTGGATAAGCAATTTCATGTGTTTGAAGTTATACAATATATTTCTTAATAGCAGGTCTTCTATACAAATCACTTATCAATTGTCCTCAACTTGTGGATATCACTTCCTCATATTTTCTTCCAAGCTGACATATATTCTTTTTTACTCTTTTTAATTTGGATAATATGTTGTTTCACAGACACAACATTTAAATTCATTTTGGATCTATGGTTCTGTATTGTATAGTATTAGTACTTCTCAATTAATGCAGCTTTGATCCTCTTTTACCAAAATTTTCTGATTATTACTTATGCTTCTGTATTGTACAGTATCATTACTTCTCAGTTAATACAGCTTCTCAATTTCTCATAAAATTACTTATATTGTTGTTAAGTTTATGTTTAAGTTTGTTGTTAAATGTGAACTAAATAGATTAAAATTCAAATAGTATTGGGCCAAAGAACTAAAAACAATCATTTTTTTTAAACAAACAAGTTAAATAGGTCGGGTTGGGTTGGGTTCGATAAATAGGTTATTTATTTAGTAAACAGGTTAAACAAGTTGGATCGGATCAGTTAAACAGGTTTTCTGTTTAATAAATAGGTTAGACAGATCGGGTCGAAGGACTTTTTATTAAATAGGTAGGTTCAGATTTGAAAATCTAATCTTTTTAATAAAAAGATTGGGTTCAGATTTGATGTTTACTGATCCGACCCGATCCAATTGCTATCTTTATTTCTTGTGAATATATGCGATATCCTAAATAATATATATGACATTCTGAACAATGTATATGACTTTTTGATACCTTATATATTTTTTTATAAATATATATGACATCTTGAATGTTATATATAACTTTCTATATATGATATTCTGAACATTATATATAGCTTTCTGATATCTTACATGACATCTTATAAATATATATAACATGCTGAAGAATATAGATGACTTTTTGTGAATATACATGACATCCTAAATATTATATATAGCATCCTAATATTTTATATGACCTCATGTTAATATATATGATATCATAAACAATATATATGACTTGCTATTGATTATTATGACTTTTTTTATCTTATTATGATTTTTTGTTAATATATGTAACATCTTAAATAATATATATGACTTTCTATATCTTTATATAACTTTCTATTAATTATTATTACTTTTTGTTATCTTATTATAACTTTCTGTGAATATATATATGATATCATAACTTTCTATTGGTTATTATGATTTTTTATTACCTTATTATGACCTCTTGTTGTGTTATATGATAGCAAAAAGTCATAATACTGTTATTTTATTATTCTATGGGGATAAAGGATATTTTCATTAGAAAAAATTTGATAGAAAAAAGTTGAATGGTATTAAATATTATTTCATTATTACTTATGCTACGTACTTTAATGTGATGGAATGATATACTCCATATTAATTTTATTATACCACATATGATGCACAAAGAATTACTCATCTCTTACCTTATATTTGGTTGGAGTCATGATGGATAAGGTTGGAAGGATGGATGGCTTACATTTATTATTTAATTTAAAAAGTTACAGAAATAATGGATGAAAAAGTAGGATTCTCCATCCATCCTGATTTATCGATTTGCATCCTCCCAAATTGGAAGGATGTAAGGAATGATAGATTAAATTTTGATGAGTAGATTTTTGCATAGACAAAATTATCCTTCATTAATTTTTTTGACAAAACTATAATATTTCTTTATTTTTTCATTCATATTATTTTTATATATTTTTAGATATACTATTAAATTTTATTACTAATTATTTTAATTTTAGTAAATAATTTTGATAATTATAATTAAATGACTAAAATTATTCAATTTCTCTATTTTTATTTACTATTTTTAATTAATTATTTATATAATATTAATTAATTATTAAATTAAATTATAAATTAACTTGTTATTTATATTATTAATGAAATTAATTATTAAATTAAATTATAAATTAACTAGTCATTTATATAATTAACTCATTAATAATTTAATTATTTATTAAATTAAAATTAAAATTAAATATTTATATAATTATAGATTATAATAATTATAAGTTTATATATTTTTACTTATTTAATATAAATTAATATTATAAATTAATAATAATAATATTTTTTAAAAAAAATAATTTAATAAAAATATTATATAAATACCATCCATTCTTTCATTCATTCCTTCTATATCAAATTTACGAAGAAAAATACTTCTATTCATTCTTATATATTTTATCAGATATATAAAAGGATGAATGAATCTTTCATTTATCTATCCTTTATATCAAATAAAATATTAAATAAATCTAATCACGCCAACAATCGTGGTAAATTGCGCAAGCACGGCATTTCATCAATCCACGTTACTAGCTACCTCAAGCGCCGCACGTTCTTGGCTTAGTTCCGCTAATTAAAAAGTATATATATATTAAAAGATAGAGGGAGACGGGTGGCGGTTGGGGCGGTTTTCCGCTTATGCGTGATGCGTGATGCGTGATGCCCGGATCTGAACGGCCGCCCTGAGGTGCCAGAAAACGACCGTTACTTATTGAAAGCGACGCGTAACACGGTATGGTGGAAACGTTCAGCCAATGCCCGTAGAATACAATGCAACTTGGGCAATTCTATTTTCTTTCATATTTATGGTGTGCCATCAATGGTCTGTGTAGATGCCTTTTCCGTCTCAATCACACGGCTGGGAATTGTCTTGCAGTCCATGTAGAACCTCCCACTGGTGTGACCCGGGTGCATGATTTGCATCTGGTGCAGGACCAGAGAAATGCAATCCTCAGCCAGAAGTAAATGACAAATGTGACCCAGACCGACGCAGCGGTATTAGAAATCATCCGCCTCCTACCAAACGGCCGTCTTCCTTTCATACAACGCCTTTAAACCTTGATACAACCCTATATTTAAACTATTATTTAAGAAAGTAAAAAATAATTAAAATATTGATGAATAGAGGAGATAATAAGGCCAAGATTTATATATTTTTTTATATCGAGCGATGCTGATACGGATAAATCAGGATTTTAACTGAGATGAGAACCTTGCTTTCTTATTCTCCCTTCTAACTGCCGCTTTTTTTCTTCTTTTTTTTTTTTGATATTGAGTTGGGGCTCTAACTCCACCCCTTACTTGATACCTACCCCTCCCAACCATGGTCAAAACCTATTCTCTCAAGAGGCAAATCAAGCTTGGTGCTCATGGTACCAACTTATAGAATTTACAAAGGCCCAAATGAGGGGTGACATCCTTGCCCAAAGTGGCAAGAGGCATAGGAGCGTTAATAAATTGAGTTAGGTTAGATCCAAGTTGAATCCAATATCAATTAACCCAAAGTCGATTTATTTATTAAATAAATTAAAAATCTAAGCATGAACTTAATCTTTCAATTAACAAATTATTGGTGCGAAATTTGGTTGACACCAGAATCGATGCTGAAGTCAGAGAGGATGAGATCATTGCTGATGACCTGCAAAACAAATCTCGCCCGGGGTCGGAGGTGGTGGCTCTGGCAAGATCCTCCGATGATTAAGTCAGCTCTTTCGGCCAACAAAAATGGAGTACTCAGAGAAATTTTGACAGTATTTTAAGAAGAAAAATGAGAGCTTAGAAAAGAAAGTATATCCAGAGGATCTCTTAAATGAACGGAGCCTGTAATAAACTGATAGTGGCAGCTGCAATCATCTGGTAGTTGGCCGTTCGGGGCCACGTGAAGTTTGTTACGGAGAATAGTATCTATTGTCGCGATGTGTCAGCCTGTTGGGATCTGACAACTGAAATTCGGATAGGATAGCTGCAGGCGATGAAGAGTTCCTAATTATTGTTATTCCAGAGGAGCTCGGAGGTTATCGAGGTTGACTGTGCATAGGCTGTTGCTTGCTATATCGAGGGCGTGCACCGAGGTCCTTTCGGGCTGCTGGAAGAGGTCTAGATGGAATTCCGCTATGAGTATCTAAGAGAAGCTCGACTGAGCAGAGCCCTTCAGGCAACTAGAAGGAGAAGCCTGGAAGAAATTCGACTGTAGGAGAAGTCCGGAAGGAGTTTGACTAGCGGAGAAGTCCGACTGAAGAAGAAGTTCAGGAGGAGTTCGACTGCAGGAGAAGTCCGAAAGGAGTTTGACTGATGGAGAAGTCCGGCTTAAAAGGAAGTCCGAGAGAAGTTCGACTGGCCCCCAAGCTGGCCAAGTTAGATGCCCAAGGGGCTGCTTTTACTATTCATGTTCATCCGAAGGAGATCCAATGATAGGAGGGTGATCGAGATCGCTCTGAGACTGGACATTTAGCCAAACTTTGGTAGGAGCGGATTTATCCCCAACAATAGTCTCCCAACTTTCAAGTTCAAAATTCGAAGAAAGAAAGTATAGATGTGATTGTCGAAGTTCTTTTTAGCCTCTCGCATCCGTCAGGATGGGATGTCTTGACATCTATCATGCTGCACTAAAACTTCATAAATATAAGGTGATCCAAAAAGACATTTTTTGAGCCTCCCATCGAAACTCTGCCTAAGGTACGGTATAATTAAGGATCTGCCCATTGCCACTTCTCTACCATGATGAGTGGGACACACGGCACACATAGATCAACCACATGATATCTATGTATACCCGATCTTTGCATCTCTCAAGACTTGGCTCATGTAGTAAATCGACCGTTGTACTTTTTTCTCTTCCTTGATCAGGACCGCTGCCAGGACTGCAGGAGAGACCATCAGGTATAGGAACAATTCTTCTTCAGGCTTGGGCTTTGCCAATAGTGGGGGCAAACCGAGGTAGCTCTTGAGTTCTTTGAATGTCTGTTGACACTCTGCCATCCAAAAGTTCTTTGATTGCTTGAGGATCTGGAAGAAGGGCATACACCGCTTGGCCATCTTTGAGACAAAATGATTTAAGGATGCCATCTTTTCGATCAAGCGCTGACTTTTTTTATTGATTTGGGGATGGTCATCTTCTGGATGGTCCGAATCTTCTTCGGATTAGCTTCGATCCTCCATCTTGAGATCATGAACCCCAAGAACTTTTCTAAGATCACTTCGAAGGCGCATTTAATCAGATTCAACTTCATCTTGTACCTTCAAAGGATGTTGAAGGTCTCTTCAAGATCGATAATGTCATTGAACGAGGTCTGGCTCTTGACAAGCATATCTTCCACGTAGACTTTTATGTTGTGGCTGATCTGCTCCTTGAAGATCTTATTGATCAGGCATTGATAAGTTGTGCAAACATTTTTAAGCCTAAAGGATATGATCCTATAACAATAAAGACTACGGTCGGTAATAAAAGTAGTTTTCTCCTCGTCCTCTTGTACCATTTGGATTTGATTATAGTCGGAGAAGGCATCCATGAAGGTGAGGAGCTCATGGCCCGAGGTTGCATCCATCAGTTGATTAATTCTGAGTAGGGGGTAGATATCCTTTGAACAGGCCTTGTTCAGCTTTTTAAAGTTGATATACATTCTCCACTTGTCGTTGGCCTTCTTGACTAGGACCATATTGGAGACCCAACTTGGGTAGTGGACTTCTCGGATGAATCCGACTTTAAGGAGCTTATCCACTTTCTCCGCTATTGCCTTCTATTTTTTTGATACATGGCTTTGAATTTTCTTTTTCACTGGCCTATACTTAGGATCGATAGCCAACCGATGTTTCATAACTTCGACATCAATTCCTGGCATATCTGTTGGGACCCAAGCGAAGACGTCAGCATTCTTCTGCAAGAAGGCAATGAGCTGCTCTCGAACTTCATCTCTCGAGTTGGAGCTGATCTGCATTGTATGCTCCGTGCTTTCATCATTCAAGGGGATGGTTACAAGTCTTCCATGGGCTCATCTCGCTCCTCAGTAAGGTTATCATAGACATCCAGCCCATCAACTAGGCAAGAGTTAGGATGGCTACCATTTTGTAAGGCAATGGAGTAACAGTACCTTGCCAAGGCCTGATCTCTCCTGATCTTTGCCCAGTTGGGATGGCTACTATTTTGTAAGGCGATGGAGTAACAGTACCTTGCCAAGACTTGATCTCTCCTGATCTTCCTAATTCCATAGCTTATCAAAAACTTCACTTTCAAGTAGTAGGTCGACACCACGGTCTGAAGTGCATTTAGATCTAGTCGACCGAGAATTGCATTGTAGGCTAATGGGGTCTTCACTACCAGAAAATCGACCTGTGCTTTGGCTCGCTTTGGGTATTGTCCTACAGCCATAGTTAATGTTATTATTTTTTCAACTAGCACAGCATCATCAGTGAAGCCCACCCACGAAGAGTTTATAGATCCTAGGTGGTTATTGGGTATAGACATTTTAGAAAAAGCATTATAAAATAAGATATCGGTAGAGCTTTCATTATCTACTAAAATACGGCGTACATCATAGTCAGTAATATTTAAAGAGATTACAACCATGTTGTTGTGCGAGAACTAAACTCCTTGTGCATTTTCGTCAGTGAAAGCTATTGGCTCCTCAATTCTCCACCTCTTCGTAGGCTCTGCTGATCTACTAACCTCTCCTCGTCGAAGTTCCTCAGAGATAGTGTTGATGATACCAAGCGAGGGTCAATCTCTTTGTTGCTCCTCCCTCTTGATGGTTCTAGCGATAGAGGAGCCCTCGATCGATCCTCTCATCCTTCAGGCCGACATCGCAGGAATCGGTCGAGCATGTCTCGCCTGATGAGCTCCTCAATCTCGTCTTAGAGTTAAATGCATTTTTCAGTATCATGATCATAGTCATGATGGTAAAGACAATACTTGTTGGAATTGCGCTGAAAGAAAAAATATGTTTTTTGGATCAGGTTCATTCAGATCTGATTGGATCAAGATGGATATTTCAAAAAAAATTTCTCTAAGATCCTAATCAGATCTGAGACTCCTCATATCTGATCTTATTTATCTGATAATAAAAATAAAATAAAAATAAAAATAAAATCTAATTTAATTATATCTTTATTTTGGATAATCCAATTATCCTGTGATGATCTCGATATTTGCCTGAGGTTCTGGATGTAGCCACGCAAGCACCTAGCCTCTATCGATATCCACTCGGATAGGATCTGGAGATCTTCTTTTTCTCAATCAATCCTTCAAAAATTAGATATAGATCTGATCTTAAAGGTCTTCAAAACTCCTTTTAAAGAACTATCATTGTCTCTTGCAGCAGTGTTGCCTTTTTCCTTTCCTAGCGTATTTCACTTGCTTGGATCGCATCTTATTCATGCCCAAAACCCCTTGGGCATGGAGAGGAGAGAGAGGACCAAAGGATGGCATGGAGAAGGAGGAGAGAGGCTATGTGGCATGGGCTAAAGGCCGAAGCATTAAAACCTAGGTGCAAATAGGGTTTATATAAATCCAATTGCACCATGCAGTGCCACATCATTCCGATCAATCACGGCCTTTTGAGCAATCAGATCTAAATTTGATTGATGGAATGACATCATCTGATCCAATCAGATGAGAGACCCTCAAAAACCTTCTAAGATGGCGCCAAGATTGGGTCAAACAAGAATTCTTGGTGCCACAGAGTTTAATCTCCTGAAGCAACCCTAGAGTCACATCTGTATGGGACTCCTTTATCCTCATGAGGCGCATGCCTCCCTAGGCGTGTACCCTCTTCCTATTTGCATTTAGTAGGGGACAAGGCCCCAGGTACTCTCTTATAAGCGCATGGCACATGGGTAGATGTCCAAGTATCCAGGGTCAATATTTGACCAATGTCCGAAAATAGGAATTAGCAGGTGACCGAAAATGGCAGATGTTATTTTAAATTTATCTTATAAATTAAGACAATCCTTTTTTGATCTAGACAAGCTTCAGTCAGATCAAGTAAAGATTTTTGAGTGAGCCCAAATACATTTGGCTCAATCGAGACAAGCTTTAATGATTATTAAAGGAGAACATTAGGCTTAATCGTGTGCTAGCACGATTTTCTTGAACCTAATTGAATCTTATTCAAATCAACTAAACTAGGTTAGTCTAATTGATGACATCCAGATCCAAATCCTTATTTATATGACCTAGTTAGATTTAGTTCTGTATGGTAGTGGGATATGTTACGATCTCTATCATCGACATTATCGAAATATCTTTCGATGGATCAAAACTTTTTTGATTCAGATAACTAGTATGATCGATCATCCAAATCATTCTAATTGCTTCCAAAATCCACAAGTGACATCTAGCAGCATATGGTGGCAACTCATCAGAACTGAAAGTGAATCTCTCGGTGTAGTTATCTAAATTAGGTTCCTCTATCTTGAGCTCTGATCAGATTAGGGTTAAGGTGATCTTGTTAAATCCTAATATCCGTCATATAAATTAATCATTCGATTCAAGTCCAATGTGAAGACCCTATTAGAAACTCTTTCTATTATTTCACTTTGCCATGGCGATGGGCTTATGGACTTGATTCTCATCATTATCATAGGGCTGCTCCTCATCTATCAAGGTAGATAGATTCCCTATTGGTGCAATCCAATTCCTACAATGAACATGCTATAGCCAACATACACCTTAGAATTTTGAATGGCTAGGATATCGAGTTATGGTGTAGTCAAACTATAACACTCTCAAGATAAACTGTCAATGCACCTCAGGTCAAAGGACCAAACACACCACTATAGCTTCGAGCCAGTCATCGATGAGAAGGTAGACTTTCTCATGACTGCTCGAGGTGGTCACGCTCAGTGTCCTCGTTCTCTAATAACTATCTATACTCTCACTCCGATATCTCCACATCATAGACTCATGACTCATCTATCCTAAAGAAGTGATCGTACACCAATCTTTTGGATCAATCACCATCCTCATGATGATCCTACAGTCTGGAGCATTTTATGAGTTAATAATGAAAATTCATGTCTTTAATTTTCAACTCTTGAAAATATGATCTATCATTATCATTAACTCAAGGAATGTATCACAGACACTTTCAAATACATACTATGATAAAAAATAATCTATTTTATCATTTATAGTCAAAATTATAATTTTGCCCTTAGAAGTGTATTATAAGTATCAGCCAATCTGACTTCTAGGGCACACATATCTAACAAACTTCCACTTGACCTAAAGTCAATTTGCTATAAATCTAAGTATCATCTTCTCAAGGTGAGCTTCGACCTTCTGCTGGCCTAACGGCTTTATAAGTGGATCTACCGTATTGTCTGTGGAGTATACTCTCTTGACCTCGACGTAACTTTTCTCGAGGTAATCACGGATGAGGTGGTATCACCGCTTGATGTGCTTAGATTTTTGGTGAGACCTCGACTCCTTAGCAAGGATTATGATGCCATTATTATTGCAGTACAGAGGAATGGCATCCGATGGCAACGCTCCGATCTCTATAGTGAACTTCTTGTACCAGAATGCCTTCTTTGCAGCTTCTGACGCAGCGATATACTCTACTTTTATGATGGAATCTGCTATCACTGTCTGTTTGGAACTCTTCCAATTGACAGTATCACCATTACACACAAACAAACTTTTAGATATCGACTTTCGATCATCTATATCGAACATAAAATTCGAGTCCGTATACCCCTGGACTTGGAGTTCTTCATTACCAAAAATCAACAACATATCCTTAGTTCTTCTTAAGTACTTAAGGATACATTTCACAG
Source organism: Cocos nucifera (assembly GCA_006176705.1). Lineage (NCBI taxonomy): Eukaryota > Viridiplantae > Streptophyta > Magnoliopsida > Arecales > Arecaceae > Cocos > Cocos nucifera. The sequence continues at coordinate 1,529,763 of QRFJ01000076.1, forward strand.
AAGTCCAGTGTTCTTAATCTGAATTCGACTGATATCTGCTCGTGACACTCACAGCATAGGCTATATCAGGTCATGTACATAATATGGCATACATGAGGCTCCCTATTGCTGAAGCATAAAAGATTTTGCTCATGCATTCAATCTCCTTAGGTATGTTAGGACATTTTCTTGGAGAGATGAATGCCATGTCTGAAGGGTACCAATCTTCTCTTGGAGTTTTTCATGCTAAACCTCTTTAACATTTCTTCTATGTACATCTTTTGTGAAAGACCTAGTATCCTATTCGGTCTATCTCTATAAACCTTAATTTCTAGAATGAAGGATGCTTCTTCTAGGTCTTTCATGGAGAATTATTTAGATAACCACATTTTAACTATGGTCAACATGGAAATATCATTTTCAATAAGGAGGATATCATCCACGTATAGTACGAGAAAAATAATAGCACTCCCACTGATCTTTTTGAAAATAAATGGTTCCTCCTCATTCTTGATGAAATCAAATAATTTGATCATATCATTAAAATGAGTATTCCAACTCCGAGATGCTTGCTTAAGTCCATATATGAACCTTTGCAGCTTACATACTTTGTGATCAGAATCACTGGATGTAAAACCTAGTGGCTATTCTATATAATTCCTTAAAGTATCCATTTAAGAATATCGTTTTCACGTCCATTTGCCATATTTCATAATCGAAATAGGCTGCAACAGCAAGCAATGTATGGATGAATTTTAGCATGGCTACTAGCGAAAAGGTATCCTGATAGTCAATGTCTTCGTGCTGACTATATCCTTTTGCCACTAATCTAGCTTTAAATGTCTCCATATTTTTATCTGCACCAATCTTTCTCTTGTAGATCCATTTACACCCAATAGGTACTATACCTTCAGATGGATCTATCAAGGTCCAGACTTGGTTTGAGTGCATCGAGTCAATTTCTGACTTCATTGCCTCTAATCATTTCTCGAAGTCGATATTCGATATCGCCTCATCATAGGTTTTGAGATCATCACCATGAATCCCATTACCTACGAGAAATATTTTCTCTACTTTCTTTGAAATAGTACCTAAGTACCTCTTAGAAGGACGAAAATTTTTTTTCGATCTATGAGGTGGAGGTAATGATTGTATTAGCTCAACCTGATTTAGTTTCATAAGATCCTTAGCTCATTGCTCTTAGAAAACTTTCTCCTCGAGCTTAATCTGCTTTCCAATGCCACCATCTTGAATAAACTATTTTTTAAGAAAGATAGCATGCCGACTCACAATCACATTGTGATCTTCTAGAATGTAGAAATATATCCTAATAACTCTTTAGGATATCCTATGAATCGAGCTCTAAAGGACCTATAGTCTTACTTGTCCATTTGTTGTCTTTTGACATGAGTCGAACAATCTCAAATTTTGAGATGACTCAGACTTTGTTTCTTACCATGCCATATCTCATACAGTACGGTAAGAACGATTTTAGAGAAAACCCTATTCAATAAATATATAGCAGTTAATAGACTATGTTTCCAAAGAAAATCAAAAAGGTCTGTGAAGCTCATCATGGATTGGACCATATCTAATAGGGTTCGGTTCCTCTGTTCTGAAATTTCATTAAGTTGAGGTATTCTAGATGGAGTCCATTAAGAGACTGTCATATTGCTTGAGATAGTCTAGAAATTTCTAGCTAAGGTATTCATCTCCTAGATTTGATCGAAGAACCTTAATGAATTTTTTAGTTTGCTTTTCCACTTCATGTCTGAATTTTTTAAACTTTTCAAAGGCTTCAAACTTGTGTCTCATAAGATACACATACCCATACCAAGATAAATCATCGATAAAGATTATGAAGTAAACAAAATTGCCTTTAGCCAGTATATCAAATGGGTCGCACACATCAGTATGCACTAGGGCAAGTAGATCCATGGCCTTTTTCCTATGTCCTATAAAAGGAAGCTTAGTCATTTTGCCATGAAGACATGATTCACAAATTGGATATGACTCGAAAGTCAACAAACTCAATAGCTCGATTTTCTTCAATTTGTTAACTCTATTTTCTGCTATATGATCTAGCCTTAGGTGCCATAGATACCTATCGTTTGGACTATCCCTGGATCATTTTGATCCTATGGCATTCACATTTTGCTCGATATTAAAGACAAATGCATCAATATGTAACTGGTAGAGACCGTTAATAAGTAAATCACTTATAATTTTATTTCTTTCATAAAAAATATTATAATGATCCTTAAGAAAACTAATTACATAGCCTTCTTATACTAAACATGAAATTGAAATCAAATTTCTGCTTGCAGCAGGAACATAATAACAATCCTTAAGTACTAAATCTAAGCCAGATGATAGTCGAAGAGGGTAGGTTCTCACGACCACAGCAGCAATCCTTGCTCTATTTTCGACGCATAAGATCATCTCACCATCCCTCAACCTCCTGCTATCCTCAAGATGCTGAATAAAAGTGCACAAATGAACACTAGAACCAGAGTCAAGCATCCAACTGGATGCAGAAGAAACCGTAAGGTTAGATTCAATAACGAGCATACCTCCAGACGGACCTATCTCCTTCTTATTCTTCAAGGTGGCCAGGTATGTAGGGTAGTTTCGCTTTCAATGGCCGTCAGTATTATAATGAAAATACTTTTTTTATCAGCGGCCTTCTTTTTCAGCTCTGCCTTCTTTTTCTTTCCACCTTCCACCTTCTACTTTTTCACGGACTTCTTCTTCTTTTCAAAAGATTTATTCTTGAAAGAAGTCCGTTCCATAGCAAGTACTAAGCCTTTAGAACCTTTTATAGAAAGCTCAGCAGTAACCAACATATTCATAAGTTCGGCTAGAGTATTTTGAAGTTTATGCATATGGTAGTTCATGATGAACTGCCCATACGCATCAGTCAAGGATTCTAAAATTATATCATTCTGTAGATCCTAATCTAACTTCACTCCGAGCTTCTCAAGCTCTTCTAAGTCCTTGATCATCATCAGATAATGATCTTGGACTAACTATTCATTATGCATTTTAGCCTTAAATAGTTGTTCAGTGATCTGATATTTGGCTACATGACTCTATTCACCAAACAACTCTTATAGGTGAGCCAACATTTGGTGGACAGTCTTGATATCTTCATATTGGTGCTGAAACTCATCAAATATTGAGCCCAATATGTAGTATCTAGTCTTATTATCTTCATCCATCCACTTATCAAGAGATGCTCTCTACTTAGCAGACGGACGAGCTGGTAAGATGGAGGAATTCTAGTCTAATACATGAGTTAACTTCTCAAAATTTAAAATAATTTTAAAGTTTCAGAGCCAATCCTTATAATTGAATTCGATCAGTCTATGGGTGTCCAGGATATGGGCTAGTGGATTAAATGTAGATATTTTTCTTTTTCCTATAGAGAGTCAAAGTTTTTAGTTAGATTTTGTGATTAAAACTAGACCAATTTATTTAAGGATTTGATTTTTAAATAAATTAGCTTTCACTATTTTTTCAGATCCCTACACTTTCTCTGTAAAGATGCAAAAATTCTCACGATTACTGATTTCTAGTGGATGGTGCAGTCCCACCAACTGACTCATCACCTCATCTAACAGTTATTGGTAATGGGTTAGCCAATGAGTGAACAACTCTTATCCAATGATTCTCTAATTATAGTGCACCCATTGGTCTCTAATTCATGAATCTCATCATGCTCGGAATATTGATCCACTCCTTAGTTAAGTCAGACCAATTATTTGTATAGATTGAATTTCTAATTGGATCTCTCACCGTATTCGAAATATTGAGCCCAATGCATCCTCCAGTCCATAGCATCCAATGCCTAATAGACATGGTTGCATCTTTTCAGTATAACTGAACCACTGTGATCAATCGAGAATAATCAATTTTGAGAAGGGTCCACACATCTACAATGGTGGAAGACCTTAGACTTAATCTTTTCTTAGAAAGATTTGATTTTTAGGTCTCTTTAAACTTGACTTGACATAGCTATAATAATTATGATTAACCTAATGGCATGAGTCAGCTCAGATTGTTAGCCACCTTAGATCAAAATTGGGCCGACAAATATGACCAGATAAGTAAGATCGGTGAAAGGAATATGCCATTAACTCGATAAAAATGCATTCGAGTCGAATAGCTTTCAATTAAAAATCAGTCGATCGTATCTGCCAAATTTACCTTAGATACCAAATTATTGAGCCAGAACCAATCAGGTTAGCCTATAATCCAGACTCTAACTATTGAACCTAATTAGGTCTTAACTCAATCGATCACTCATATGACTCGACCTTGACCTAGACTTAATCCTATTAGGCTGGTCAATTTAAGCACTCTTGATCCCATCTAACCAACTCTTAATTCTGTTTGATCAACCGCTAGACCTAATTGAGCTACCCAAGTCCGAACCCAATTTTATGAATATGTCTTAGATCTGAAAATTTTTAATTTTAGATTTAATATATTTTATAATCTTAATTCTTAATTAAGTTTAGGATTGATAAATAAAATATATATATATATTCTTAGGATTTTAGGATCTAAAATTTTATAGAAAATAATTTTTTTATTTCTGATTAAGGACGAATGCATAGCACCCCTATACACTATAAGAACATCCCATCGAATGGGAGGAGAGGGCTTTTAAACCTCACTTCATTCTTATGATCGGACAGCTAAGGGGCACGCCTTAATCAAAAATATTATAAATCTACAAAACTAGTTAGATCTACATCATATATCACATATATAAAAATTGATTTAACTAAAAATATATTTTGTATATATCTCATATATCATATCATGCATATTTTTAGATCTAAATTATCTCATAAATATCTAAAAAATAAGATTTAAATTTAATTATATTAAATTAAAATTTATTTTAAATAATTTTGTAGAACTATTCTACAACTAGTCTAAACATGCATCTATCATATCTCATATAAATAAATTAAATAAATTTATTTTTTATTTTTTAGATCTAATTATAATATTTATAATATCAAAAAATAGTAAATAAATAGATCTAAAAATTATAATTAATCAAATTAAAATTATAATTATGCTAGACTACACATAGGATAATTCTATTCCTACTTTAGTCATGCATCACATACATCTTAGATCTAGATTATTTAATTTTTAATTTTTTAATTTTTGATTTAATCACATTTAATGTGACATTTAAAATTATTTAATTATTAGATCAAAAATAAATTAAAATTAGATTTAATAAATTATAGAACCTGGCTCTGATACCATTTGAAGAAAAAAACCTATTTTTCAGGTCAGGTTCGTTCAGATCTAATTGGATCAGAAGGGATATTTTAAAAAAAAAATTTCTGAGATCCTAATCAGATCTGAGATTCCTCAAATTTGATCTTATTGATCTAATAATAAAAATAAAATAAAAATAAAAATTTAATTTAATATAATTATACCTTTATTTTGAATAATCCAATTATCCTGTGATGATCTCGATGTTTGCCTGAGGTTCTGGATGTAGCCACGTAAGCGTCTGACCTCCACCGATATCCACTCGAGTAGAATCTTGAGATCTTCTTCTTCTCAATCAATCCTTCAAAAATTAGATATAGATCTGATCTTAAAGGTCTTCAAAATTTTTTTAGAAGAACTACCATTGTCTCTTGCAACAGTGCTGCCTTCTTTCTTTCCTAACGCCTTTCATTTGCTTGGATCGCACCTTATTCGTGCCTAAAACCCCTTGGGTGTGGAGAGGAGAGAGAGGACTAGAGGGTGGCATGGAGAAGGAGAAAGAGAGGCTTTGTGGCATGGGCTAAAGATAGAAGAATTAAAACCTAGGTGCAGACAGGATTTATATAGACCCTGCTGCACCATGTAGTGCCACATCATCCCGGCCAATCATAGCCCTATGAGCAATCAGATCTAAATCTAATTGGTGGAAAGACATCATCTGATCCAATCAAATAAGCGACTCTCAAAAACCTTCTAAGGTGGCACCAAGACTGAGTCAAACAAGAGTTCTTGGCATTATAGAGTTTAATCTCCTGAAGCAACCTTAGAGTCCCATCTATATGGGACTCCTCCTTTATCCTCATGAGACGCACGCCTTCCTAGGTATGCACCCTCTTTTTGTCTGCATTTAGAAGGGAGACAAGGCCCCAGGTACTCTCCTATAAGTGCATGACACATGGGCAGATGTCCAAGTGTCCAGGATCAACATTTGATCAATGTCCGAAAATAGTTATTAGCAGGTGATCGAAAATGGCAGGTGTTATCTTAAATTTATCTTATAAATTAAGACAACCCTTTTCTGATTTGGACAAGCTCCAATCAGACTAAGTAAAGATTTCTGAGTGAGCTTAAACATATTTGGCTCAGTCGAGACAAGCTTTAATAATTATTAAAGAAGAACATTAGGCTCAATCGTGTGCTAGCATAATTTTCTTGAATCTAATTAAATCTTATTTAAATTAATTAAATTGGGTTAGTCTAATTGATGATATCTAGATCCAAACTCTTGTTTGTGTGATTCAGTTAGATTCAGTTTCTTATAGTAATGGGATCTATCACGATCTCTATCATCGACATCATCGAAACACCTTCCAATAGATCAAAACTTTTTTGATTCAGATAACTAGTATGATCGATCATCTAAATCATTTTAATTGCTCGTAAAATCCACCAATGATACCTAACAGCATATGATGGCAATCCGTCAGAACTGAAAGTAAACCTCTTGGTGCAGTTACCTATGTAATTAGATTTCTCTATCTTGAGCCTCGATTGGATTAGGGTTAAAATGATCTTGTCAAATTCTAATATTCGTCATATGAATTAATCATTCGATTCAAGTCCAATATGAAAATTCTAATAAAAACTCTTTCTATTATTTCACTCTGCCATGGCCATGGGCTTATGGACTTGATTCTCATGATCATCATAGAGCTGCTCCTCATCTATCGAGGTAGATAGATTTTCTATTAGTGCAATCTAATTCCTACAATGAACATGCTATAGCCAACATACATCTCAGGATTTTGAATGACTAGGATATCGAGTTATGGTATAGTCAAACTATAATACCCTCAAGATAAAATGTCGATGCACCTTGGGTCAAAGAACCAGACACACCACTGCAGCTTCAAGCCAATCATCGATGAGAAAATAGACTTCCTTATGACTGCTCGAGGTGGTCACGCTCAGTGCCCTCATTCTCTAACGAGTATCTATACTCTCGCTTTGGTGTCTCTACATCGTAGACTCAAGACTTTTCTATCTTAAAGAAGCGATCGTACACCAACCTTTCGGATCAATCACCATCCTTATGATGATTCTATGATCGGAAGCATTTTATGAGTTAATAATGAAAATTCATGTCTTAAATTTTCAACTCTTGAAAATATGAACTATCATTATCATTAACTCAAGGGATGTATTACAGATACTTTCAAATACACACTGTGATAGAAAATAATCTATTTTATTATTTATAGTCAAAATTATAATTTTGCCCTTAGAAGTGTATTAGAAGTATCAGCCAATCTGGCTTCTAGGACACATATATCTAACATGCGCTTGTCGGGATGATTGTCATCCTTCTGATCTTGGCAGCTGCTCCTTAATCTCCATCAGAACCTAGGTTTTTAGAGCATTGAGGGGGCTGTAGTTATGGAACCTTCTGAGAGGGGAGCCCTGTCGTGCCCTTCTGTCAGGGCTTTTTTGTTTCCGAGCCCGAGAAGCTCGGACATGCTTGCGCTCAGGGAGAGTTCGGAAGTGCGGTCGAGTTTCATTCAGCTTTTCTTCTGCTGTAGGCATACTTGATTCGTCCACTCCCTGCTCTCCAGCGGCTTCACTATCCTTGGCCTTGAAGGCCTCTTTCGCTTGGGCATAACCTTCAGCCCGAGCTAGCATATCAGCAAAATTCTTAGGATACTTCTTCTCTAGAAAGAATAATAGATCATTTTTCTGAAGGTCATCTTTCAGTGTGGCCATGACAACAGACTGGTTTAGATTTCGGACCTCGAGCGGAGCGATATTGAATCGAGTGATGTAGGTCCGGATGGACTCTCCTTCCTTTTATTTGATGTTGATAAGAAAGTCAGAGCCTCACTGAGGACGTCGACTGCTAATAAAATAAGCCACAAATAGGTGGCTCATCTGATCAAAAAAGAAGATAATATCCGACTTGAGGGTCGAGTATCAATTTCTTGCTGCTCCCTTCAGGATGAATGAAAAAGCTTGGCATAGAATGACGTCTAGCGCACCATGGAGCAGCATCATAGTCCAAAAGACCTTCAAATGATCGATCGGATCAGTAGTCTCATCGTAGCTCTCGAATTGGAAGAGCTTGAAGTTCGGTAAGATAGATTTCTATATGATTTATTGAGAGAAGGGAGGGTCGGTGCAGATATCATTACCGTGAGAGGAGGAAGCACTCGATCTGTCAATTCATTTTTTATAGCTTTCGGTCCAAAAGATCCTCACAATCGCAGATCTTCAAAGTCTTCTGGCTGAATGGAAGTAAAGTCTTCTCAGAAATTGAATCATGATCAGAGCAGGGGCTCTCTGTCCTCTGCTTTTCCTTTCTGGAAGTCACAGGCTGACTCACCCAAGTCGGCCACCCCCAAACTGGGTCCTAGGATTCCGACGAGGCTCGCTCCAACTGGATAGGCATCGGAGGCCGTTGTTGTTGCATGGCCTACACTACTTCAGTGAGGCCCCTAACCTACTGAACCAGCAGGTTAAATTGCTCTACATCCATCATTATAGCCACGGAGCTCGAGATACTGGAGGCAAAATAGGGGTGGATAGATCTAGATGAGATCTGACTGCGGAGGTGGTTGACCGTCGGGTGGGAGCCTTCCTGGGAGCCATCCTTGAGAGACTAGCTGAAGAAGAAGAACCTTGAGGAGAAGAAGAAAAAGAAGCTTCCGCTAAGTAATCCTTTAAGAACAAGAAAATCTTCACAAAAGGTTCCTTCCTCTAGCGCCAATTATGTTGGTGCGAAATCTGGTTGATGCCGAAATTGATGTTGGAGTCAAAAAGGACGAGGTTATCGCTGGTGACCTACAAAATAAGTTTCGTCCGAAGTCGAAAGTGGTGGCTCCGGCAAGATCCTCCGACGATCAAGTCAGTTCTTTCAGCAAATAGAAATAGAATACTCAGAGAAATTTTGGCAGTGTTTTGAGAAAAAAAATGAGAGCTTAGGGAAGAAAGCGTATCTAGAGGATTTCTTAAATAGGTGGAGCCTGTAATAAATTGATAGTGACAGTCGCAACCGTCTGGTAGTGGATCATTCGGGGCTACATGAAGTTTGTTACGGAGGATAGTGTCTGTTGTCACGACGTCCTAACTTGTTGGGACCTGACAGCTGAAGTTTGGATATGGTAGCTGTCGGGATGAAGAGTTTTAAGTTATTGTTATTCTATAGGAGCTTGGAGATTATCGAGGTTGACTGTGTGTAGGCTGTTGCTTGCTATATTGAGGGCGTGTACCGAGATCCTTTTGGAATGCTGGAAGGGATCCGGACGAAATGCCATTGGAAGTATCTAAGAGAAGCTCGATCAAGTGGAGCTCTTTAGGCAATTGGAAGAAGAAATTTGGGAGGAGTTCGACTGTAGAAGAAGTCCGGAAGGAGTTCGACTGACGAAGGAGTTCGACTGTAGAAGAAGTTTGGAAGAAGTTCGACTAGCGGAGAAGTTTGGCTTAAGAAAAAGTTCGAAAGAATTTCAATCACGTCCCAAACTGGCCAGGCTAGACTTTCCAAGAGGCCACTCTCACTGTTCAAGTTCATCCGAAGGAGATCCAATGATAGGAGGGTGATCAAGATCGCTCTGAGATTAGACATTTAATCGAACTTCAGTGGGAGCAGATTTATCTCTAACATAAATAACTCAATCTATTTGATGAATGGATCAAATCTAGTTAAATGAATCGGAAACAGATTCTAAAGGGATTAAATAAATCTTGAATGGATCAAATCTAATTATTAAAAAAGTTAAAATGATCATATAGATTAAGACACTAAACCCTAATTTGATATTTTAATAAATGAACTAAGTTAGGTTGACTTGTTTTTGATTGGAGCCTCATGGTGCTGAATTCGAGTTCACTTGAATCAAATAGTTTGCCATTCAAATCCGGAATCAAATAGTTTGCCATTCAAATCCAACATTCTTTAGCGACCCCCACCTTAAAAAATAAAAATCCAAGTCTCTTTCCTTTTTATTTATATATAAACTTTTATAAAAACGAGTTCTTGTCTAGTCTTGACATCTGGCCTTAATACCCATGCCAAGTGTAATTTATTGAAGCACAGATATTAAAGCATACGTGTAACAAACGGGATTGAAAGCACATTCCACTGCCTTGTGGAGCCTTCTTAATTTATTTTTCCTTTTAATCTGAAAGCGCCAATCAGCCAGAACCCCATCTTCCACCGACCAAGAAAGGAAAAAAAATTTAGAAGATTAGATGCAAACAAAAAAAAATAGTGTTATTTCCGTCATTCTGAGGTCCATCGTGCGCTCCAGCACATGGGACCCGCCGCGAGACGGCAAGGCGAGGCAAGCCGGAGGCAACTCCCACTTCCAAGACTCCCCATTCCCACGCAAACCCCCAACTCCACTCCCCCAAAATTCCCCCCACCTTAATCTTCTACTTCCTCTTGTTCTTTAATATTACTATGTCTACGTCGGAAGGAGCCCATCGGCGCCGCCGCGCTCCGGCAGTCGGCGCCGGTCGGAGAGGCCGGCGGCCGTTCGCAAGCCCCAAACCCCCCGTGCACCGCCGGACTCCGACGCCCCTCCGCCGGGTGAAGCCCCGGAAGCCCGTCAAGGTCCTCAGGCGTCACGCCTCCGAGCCGATTTTATGGACTGTTCGACTGCATCCCGAAGCCACCGACGGTGAGGCGAGCAGCAGCGGAATGGGAGATCGCTCGCATAGCGAAATCGGACAGGCGGGTTTCCTTTTCCGGCCATACACCTGTTCCGATGTCTTCTCGCCGTCGCCGTTTCTCCAATCTCCTTCGCCTTCTTCTCAACATCCATCGGTGGTAGGTAATTCAGATCGTATAGATTAGATTTGTTTCGATCTTAATTATTTTGTAATTGATTGGAGAGATGGGAGAGGGTGGTGAATTAATTGGAGTAGGGTTGGGGTGGTGGTGGCAGGAGACGAAGGTGGTGGTGAGCGTGACGGTGGAGGGGAGCCCGGGGCCGGTGAGGGCGATGGTGAGGCTGGGGGCCAGCGTCGAGGAGGCGATCGCCGTCGTCGTCGATAAGTACGACCGGGAGGGGCGGAGTCCGAAGCTGGATCCGGAGGCTGCCGCCTCCTTCAAGCTCCACCACTCCCACTTCAGCCTTCAAAGTAAGCTTGCTCCTTTTTTTAAAAAAAAATAAATAAATAAAATAACCATAATCTTTATTTAGTTTGTTTATTCTATTTATTTAATTAGTTGTTAACGATTTTTATTTTATTTATTATTTTTTGTTGTTGTTTGTTGAGTCACGCAGCTCACGGACTCCTGGCTAGCAGTTTTTCTGCGTGTTCGGAATATACATTTAAAAAAAAAAAAAAAGGCATTCCTACCCGTACTATCTAAAAAAATCTAACATATTTAGATATATTTAATATATTTATACAAGTTTAATATATCTTGATATTTTTTATTTTTAAAATTTTATGCATATTTAAATGTTTTTATATATTTATATTTTTAATTTTTCTGAATTTTGGAGAGAGGTTGAGTTTTCTCTCTACTTTCCCATTAATAAATATAGAAATTGGCAAAAAGAAATGGGGCACCATGGAGCTGTATGTTTGGGACTTTTTCTTCTTTATGGTGTCTTTGACCGTAAGGCAAGAACAAATGTTGGAAGGGTGGTTAGAGACAGGGAGAGGTGAGTACGGGCCTAAATTCTATTCATTGTTTATAGGACTTCGGGCCGGATTTATATAAAATTTGATATTTTCTTTTAGCCCAAACCTGACCTATGATCAGTTCTAGAGGTGACCCACAAGTCCTACTCGTAGCACCTCCCGGTGGGATAAGAGTGGACCACAGTGTTAGATTATGATTGGGGGTGGTGTTGTTTGAGTTGCACTTCTCTTGAGCTATTTAGCCGGGTAACCCCTACATCAAGAACGTTTCACCTACAAGGTGAGACCGTTTGGATGGCAGAACAAAATTACCTTCTACTGTAGAGCAATAGGACTCATACTGTGAAATAGAGGGATTTAAAGGGATAAGTGAAGAGATAATAAAGTACATTGAATTTTGGGATAGATTTGATGAAATTGATTGTACAAAACAAAATTGCCCTCCTACTTTGCAGTTAGATTAAATAGTGAATAAACACAAAAGTGATTAGGTCGAATAAGTTTATCATCGGGGCCTAGTTATACCCGGTCCCCAAGCGATATGACTCTATTTGTAAGCTACCCTTTTGTTGTTTGGTAGCATAACCATGGAATCAGGATCTTATTCCGCCTATTCCCTTCTCTTTTGTTAGAAATAACCTACTATGGAATGTTGAAACGTGTCACCTTTAATTAATGAACAAGAAAGATAAAAGTAGAAAAATTAAAATAAAGTGTATGTTCATCAGTTTCATTAAAAAATGTATCCACTTGATAATGCGACTATCCATGATAGGTCTAAAATAACCGCCAGCATAATGGCTTACAAGACCTGTTGACATGTTATAACACAATAACCAAATTTTAATAGGTACAGTGATTTAGTTATTATTTCATTATAAAAGGCATTATTTAAAATGACAGATATAGCTATTAATTAACATGTTCAATGTTTATCATGGCAATTTTTTTTAGTTTTCATGTAAATAAAAATAATATTCTATGGCTATGTTTGGCATGCAGCTATAGTTGTAGCTATGGCCTGAGCTGTGAGCTGTATAAATCTTAAATGTTTGATGGAAATTAACGGTGTCAGTAAGCTATCATGTACAAAATGATATGAAAGAACATAATGTTATTTTATTTATTTTTAACATCACTTCAAATATTCAGTTCAATTAAATATAATAGATGTAATAAAAATTAATTTTATTAAATTATAAAATAATAAAAATAAAAATTATGTGATATTTTTTAAGTTTGAATTAAGAATTAATGGAATGTATGGTTGTTCGTAGCATGATTTTTGTAAATAGATTTTAAAAATTTTAATTCATAATAAAATAAAGATTTTTTATTATTATGGGGTAGAGGTGATTGGTGGATATAAAAAGAATAGAGGAGAGAGGAGGAAGCTTAAACGTTAGGTGAGTAATTTTAGAAAAAAATAAAAAATAAATTTGAAAATAAAAAATACATGGCTAATTTTTTATTTGAACCCTTGGATGAGAGAGCTGTCAATAAAAACTAGCTTATAGACCATAAGCTATCCTCATCAAACAATAAGTAGCTTAAATCAGCTGAAGCTATCCCAAAAGCTTAATGCCAAACACAGCTAGCTTCTTATTTTTTTTTATTCTAGGATTTATGACATCGTCAATTAATATATTTATTTGTTACTAACAACCATTATTTTCTAGGATAATAGTTCTTATTATATAATAAATATTTTTTTCCGAAACAGGGTGTCATACCGATTTGAATCGGGGAAATTACTTGTGCTAGGGTTACACAATGGAAACCAGACACCACAAGTGAAATGAAAGCAGTGTTAGGATGAACAGTGGGGAACTATAAATCTTCCTGCTTTTTCTATAGGTTATATTATAGATTTTGTGTCTTTTCAGAAACCGTTGCTAGGATTCCACCATGAGTAATATAACTCTCTCAAATTTTAGGGATGTTATATCTTCTTGATAACTTGAGCGAGAATGGTCAAAATTCTCTCGTAGATTTATTTAAAGAAGAAAGAAATAAGGGGATTTCACATGTGCTCAAGCGTCCAAGCATGTAACAGCATGTTTTTGTACTATGGTTTTCTTTTTCTTTTTCTTTCCTTGTTTGATGGAACGGATAATTGGATGGAAGATTCCCATTTTTGATAAACTAGAGAGATTATCTATAATGTAGATCATGTATCATCAAAAAAATGAGCTATAATGTAGATCACGGAATACAAAGTTGAAGATTTTTATATTGGTGGATAAGAGTATGTAAACTTAGAACATGTGGATTTTACCGGCAGGTTTGAACAAAAGTGACAAAATTGGGGAAGTAGGCAGCAGAAGCTTCTATCTTCGGAAGAGCTGTAGCAATAACAGTTTCAACTTTGGAAGGGAAGGAAGTGATACAACAACCGGAGGCAGCGAAACCGAGTTACTAAATGGCAGGCCTACTGCTGCTCCACCTTATCACTTCTTCCTCTCCTTTATTGTTAAAAGGTTAAACAAGATCGGGAGACGAACTAGAAAGCTTTGGAGGGTGGTGGCTTGTATAGCCTGTAGTTGACATGATTCAGCTTCACCTAAATCCCAATAAATTGGGTTAGAAATTTATGCTTAGCACTGCTTCAGAATGTATTTTAGGTGACTTTACCATTCAATTGTATAATATGATTGTTAGATAGATACTGTTGAAATCCCAGATGGATAGAGAGAATGGAGAAATTTAAGATCATGTACCGAAAATAGAGCAAATTGTTAAAGGTTAAAATGGTGATAAAAAAAAAACAGTAGAGAGGACTGGCTGATCATAATACTTGATGCTCTGATGAGTTTTCTTTGTATTTCCTTAAATTCTCCATTTCATGGTTGCATGGAATGCGGTTATAAAGCATGAGACGGAATAGGATGTTCTTGTATTGGTTGGGTTTACGAACCCCCTGTGGTGAGTCCCTACGCAGGTTGTATCACATGTTCATAAACGGGCAACCATTTGTTTGCAATTGAGCCCCGGGGGTACTTTTCTTTCTCATTTAAAAATATACCATCTCTAAAATATTATTTTAATAATTATATATTTATTTTAAAAACAATATCATTAATAATACAATATAATTTATTTCATTAATAGAATTTTTATTGGTTTTTGATAAAATATAATTTTGTTAATGTGTTAATATATTATTAAAAATTATCAGTCTTCTATATTGAAAATTATTATTAGTAAATTATATTATGTTTATTAAAATACTATTAGTATTATCAATATTATTAATATTATTAATTTTACTATTTTACTAAAAATTTGTTATTTTTAATTAATATATTAAAATATAGTTCTCTTGTTCGAAGTCATATAAATTGTCAAATCTCAAAAAAAATTAAAATACTTTCATTTGACGCTACTTTTGAAGGGATGAGTTTAATGTTACTATAAACAGTGATCTACATCTGAACGTAACATGCTAGTGAGAAAATAACTTATGTACCGTTGGATGGGCAAAAGCATCATCGTTTTATTTCTCGCAGCTCTTCTCTGCTCTTCAGTATAGCCCAATCTCTCTTCTTTGTTATCTTTATAGAAAAGATCGAAGGAGAGCATGAGTGAGAGTGCAGAGAACGGAAGCATGTTTTAAAACTAAAAATTAAAAAAAGATATCCTCCTTTCCTCCTTTTTTATCAAAATTAGGAGCCATTACAAAAATAAAAGTGTGCAGCTGTCTGGGAAAGTGGTGTGCACATGTGCAAATTTTAAATTAATGAAAAATGGCGCTACAGCCGATATGAGGTCAAGTAAAAAGTTTGATCCATGAGCAATGTAATACATTATCACCATGGCTCGCCCCCCAAAAAAGGTCTGGATCTCGTTAGATCGGTGCTCTTAGATTTGGGAAGCCCCAGCTAGTCACCCTCGCACCATCCATCCATTTGATAGATATTAGGAGTGGTAAAATACGATTCAATTTATTAATTTGAGCCATATTTGACCTATCTTAAATAGAGTTGGATTTGACCTAAATGAATTTAAGGGATCGACTTATTTTATTTATTTATTAAAAAAATAAATTTGGATTTAAATTTTTCAATTTATTTAATTTATTTATAATTTTTATTTAAAATATTGAACTGTGGGTCTATGGCAAAATTTGAGCAGCCCATTTGAATTTTCAATTTTTCACCCATTCTCAAATTCGATGGTTGTGAATCGTAATCCATCCGTCGGTTAAAAACTTAAAAGCTTGACACATCACCGAGAGTCCGAGACCCTTCCGTGATCCGTCGGTCCATTTAATCCTTTTCCTCTACTCCTTCCCCAAAAAACCCTAGTAATGGCACTACAGGGATGCCGTATCCAACAAGCCCCAGCTCCCCCTCCATCCTGATCTCCTTCTCTATCATCTTGTCAAGGAACCTATAGTCCAAAAAGAAAGAAAATGGAGCTACAAAACCCTAGTAATGGCAGCGCTCCTAGCTTCGAGCTCTTAAACCTAAGCCATGGTGAACACCACCTCGACCCTCCCCTCTACCCCCCATGCTTTCCCCCGGACAACGTCGACAGTTCTTGTTCCACTCGCTATGTAAGCACCCCCTCCAGTCCCCGTCGGGGTAGTGCACTGGCGGTTACTTCTTTAGTGCCTCCACTAGCCCTATGCACTTCATACTCTCTTTCGCTACCACCGATAGAGGCAGCTTCCCTCCCAACTCCCCTGATGCCTCCATTGTCGGCTTCTTTGAGCTCGAATTCTCCATGCGATTTCCCTCCTTCGCTACTGGATCCATGACCTCCACCACCTCTGCTGTTGGATCCATGACCTCTATCATTAGCTCCATTGCTCACTAGGTGTTGATCCCCTGAACAAACTCGCGGAGAAGGTGAGAACTGAGAACCCTCTCCACTAGACCATCATTTTTTTTTAATGGGTTGCGGGTTACCTGATAAACAAGTTATACGAGTCTCTTTGGTTTTTTTTTTTTTTTTTTTTTTTTTTTGAGGGGGTTATGGGTTACCTAAGAAACAGGTTATATGGGTCGGATCAGGTAACCTATTTATCAAATAGAAAAGATTCGGATTTCAAAATCTAATCTATTTAATAAATAGGTTGGGTTCAGGTTAGAGATTTTTTGGTTCAACCCATATATGATCCGATTTGTTTATATTCAATCCGACCCGATTGCCACCCCTAATAGGTATATACTATCCGCCACAACTCCAATCAACGCATGATGGAAATGGACTCAACAACAAATCAACCATGGAAATACTCTTACCTTTGAAATGCCCTTTAATTAACACATGATGGAAGTAGGACATCATGAAATACTTTTTCTTTTCTCCTAAATTACAAAACTATCATTTAAAAGCATTCCACATAGGATTAACTCTATGTTTGTTAGAATCATTAGAGGATGGATAGATGAGATTGGAAGGATGGATGATCTTCATCCATCGTTTGGTTCCAAAAGTTATAGAGATGATGAATGAAAAAAGAAAAGTTGTCCATCCATCTGGTCCATCAATTTACATCCTCTCGAATTAGAAGGATGTAAGAAAAGATGGATAGAGCATTAATAGATGAATTTTTATATTGACATAATTATCCCTCATTAATATTTTAAAAAATTATAATATTTCTTTAATTTTTCATTCATATTATTTATATATATTTTTATATATACTATTAAGTTTTATTACTAATTAGTTTAATTTTAGTACATAATTATGATAATTATAATTAAATAATTAGGATTATCTTTTTTTTTATTTTTATTTACTATTTTAAATTAACTATTTGTATAATATTCATTAACTATTTAAATTAAATTTAATTATATAATTTAATTACTTATTTATATAATTAATTCATTAATAATTAATTTATAAATTTATTTATTAATTTTTATATAATTATAGATTATAAGGGATTATAAATTTATATATTATTTTTTTAATATCAATAAGTATTATAAATTAATAATAATATTTTTATCAAAGAATAGTCTAGTAAAAATATTATATAAATATCATCTATCATTTCTTTCATTTCTTGTATACTAAATAGAGAAGAAAATTATTTTTATCCATCCTTCTATATTTTACCAAATATATAGAATGATGGATCGGAGATCCATCCATCCTCTCTCGTCCATCCTTTCTCCTTCATTCCTTCTTTAATATTTCTTTCATACCAAATGGAGGGTAAATACCATTCATATATATAGTGGATGGAGGCTCTCTCAATATAAAGCCTCCACTTATATATATATATATATATATATATATATATATAAGATGACTATTTTATTCATGTTATAATAAAGTTACAAATTCAATGCACATAATCTGGTCATTTTGTTGCTTACAATTTTAATTGGTACCACATAAATTCTAGTTGCAATTAGGGTTATAGATGCAAAAATTATTTTTGTGGGTGTTTATTGATAATTTCAAATGCGTTCATGATCATGTAAAAAAGAAGTGTAACAACTTATAATATTATGATAATTATATAGTCCAAATGGTGTTTATAACTATAATAATTATGTAATAATCATAATTATGTGTTATTATACATTATTTTTATATTGTAATATAATTATGTATAGCACTATTTATGATGTTGCTTTATAATATTATATACTATATAATTATGATAATGTTATAATGTAATCTAATATAATTAGTATTATATATTTTAAATTATATTATAATTTATATTGCTGGTATAGCAATTACTACTAGTTACGTGGCGGCATCAGAGAGATTATGATCTGATGACATACTGATAATATGGCAACTGATGATTTTTGAATCCAGGTTAGTAAAATATCAATTTAGAACTCTGACTGATTCGCATCGGAACAGTACAACAAAATTATAACTTTACTGACAATCCAGATCGATAACATACCATATACATAAGCCAAATCGGTAAACTACCATCCTCACGATCATGTCAGTGCCCAACTTGCCCAACTTTGTTATGAAACGAAGTTGGTCTTCAACCATCTTGTGGACAATAATACAGGCAGAGATCGGTAATTCACCATCCCAAAGATCAGTGACTCATCACCCTAGCCATCTTCATTCTTCTAAGATCAATGCTCGAGAGCACCCTTTATGCCGAGATCGGGTTATCATTGATCTCACCAGTGAGCAGTTACCATCAGCATTATCCTAAGGCGAGATCAATTTAAAGCCGATCTATCAACGCGGTATTCAACTCAGCATCAAGAAGAATCCAAAATTCTTCAATCTTGATATAGCTATCATCCAGTTAGGCTATAGCTATCCTCCAGTTATTCTATAACCAGACTCCAAATAGTCTAAATGGCCTAAGTGAGTTTCCTCTCTATAAATAGAGGGGCAGGACATCCTTCTGAAAGGTAAGTCTAAGGACATGATTTTTGAAGTCGATACTTTGCTGAAATCTATTCTCGACTTTCTCATTAAAGAAAGATCGAACTTCATTCTACTCAAACCCCCCTTTTCTTGCATTCTAACTGTCCATTTTCACTATCTATTCTCAAGGCCTTAGCTAACTTAGGCATCAAAGGATTTTAAATCGGAGGTTATCCCACCAATTTTTGAAACTTTCTTGCAGGTTGATTTACGATCTATATCGACTCAACCCAAATTGGCTCTCCAACGCGAGTTCTTCTCAACAATCTGAAGCTTTGTGTAATAGACTAGCACTAGAGGAAGGACGTTTTATCCTAATCTCATGGAAATAGTGAAAAAGGCACATAATCTAACTCCATCTTCTTTAGGAGTTGTTCCAAAGATGGTCTAACCCCATCCTCCGATGATGATTGATCTATAATGGTTTAATCTCTTAGTGCAATAGGTCCAAGCTCTCACCAATATCGTGGAATAGCTCCAGCAAATAATGAAGTGACAACAAAAATTCATTCTCCAAGAAGCTGTATTACGACACAACCACCTTCCAGTTCCTCAAAAATTCCATCAGGAGCATTTTCTTGATCAAAAAGAGTCATCTTATGAAGCATAATCAACCCCCTATAGCAAGAAGCTACAATGAGAAGAAAATATCGAACAAAAGCGTCAAGACCTTGAAAAAAGATTGAAGGAGGTACAGCTCAAAGGTCCTAAACGAAATTAGAGGTTGCTCCATGCATGCAATTTTAAAATTTTATAGCAAAATCAAGTTAGATTAAATAATTTAATCTAAATTATATGTAAGAGATCTAATCTAAACTACCAATGCTAGGATCTATAACATGATTTAAGATGCAATTAAAATTTGAAAATGAAAACTTGCATCGATCACATTGATGCCCTAGATCATATCTAATCATTAGATCTGTTCTGATCTAGTTTAATGAGTTCAAAATCTATTACCTTTGTGCAGGTTGTCAAACACCACTACTGATCATGAGGATCCGAGGTCTTGCTCGATGTTGTGTAGATACACACACGTCCGACCTCTACGGGATGTGCACATGAAGCTCTTAGATCTGATCAATCTTTTCTGGGAGTGCTAGCTCAGGCGAAGACTTCTAGATCGTGGATCTGATCTGATCTCCTTCTTTCAACCCAAACCCTTCGATGCCAAAAATAGATCAGAGGAGGATATAGGGATGGTGGAACAAGGTAAGGGAGAACTCTTTCTCACTTGTTTTTCCTCTCACCCAAAATCCTAGCACTCACCTAAGAGGAGAAGATACTCCTCTATTTCACATGCAGAAGGACTCCCACCCAAGCCTCATGCCCCCACTTTCTGTTTCTCTCCTTTTCACAGTAAAAACCATATAGTGCTCATGCCAACCAAGTCCTACTTAAGGTGGGCGGCCACATTGGGAAGATAAGGATAAGAGGTTAAGATAAGGATAAGGGTTTTAGTTAGACTTAATCTTGAATTCAAAATTCAAGTTCAATTCTAATCTCAAACCAATCCTATCCAAACCAATTAGGGTGTGAGGGAGGGGCGAGAATTCTCTTCCTGGCATGAGAAAACTTCATGCAAAAACCATTTTTGCATGAACAAAGAAGGGCATGGGAAAAAGGATAGCACATGGGAAGAAGCCCAAACAATTTGGACTCTAGGTTTTAGTTATCTAGTTCCAATCAAATCATATTTAATTAGATCCAATAATTAAGAGTAAATCTAATCTAATTAGGCACTAAACCTTCTCAATTAAATCTCAATCAAATAAAGAATTAACTAAGTCCAAGTCCTGATCAAATCAGGAATTAATTTTTCTTAACGATTAGATCATCTCATAATCTAATCGGGTCAAACCAAATTGAATTCAATTTAATTAGATTTTATCCAAATTACATCACTCAATCAAACTAAGCCAATCAATAATCTAATTGCTAATTAATCCTCCAATAATGATAGAATTCTAGTTTAGTGGAACTCTTGATTATAAAGTTTCAGTCCAATGGGATTCTTGATCAACCATCTTGATTGGATAGAAACTTCTTTTGTGTGTGACTCCGTAAGTTCAAATCTAAGTCGGTAGCATCAGAATAAATTTTTATATCAATCAAAATGATCATCTAGCAATGGTATCTGATGTTCGGATAGGCTGAATGTCTGCAAAGCAATATTTAAAAATCTAATAGAATATGGTTATCATATAATTTATCCCTTTGATCCTTGATACTCAGGATGACTTCAGAGTTAAACTGTCAACTCTTGATAAGTACATCTGAATTGTCTCAACCTAATTAATCATATGACCCCTCGGACTATTCTTACCAAAGTTTTGCTAAATTGAAATACATTGAGCTATCCTATCCAACAACTTGAAGTGGTCAATTCCATCTTGACTCACGCACTAACTCTATAAGTACTTGACCATACCTAAAAATCTTCTATCATTAAATTAGAAATTCAGATAGTCTGACATCAAAGCATAGTGAGTTGCTTGTAAGTCATCATGGTGATCTTAAGTCAGAGCAACACTTATATTCATATCCCTCGAAGACAACTCTTAATAGCAGAGTGCTTCAGAGTTAGTGACGTTTAGTGAAATATACTTCTATATTTCACTTGTATGCCATACTAGTGTCTCCATACTTCTTGATTATGAGGATAACCAACCTATATGGCATACAACAATTTATACTTAATATAGTTATCATCCTAGTAATAATGTATCATTTGGTTATGAACAAAGTTTAAGAACTACACGATAAATTCTTCTTTATCATTTAGTTGTAGTTCCAAGGACATTCATCATAACATAGGAGTTCAAACATGGAAGGTGTACAAAAATTTATGATGAATAAAGCTAAATAATTTTTTATTATTAAATAATTTATATATAATTATAACAATAAGTTTAATTATTTATAAGTTAGATGATTGACTTTAGAACACTATTTTTCAACAAATCCTTCTTATGGTAAAAAGGATTTTTATATCACATCTGCTTTTTCTATTAAAGTTTTGAGTGAACCGATCCTTTCCGATTCAAGATGCATGCATTAGAGCCATTCGATAGCTCCATGGAACCTCAAGACGATCTTGAAGGATACAGAGATATTATGAGAATTTAAGGAGCATCTAATGCTCTTCTTTGCATGGCCTTCCCCATCACTCTCAAGAAGCCTGTGAGATTATGGTTCTCTGAACTCCACCTAAGATCCACTTCTTCTTTCGACCAGCTGGGCACTTTTTGTGATCTATTTCAAAAGCAACCACCTCCATCTGAGGCACACGAATAGCCTCTTCTCTATATTCCAATATGTTGGGGTAGATCTCTCAATTATGGTGTAGGATGTAGTGCATGGTTAACAGTGCTACTTTCAAAAAATTTTTCAAAAATAGCTAAAATATAGTAAAAAATTAATTAATTTAATTAATTAATTATTGATCATATCAAAAAATAAATCCTACACTAAGGTTCTAAATATGACATAAATGTATACATATCATATTTGAAAAATTAAAACAGTGCAGTAAACTATTTACTACATCTAAGTGTTTTGAACACTATATCTTGCGTGGATAGTTGATCGCCACAATCTGATCATCATCGAGGGGTCCGCTGGTCATGATGCAGCCATATAGATGTATGACCTCCATGGATCATCCACACAAGGCTCTTGATCCTGATTGGCTCCCTACGAGTGCTAGCTCGACATCAAAACCCTTCAAAGGCTATTTTGATCGAACGACTTCGATCCTCATCTACGAGCTTCACAGATGCTCCAAGTCGCTGGAAGACAAAGTAGAGAGGTCGAGGAGGCTCTTCCTAAAATTTTGTGGGCTCACGATACTCGTAGCTCACCTAAACAATTTCTGAATCTCAGGTTCTAAAACCCTAGGTCAAATGCACCCTGAAACCCTACGCTAGCCTTTCTCTGATTTTTCTCCTCACAGGATTTTTTTTTAATCTTTTTCTCATGTAGAAGGAGACTCATGAAAGTCTTCTCTCTATTCTTAGATCAGTTTTTTTCACGTCCCAAAATTCCTTCTATTTATTTTGTGCCAAAACATGGAGAGTACGCATGAGAGGATAAGAAGGGGTTGGTTGTCAATTTGAATTCAAACTTATTTTGAATTCAAATGCCAACCAATATGTTTCAAACCATAAGTGGCATGAGAAGGAGAGGCATGGAATATTTTGTGCGTGGAGAGCATTCAAGAGAAATACTTTCTTGTGAAGAAATGTGGGCGCACAAGGAGTGATGAGGCGTATGGGTGGTTAGCCTTTAAAATTCAAACTCCTTTGAATTTTTGAATGAAACCAACCATCTCTATCAATTTGGAACATGGGAGACCTGGGCGTGAGACCTCTAATCAGCATGAAAAACTTTATGAGAGAATAAAATTAAATTTAAATGGGGTGTGGGACATATGTGGAGCATGGGAAGAAAAGACTAGTCAAACTAGTCTCTGAATTTGAACTTCAACCAATTGAATCAATTCAATCAAAATTGGTTAGGCCCAATTAGATCAAATTAAACCCAAAATAATTAGGCTTAATTAGGCTCAATTAAATCTTAATAAAATCAAAAATTGATCAAGCCTAAATTCTAATTAAATCAGGGTTTGAACCTCCTCGGTGATTAGGTCAACTCATGATCTAATATGGTCAAACCCAACTGAACTCAATTCAATTGAACTTGAAATAAAAATCATAACTCAATCAAATTGAGTTAATTAGCGATCAAATTACTAATAAAATCTTTCATAAATCTAGAGTCCAAATCCAGTGGATGTTCGGACAATAGAGTCCCATCAAAATAAAACTCTTGATCGAAAAGTCCTAAACCAGTGGGACTCTTGATCCTGGTGTTTGAAACAAGTGAAACTCATGATTGTAGAGTTTCAACTCTCAATCATAGAGTCTCAGACATGTATGACTCAGAGTTTTAGAGCTGTAGGACTCTTGATCGAAGAGTCCCAGTCCAGTGGGACTCTTGACCACAGACTTTCAGACATTGAGACTCAGTGTCCCAATCCAGTAGGACTTTCAATTGAAGAGTCTCAGTCCAGTGGAACTCTTGACCATAGAGTCTTAGTCGAGTGGGACTCTTCACCAGCCATCAGATCAGGTAGGAATCTCTAGTGTGTGTGACTTCGTAGGTTTGAACCTAAGTCGATAGCATAGAAACCAATTTCTGTACTAATCAAAGTGACCATCTAATAATGCTACCTAACATTCGGATAAGTCGAATAGTCGTAATCACAATAATCAGAACCTATGCGAATATGGTTACCATATAATTCATCCCTATGATCTCTGTATAATAAATGATTCAGGATTAGACTGTCAATCCTAAAAAATTCATCTATGTCGTATCTCAAAGCAATTAATCCTGTGACTCCTGACTAAGACTATCCTGACTAAGATTTTATTAAATTAAAACATAATTGAATATAGCTCCTAAAATCAGGAGTGGTTAATCTCGTCTTGATACACGCACTGATTTCTCAAGTACTTGACTGTGCCCAAAAATTTTTCATCACTGAATTAGAAATTTAGATAGTCCGACACCAAATATAGTGAGTTGCTTGAAAGTTACTGTGGTAATCTCAGATCGAAGGGACACTTATATCCATATTTCATTGAAGCTAATCTTGATAGAAGAAAAGCTCCAGAGTTGGTCATGTTCAGTGCAGATGTACCCATACATCTCACTTGCATACCATACCAATATCTCAACACTCCTTGGTTATGAGGATAACCAACCTATATAGTAGACAATGACCTATACTCGATAAATATTGTCGTCTTGAGTAACAACGTATCATTTGATCGTGAACTATTTAAGAACTAAATGATAAATCCTCATTTGTCGAGTCTAGATAGTCCTAAGAACTTCATCACAATATAGGAGTTCATTAGAAGATAACAAAATTTATGATGAAAAATATCAAAATAATTTTTATTAATTGATAATTTATATACAATTATAAATGTATAACCTAACCATCAATAGACTGACGATTGGTTTTGAAATATATTTTCAATAATTTTTTATTTAAACTAAAGTTAGTCGGTGCAGTATCTAATATCTATCTTCGACTTGAAGTCGTTGAACTCCTTCGCCGTAATAGCTTTAGTGAATGGATCGGCCATGTTTTTCTTTCCGTCGATCTTCTAAAAGTCGACATCACCTCGATCCATAATCTTTCAGATAAGATAGTAGTAATGTAGAATATGCTTTGTCTGCTGGTGTGCCTTTGGTTCCTTCACTTGAGCAATGACTCCATAGCTGTTGCAATAGAACAGAACTAGACCATCAAGGAAGGATGCTACTTCGAGCTCGGTGATAAATTTTTTCAACCACACCATTTTTTTAGCAGCATCTGATGCAGTGACATACTCTGGCTCACAAACTAAATCGACTATAGTATACTGCTTGAAACTCTTCTAGTAGACGGCCCCATCATTAAAGGTGAATATATATTTCGACATATTCTTGCTATCATCATGATCAAATTAAAAACTGGAGTCTATGAATCCTACATGTTTCAAGTCTAATTCATTATATACAAGCCACTGATCCTTAGTATTTCTTAAATACTTCAAGATGGTTTTAACAACCTTCCAATAGTTCTCTTCCAGATTAGATTGATATCTACTCACTACCCCTAGTGAGTATGCCACATCTGATCGTGTACATGTCATGACGTACATGATAGAATCCACTACTGAAGCATATGATATTCTACTCATACGCTCTCTTTCTAGAGGTATTGTTGGACAATCCCTCTTTGAAAGAGAAATTTCATGACCTATCAGTAGATAGTATTTTTTGAAATTCTCCATATTGAATCGTTTTAGCACAATATCAATGTACGTAGACTGGGACAATTCAAGCAACTTTTTAGATCTATCTCTATAGATTTTTATTCCTAGGATGTAGGAAGCTTCTCCTAGATCTTTTATGGAGAACTATGATGACAGTCAGATCTTTATTTCTTATAATGCAGGAACATCATTTCCGATTAAGAGAATGTCATCCACATATAATACTAAGAATACTATTTCTGGATCATTAGCCCACTTGTATATGCAGGGCTCCTCTTTGTTCTTAACGAAGTTATATATTTTGATTATTCTATCAAATCATATGTTCTAGCTCTGAGATGCCTGCTTCAGTCCATAAATAGATCTTTGAAGTCTATACACCTTAGACTCATCTATGGATGTGAATCCTTCAGGCTATATTATATACACCTCTTCATCCAGCTCTCTATTTAGAAAAGTCATTTTCACATCCATCTGCCAGATTTCATAATCCAGATGGGCAGCGATGGCAAGCATAATTCGAATAAATTAAAGCATTGTCACAGGAGAGAACGTTTCATCATAGTCAATACCATAACGTTGATGATATTTCTTGGCAACCAAACGGGCTTTATAGGTTTTCACCTTTCCATCTATGCCTTTTTTTCTTTTGAAGATCCATTTACATCCAATGGATTTAACCCCTTCGGGTGGGTTAATCAATGTCCACACATTACTGGTCTTTATGAACTCCATTTTGGATTTTATGGTCTTAAGCCATCTCTCGGAATCAGATCTCTGCATAGCATCCATGTAGGTGATCGGATCCTCATCGTTCTCATCGAATTCAATGAGATCACCATCTTGGACCAAAAAACCATAGTATCTATCTAGTTGATGCGGTACTCTACCAGATTGCCTTAATGGTGTAGGTACACTGAGCTTCGAATTTAATCTAATCAAATCCAGTTCTAGTTCAGCTATAGCTGTTGATTTTTCTACCTGTTGAACTTCCTCCAGTTCAACCTTAAAAGCAACAGTTCTTTCACCAAGAAACTTCTTTTCCAAAAAGATTGCCTTAAGACTGACGAACATCTTTTGTTCTTTAGCAAGATAGAAGTAATACCCTTTGGTTTCTTTTGGATAACATATAAAACTATAATTATCAGACCTAGGTCCATGCTTGTCTATCATCAAACGTTTGACATAAGTTGGACATCCTCAAACCCTAAGATGTGAGAGCACTGGCTTAGGCCCTGTCCATATCTCATATGGTGTTAGATTTACTCGAAACCCTATTTAGAATGTAATAAGCTGACTCGAGCGCATATCCCCATAGGAAGATCGGCAAACTAGCAAACCTCATCATGGATCGAACCATGTCCAACAGGATCCAATTTCTTCTTTTAGACACACCATTATGTTGTGATGTTTTAAGAGGGGTCCATTGGAAGAGAATCTCATTCTTCCCAAGATATATCAGAAACTCATTGAAAAGATACTCACCCCCTCGATCAGATCGAAGAGTTTTAATACTCTTTTCAGTTTGCTTCTCTACCTCATTTCAGAATAGTTTGAACATTTCAAACGACTTCGATTTATCCTTTATTAAATAGACATACCCATACCTAGATAGATCATCTATGAAGATTATGAAGTAGAAGTATCCACCTTTGACACTTGAGCTCATGGGTCCACATACATCCGAATGTACTAAACTCAGAAGTTCAGTAGCTCGTTCATCTTTTTCAGTAAAAGATGATTTGGTCATCTTACCAAGAAGATAGGACTCATAGGTCGGAAGTGATTCACAATCACTAACCTCAAGAATTTCTTCTTGAGCTAACCTGTTAATTCTATTCTTGTTAATATGACCTAGCCTATAATGCCAAAGGTAGACTTCAGACACATCATTAATTCTAGGGCATTTGGAGGATTGAACCACGTTAACAGACATAGAAAATAAATAAATTTTATTATTCAATTATCCAATAAAAATTGTAATACCATTCAAAATGATATTATAAAAAAAAAATTTATTGATATTTCAAAACTATTCATGGCCAAAAGGCCTACAGAAATGATATTCAATAAGAAAGTTGGATAAAAATGATATTCATTAAGAATAATTTTATTTGAATTGATTACAAGATTTATGATTCCTAAAGCTAGAATTGAAACTTGTCTTCCATCTTCAATGTTTAGAAATCTCTCATCTTGATCAAATCTCCTATTAACCTGTAAGTCCTGCATAAAATTACAAATATGATAAAGACTTTTAGTATCTAATACCCAGGCAGTAGAATCAAATAAGAAAAAATCACAAGATATTATCATATAATTATCTTGTCCAGTAACTGCTTGCTTCTTCCTCGGCCTATTTGGGTCCAAGAAGGTAATGTACAGAGGATAGTTCCTCTTTCAGTGCTCCTACTTTTTACAGAAGAAGCACTCCACCTGGCTCTGATCGAGCTTGCACTTCTTGGTCCGACCCTGTATAGTCATCCTGGTATTTGGCTACATCTTCTTTTTCTTATTCTTTTCTTTCTTAAAAAATTGACGATCAGAAGAAGACCCTCCCACTACATTCACCATCTCCTTATAGAGTTGGTGATCCTTCTCAAAGTTCTGCAGCAACCCCAACAAACCATGGTAGTTGACTGCAGGCTTTGTCATTCTAAAATGAGTTAGGAAGGGGAGGAAAGACTTGGACAAGAAATTAAGGATCGCATCCTTACCGAGCTGCTCATGTAGGGAAAAATCTAGCTTGCTAAGGCATTCAATCATCTCGATCATGTACAATACATGATTGATGACGGAGGTTCTGTCCCTCATCCAAGTGTTGAAAATAGTACTTTTATGCCTTTTAACATCGTCAGGCATGCCAAAAAAGTCATTCAACATTTGAAGCATCTCCTGTGGCTGGGCATTTTTGAACCTACGGTTAAACTCATCGTTCATTGCCGTCAGTATTATACACCGAATAGTGGTGCGATCATTGAGCCACTTCTGATAAGTATCTCAGACTGCTCCTCTAATGTTCGAAGCTGGCTCCTCAGGTGTTGGATCCATTACGACATAAAAAATCTGTTCATGCTTCAGGATGATTTTCAACTTATGATACCAACTATCGTAGTTAGATCCTATTAATTTATCATTGTCTAATAATGATCGGAGCGACAGGTTAGTGGCCATTTCTGTATAAAAAGAGAAATCAAATCTAATTAATATATGAATCAATTATCCTAAAGACTTGAACTTTAGTTTAAAGATTCTTCCACTATTTTATACGAATTGATAGCCTCTACCTCCAATTCGAGGAACTACTTTAATTTCTTAGTGGATACTAGAATTCACATAAACTACACATGAGCCTAACTTTGGTTGGTCAACCCATGTGCATCTATGGATAGGTTCAAAACTAATTATTTCTCTAAATAATTTTTAGTAATATCAATTTTGCCCCAAAGACCTAATTAGTAGGCTTTGGCCTTCACTGAAAAGGTTCGATTAGATCCAACCATTAATATGACTACACTTGATCTTATTTAACTAATAAATGATCAGGTCCAACTTTGACCGGCCAACCTAACCACCATCAGAAAGACTTAATTAAATCATCATTTTATGAATGATAATTTTATTAATCAATAAGCATCAGGCTTTTGGGCCTCCAGTGATTATTAAATTAATGAACCTATTATTACTCAACTTAATGAGAGATTATGATATAGTTATCTATATAATTATTTTATTTTTAAGGATCTAATAATTTTAGAGGATTTAGTTAACTTATTTAAGAAAAATGAGTCAATTTTGATCCTTTCACTGACTTCACCAAGTCAGATAAAAAAGGATCTAATCTAAGCTAGTATTAGGAGCACCTAAATCAGTCAGGCTGATTTACCTAATTGACATGAGCGAGCCTGAATCACCAAATGATCCAATCAAAACCTAACTCATCAGGATGGCCAGAAAAGTGAGATTAGTGGAAGGAATATGCCATTAACTCGTTAAAGATCGAATCAGTGCGAGTATCTCTCAATTAAAAACCACTGATCAAACTGTCAAACTTACCTTAGACACCATCCGATTCATTAGTTTCAATTTGACCAACCTAGTAATTATGGATTTGACCGCATAGCTATAAATCAAGTCCATTTGATCCTCGTTAAAGGCTTGAACTTGATCAACTACAACTATTGTAATTGAGTCTATAAAGTTCTTGACCTAATCTAAATTAATATTTAATTAAATTTGATCAATTACTCTAATTTAGTCCATTCTTTAACTAACCTTAGGTCTAATCCATTTTATGGATCTAATTCATCTAACCAATAATCTACAAATTTATGATTAATGACTTAGGATCTTAATTCATAATTCTAGATACTAAATCATTTCACTTAATTTTAATTAAGTTTATGGACTGAGGGTTAGAGTTTGATATTTTAAAAATATTTTTTAAAATTTTTAAAAAAAATTTATAACTTAGTATTGTTCACCAATTGAGTCGACTTACTTTAAAATTGAATCGGCTCAATTCACAAACAACACTAGTTGTAGGGTTTAATCTGAAACTATGTACACTATATAATACTAAATCATGAATCAAACTTTAGATCCTATTTAAACATGCATTCATGATCAAAAATTAGATTAAAATCTAATTTAATTAGATCATAAAAATATCAGATCAGATCTAAGATTTTATGATTAACTATTTAGATCAGCAATGTACCAGAACAATCTTTTTACTATAGGGGATAAATCCTACAGCAGGACAACCTTCAGTGAATGCGATCATGATTTTAATTTTTAGATCTAATTAATCAGATTATTAAATTAATATTTAGATTAAATCTAAATTATCAATCTAAATATGCAAGCATATCATGTTTAGCGAACCTTGCTTTGATACCATTTATGGGATGCAGTGCAGGATTAATAGTGCTACTTTTGAAAACCTTTTCAAAAATAGCTAAAATATAATAAAAAATTAATTAATTAAATTAATTAATTATTGATCATATCAAAAAATAAATCCTATACTAAGAATCTAAACATGACATAAATGCATGCATATCAGATCTGAAAAATTAAAATAGTGTAGTAAACTATTTACTATATCTAAGTATTTTGAACACTATACCTTACACGGATAGTCGATCGCCATGATCTGATCATCGTCGAGGAGGTCCATTGGTCACAATGCAATCACATAGATGTATGACCTCCATGGATCATCCATACGAGGCTTCTGATCCTGATCGGCTTTCTGCGAGTGCTAGCTCGATATCGAAATCCTTCAAAGACTATTTTGATCGAATGACTTCGATCCTTGTCTACAGGCTTCATGGATGCTCTGAGTCATTAATAGATAAAGTAGAGAGGTAGAGGAGGCTTTTTCTAAAATTTGGTGGGCTCACAATACTCGTAGCTCACCTAAACAATTCTTGAATTCCTAGTTCTAAAACCCTAGGTCAAATGCACCCTAAAACCCTACGCTAGCCTTTCTCTGATTTTTCTCCTCACAAGATTTTTTTTATTTTTTAATCTTTTTCTCATGTACAAGGAGACTAATGGAAGTCTTTTCTCTATTCTTAGATCAATTTTTTTCACATCCCAAAATTCCTTCTATTTATTTTGCGCCAAAACATGGAGAGTACGCGTGAGAGGATAAGAAGGGGTTGGTTGTCAATTTGAATTCAAACTTGTTTTGAATTCAAATGCCAACCAATATGTTTCAAACCATAAGTGGCATGAGAAGGAAAGGTGTGGAATATTTTATGCGTGGAGAGCATTTACGAGAAACACTTTCTCATGAAGAAATGTGGGCGCACAAGGAGTGATGAGGTGCATGGGTGGTTAGCCTTTAAAATTCAAACTCCTTTGAATTTTTGAATGAAACCAACCATCCCTATCAATTTACAACATGGGAGACCTAGGCGTGAGACCTCTAATCAACATGGAAAACTTTACGAGAGAATAAAATTGAATTCAAATGGGTGTGGGGCATATGTGGTGCATGGGAAGAGAAGACTAGTCAAACTAGTCTTTGAATTTAAACTTCAACCAATTAAACCAACCCAATCAAAATTGGTTAGGCCCAATTAGATCAAATTAAATTCAACATAATTAGGCTTAATTAGGCTCAATTAAATTTTAATAAAATAAAGAATTGATCAAGCCCAACCTCTGATCAAATCATGATTCGAACCTCCTCGGCGATTAGGTCAACTCATGACCTAATCTGGTCAAACCCAACTTAACCCAATTCAATTAGACTTGAAATAAAAATCATAACTCAATCAAATTGAGTTAATTAGCAATCAAATCACTAATAAAATCTCTCATAAATCTAGAATCAAAATTCAGTGGGTGTCTGGACAACAGAGTTCCATCAAAATAAAATTCTTGATCGAAGAGTCCTAAATCAGTGAAACTCTTGATTTTGGTGTCTAAAATAAGTAGAACTCATGATTGTAGAGTCTCAACTCTCAATCATAGAGTTTCATATATGTAGGACTCAGAGTTTCAGAGCTGTGGAACTCTTGGTCAAAAAGTCTCAGTCCAATGGAACTCTTGACCACAGACTCCCGAATATTGAGACTCAGTGTTCCAACCTAGTAGAACTCCCGATCGAAGAGTCCCAATCCAGTGGGACTCTTGACCATGGAGTCTCAGTCGAGTGGGACTCTTCACCAGCCATGAAATTAGGTAGGAACCTCTAGTGTGTGTGACTCCATAGGTCCTAACTTAAGTCGATAGCACAGAAATCAATTTCTGTACTAATTAAAGTGACCATCTAGCAAAGATATCCGACATCCGAATAAGTCGAATAGTCGCAACAATCAGAACCTATGCGAATATTATTACCGTATAATTCATCCCTATGACATCTATGTAATAGATGATTCAGGGTTAGACTATCAATCCTAAAAAATTCATCCACGTCGTATCTCAAAGCAATTAATCCCATGACTTCTCACTAAGACTATCCTGATCAAGGTTTTGCTAAATTAAAACATAATTGAATATAGCTTCTGAAACTAGAAGTGATCAATCCCATCTTTGTACATGCACTGACTCCTCAAGTACTTGACTGTACCCAAAAATCTTTCATCACTAAATTAAAAATTTAGATAGTCCGGCACCAAAGCATAGTGAGTTGCTTAAAAGTCACCGTGGTGATCTCAGATTGGAGGGATACTTGTACCCATATTCCATCGAAGCTAATCTTGATAGAAGAAAAGCTCCAGAGTTGGTCACGTTCAGTGCAGATATATCCATATATCTCACTTGCATACCATATCAGTATCTCAACACTCCTTGATTATGAGGACAACTAATCTATATGGCACACAATGATCTATACTCGATAAACATTGTAGTTTTAAGTAATAGCGTATCATTTGATCGTGAACTATTTAAGGACTAAACGATAAATCCTCCTTTGTTGAATCTAGATAGTCCTAAGAACTTCATCACAACACAGGAGTTCATTAGAAGATAACAGAATTTATGATGAAAAATATCAAAATAACTTTTATTAATTTATAATTCATATATAATTATAAATGTATAGTCCAACCATCAATAGGCTGATGATTGACTTTGGAACACATTCTCAACATATGGAATATAGATCATCCATCCAAGATCACAACAATGACGGAAAGCGAATGTTAATATCATACAAGAAAAGAAAAAGAAAAGAATCATAAATAAATACAATAAAAAATACATGGATTGCCCTCAAGCCTACCTTCATGGGGCATGCAAACTTCACTATAAGAAAAATAAAATCAAGCAAATACAGAAAAAACTTATCACTCAATTCTTATATAAGATTCTCTCAACAAGAAGTCCCAAAATCCTTATAAAAGCTCTTGAAACCTTTCAAGAAGTCTCTTAGCACCACCGAGATATCACTAGCTCTCCGATGCAACAAACGATACATTAATCAAAGTTATATAGACTCTAGAATCTTTGAAATAGTATTTCAATAAAAAATCCAATCCAAATCATACTTGAAAACTCTTTCTAGCCGTCTCATCATGATCAGCTTGAACCGAAGCCGTCTAATCATGCAATTAGAGTCTTAATTATGTCTGCATCAGATATGGACCATCCGATCTTGATCGGCTTGCTCCAGAGCCATCAGATCGCACATCCGATCCATGCATTCTCCTATGAACTGCAAGAAATAATCTAAAAAATGGGTGCTGGTCCACCATGGATAGCACGAAACCAAAGGAAAATGGCTGCCAGTCCATGATTGTGCACCTAGACTATGCTATCAAGTGGGCTTAGGCACTGCGCAGCCCACATGCACTTGCACACCCACGTGTGTCTAGGCTGGCTAAGCACCGGCACTCTACCAACTTGGCCTGCACTACCTATGGCCTGCACCGACCCATGGGGCCCTCCAGTGGCCCATGGGCCATACCATCCACTTTCAGCGCTTCCTCGTATGTATCTCCTCCGTTTGGGCTATTTTTAAGCTCGTTGGATTCCGTTTGTCATTCTGAACCTCATTTTGAGCTTATTATAGATCGAATCTTGAGGTATTTTTCTCAACAATTTCTATCTTGACTCGATGTTCGATCTCTATCTGTCTCTAAGAGCCTATGATTCATCTCGCCTCCATATCCTGGAGCATGCCTGCTGTCTTATGGATGGACCAATATGGGAGTCGAGACATGTTGGATGAGCACGTCTTTCATCCTCACTTATCGTAAGAAGAAATTGCTCTTTTCATCAAATCAATTGATCTCCACCTTGATTGTACTTATCTTCTCCATCTTCTAATCTTGATCAACACCATCTCTATCTAAACCATTTGATATCACTTGTCCACGATAACCAAGCTCTGATACTACTTGTTAGGATATATCCCTTAATTACGAAATATGGATCACCTGCCCAAGATCACAATAATGATGGAAAGCGGATGTTAATACCACATGAGAAAAGAAAGAAAAAAGAATCACAAATAAATATAATAAAAAATATGTGGATTAGTCCCAAGCTTACCTTCATGGGGCATGCAAACTTTACTATGAGAGAAATAAAATTCAGTAAATACAAGAAAAATTTACCACTCAACTCTTGTACAAGAGTCTTTTAATAAAAAGTTTCAAAATCTTAATAAAAGCTCTCTAAAATCTCTCAAGAAGTCTCTCAGCACCATCAAAATGTCACCAACTCTCTGATACAATAAATGGCTCATCAATCAGAGTTATATAGATTTCAGAATCCTTGAAATAGTATTTTAATAGAAAATCCAATTTAAATCATATTTGAGAACTCCTTTTAGCCGTCTGATCATGATCAACTCAAACTGGAGCCATCTGATAATGTAAATAGAGTCTTAATCATGTCCAGATCTGATACGGACCATTCGATCTCAATCGGCTCACTCCAAAGCCATCAAATCATGATTCGATCCATGCATTCCCCTGTAAACCATGAGAAACGACATGGAAAATGAGCACTGGTCCATTATGGACCGCACAAAATTGAAGGAAAATGGCTATCAGTCCATGACTGTGCGTGCGGACCATGCTATTGAGTCGGTTTGGGCACCCGTGCAGCCTGCACTTGCATGTGTCTGGGCCAGCCTAGCACTAGCACACTGCTGACCTGCCCCACACCACCTGTAGCCTGCGTCAGCCCATGGGCCCCTCTAGCAGCCTATGGGTCCTACCACCTGCTCTCGATGCTTTCTCATGCATATCTTTTCCATTCGAACTTTATTTGGACTATTCTTAGGCTTGTTGGATTTTGTTCGTCATCCTAAATCTTGTTTTGGCTTATTATGGGTCCAATCTTGAAGCATTTTTCTCAACATAGTAGGATAGTGAGTCCCTCCTTAAGTATATGGCTTGCTTCAATGTGGCCATTCTGAAAGTAAAAGATTTCAATATGTTCGTTGTCATGTCTATCTTGAAGTGTGGACTCAGGAGCTATCACCTGACTTTCTCTCTCGACAAGAATTTTTCAAAAATCTATGGTTGGTGATATCAACTTCTCTAATACCACTTGTTGAGGATCTAGTACTAGATTATTATGGAAGGAAGAAAGAAGAAAATAAAATAAAAACAATCAAGTACGTGGATCAGTCTAAAGGCTCATCTTCATAGGACATGCAAGCTTCACTATAAAAGAAAAAATCAAGTATAAAAGGAGAATATCCACTCTCAACTCACTGTACATAAATCTCTCTCAACTAGAAGTTATCCTCACAAAAGCTTTCTCAGAATTTTCAAGAAGACCCTCTCATAGACATGCCAGTACCAAGATCCTCGACGCCCTTGGATGCTTCCTATGAAAGATGCCACATCATGCCTTGCAGCCACTCACATGGCTGTTGCCTCACTCTGCCTGATGCTCTGCTCTACCTCGATGCTCTGCCTGCATCTGCTCTGCAAGCTGCACGTACTCGATGCTCTACCGAGCTCCTTTCAGCAACTGCCAAAGCCTCTCTGTACTTCTTCATGCTCCATAGTATCTCAGGCCTTTAAATAGGCTAAGAATCTTCATACCACCTGCCATAGTAGTCCTAACATGACTCTTCTCCCAATATGAGTCCAATAAGACTCTGACTGTATCCACAGCCTTCAGATCATGATCGCAATCCTCCATAGCTGCTAGATCCTATGGTCCACATGCAACTCCCTTAGACCCCTTGAATAAATAACAATCTGAGTCTAAATAGAAAATCCCATCCTGTTATGTCCGCCTCCATCGAGTCGGCTCTGTCAAAGGTTGAGCTGGCTCAATTGTGTCTCGCCCAAACATCTATTTTTTATCTACCTGAGAGGGATGGCTCAACTATGATCCAAGCTAGCATGACTCATATCTGAGCCGGCTTGATTGCTGTGTTGATGCTGATTCTCTTTTGTTGTCGATGTCCCTGAGACATCAGCGTTGATGTAGGAGTGAAGGTCATATTGATCACTAGTGGCCCCAAAGCAAAGATTGGGGGACATCGACGTGGGAACACCAACTTCCTTCTCTGCAGGAGGAAGGTTGGTGGGTTCTTGTTTCCTCTTCTTCTACTTCGTCAACCTCTTGGAATCGAACTTCATGAGTGCTGTTATTGAAAGAAAAATCTAGGGTTTGCAAGTATCTATTTCGAAACTTTTTTAAAATAAAGGCAATGAAAGCTACAGATTAATCATATTAATCTATAAAATAATATAAAAAATTATAGATCTAGGATCTAATGACATAATTCATGCATACATATAAATCTAAAAATTAAATATTAAATAAAAACATGGATGTTGATCACATCAATATCAAATAAAACTAGATCTAATCTAGTAGGAGAAAGAGATCGTATATCTTTTATCTTTCGCAAGTCAGGATCATCACTTACTAATCTGAGGGTGAGGTTATCACTTCAAGCTGCACATGTATCCAATCTCTACGAGAAGTCCATAAGAAATTTCGATCTTGATTCGAAGTCTAGCAACTGAAAATCAACACAGTGTGCCAGCACTGTGCTGATCCTTCTTTGATGATTGATGGCAAACCTCCTTCTTCGAACAACTTGAACTCTCTAAGGACCAAAAGAGGAGGTAGGAGGATCTAAGAGAGATCTTCTTCCTCACATTTTTCCCTCAAAAAGATGGTGGAAGAAGATTAAAAGCAAAATCCTAGAGAAGATCCTTCTTCTCTATTCCTTTCTCTTACCTAGACACAATAATTTGTATCTTTACAAAGTTCCGTGCCCAAGACCCCTTTTATCCTAAGGATCCCACACCCAAACCCTCTCTCTTGGCTAAAAATTCTATAAATATCTCAAGCCCAAACTCCTAAATAGAGATATGTGAGAGAGTTCCTGTCTAGGTCAAACACCTAGATAGGAATGTCCAAATAAGATAAGGATTGGGGCGCCCAACTCTTGGGTGCCCCCTTCCTAATTTCTTGGCATGGAGAACCTGGAAGTGGTGCACAAAATTTTCTTTATTCCACCAAAAATAATCAAAAAAAAAATCAGGTGGTATGGCACCTGACAAAGGAAGAATTTTGGTTTTGTAAAACTCTGTCAAATAAAGTTTGCACTCAAAACTACTTTCTAGTTTTGACCAAGACCAAAACCACCTTCCATCTAAGAGGGAGAGGGGTGCATGGGGTGGTGTGGGATCTCTCTAGACATGAGAGGTCTAATACAAAATCCAAGGTGGGGCATGGGCAAGGGTGAGTGGCACAAGGAGAGAGAGTCCTAGTCAGACTGGGACTTTGTGTTTTGACTTGTTCCAAATAATTTTTGAACCTAATCAAATCAAAACTTATGCAACCCAATTATGAATTATCTTAGTCTAACTAAGAGCCTAATTAAATCAGATTAAATTAAATTTAAATCTAGTTTAATTTCTAATCAATTTAGAAATTAGATACATATAAGTCTTAATTGAATCGAGACTTGTTCTTTCTTACAATTAGCTTATCTCATAAATCAATTGGACTTGATCTAATCAATTCCAAACCAAATCTAATTGAATCACATTCAATTAGATTCGATCTCAATCCTATTACTCAATCAAATTAAGTCAATTAGCAATCCGATTGCTAATTAATTCTCCTATAATATTTGCATTAGGTCAAACATCAATCATATTGATTGTTTGATCCTAGAGCAATTCTTAATCGTTGATCAATCATCTAATCAAATTGAGATCTCTAATGTATGTGACCCCAAAGGTTCGAACTTAAGTCAGTAGCACATGAACAAATTTTTGTACTAATCGAAGTGACCATCTAATAATAATATCCGACTGTCGGATAGGTCGAATGTATAAAGCAATACTTTTAAAATTCATGTGGATATGATATCTGCATAATTCATCCTCTTGACCATAAATACTTATAGGATGACTTAGGATTTAACTATCAACCCTAATTAGGTCATCTACATTGTATTTCAAAATACCAAATCCATCATATGGATTATTTTGGCCAAGATTTTGCTAAATTAAAATATAGCGATGCATTATCTCCAAACTCTTGGAGTAGTTTATCCCATCTTGATCATTCACCAACTTTACAAGTACTTGACTGTGTCCAAAAATCTTTCATTATTAAATTAAAAATTTAGATAGTCTGGCACCAAAGCACAGTGAGTTGCTTGCAAGTCACCATGGCAATCTCAGATCTAAGGGATATTGATGCGGGATAGCCTAAAAAAAAAAATCAAGCTTCCTTCTATTCGTCAACAATAAATCACGTCTGGTCGTGATACATTATTTCTAAGATAGACAGTATAATTATCTATACTCTGCTCAGAAGGCATGACTGATTGATATGGGACCAAAGCATGATCAATCTAAATGATACTGATGAATATCATTTTAGAGATCAATAAATAACTAGCAATAATAAAGTAAATAGATAGATAGCAAAACTGAAATATGCTTATGAATAATTATAAAAAAAAATATAAATGGAATGAAGGATAGTAAGAAATTAAGTCCACAAAAAATCTAAAAAAAAGATAAGAAGAATTCAGATCATGGTAGTTAAGAAACGATCCTGATTATAGCTCTTAATCTTTTAACCAAGCAGATCTATCGATAAAGAACAAGATCCTTACTAATATCGGATCTAAAAAAAAATAAGTAAAAATCAAAGATCAGTTGAGAAGGAACGAAGATCCTTGTCAATGTTTGATCTGTAGAATAATAGATCACTCTTTCTCTCTCTGCATGATAGATGAAAATATTAGAGGAGATAAATCTTCTTTTGGTGGAATAGGCTTATGTAGATAGATGGTGAAGATGAATCGGGATCGTAGGAACACTGAATTTCAAGAAAATAAAGATTAAAAAGATAGAAAAAGGTGGGCCTCTCACCCTTCCCTCATGGGATGATTTTGGATCTCACACCCTCTCCCTCTCGGAGCGACCAACACAAGTATTTATAAAAATTATAAAGTGATTTATTCATTCATTGTCTCATTCATGAAAAATACATGGATTTATATAAAACCCTAGGGGTCCTATTTCTTTAGGAATCCTATTCTCTATACAAGAAAAAAATCAATCCTCCCAACAAAAAAGTAAAAAATTATGTATGATTTCCAAATATAATAATATATCATATCTATCCTTTATGAAACTACAGAAAAGAAATTGGCTTTTTAACAAAATAAGTAAGAAATCAAAAACTCTTAAGAAATCCTAGGAAAGAAAAAGAACTCCATATGGGCGCTTGATGCCTGGCACAACTTGGTATGAGGATCCTTAGGCATGGCACATGCTAGCATGTGTATTTCTTCCCTGGGCGTATAGAGGGTGGTGGCTTCAAAGATGACGTGGACCAAGCTTGCTTCTTTATGATGGTCTCTTTCCAAATAAAGCTCAATCCAAAATAAATCCAAGTATTGTCCTATGAATCCAAAACTAAATACATTAAAAGAACTAATTGATTAAATCAAAAGAACTAGAATAAAATAACTGAAGTAGAGTTATTCTGATATGACTTCTTCAATATAAATTAAATCTAAATTATGTTACTGACTTCTGGTGGCTCTGGTGTCCGCACCAATTCTCTCGAGATGGAAAAAACTTGATTCTATCGAGTGGGGGTCGATTCTACTCTGCTGATGCTCAAACAAATCGGGATCAATACACTGCAGCTCTTCTCGAGTGATCTAGATATCCTCGAACTTCGGTTGACCTCGCCATCTAACTATGTACCACTGATAGCCTCAACTCTAGGTGGAGATGATCTGCTTATCCAAAATTTTCTCAATCTGATCATGCTTTGACATTTTGGATGGTGGACATTCATGAATAGGCTCTCTCTCAAAAGTTGGTTTAGACTCAAATGGCTCACTAGGTATCCAAGTTGGCTCTTTATAGGCGACGAGATCTGCAATGTTAAAAGTAGAGCTAATCCCAAAATCAGAAGATAAGTCCATAACATACGCATTTGGTCTGATCTTCTTTAAAATTTTAAATAGACTTGCTCCTCGAGCATGTAACTTCTTGACAGTTTCTGATGAAAATTATTCAGACCTCATTAGAACTATCACATAGTCTCCTTTTGCAAACTCTTGGGCACGTCGATGAGAATATGTATTCTATTTATAAACTTTATTACTAATACTAATTTTTTTACTAATCTCTTTTTGTAAACTCTTGACATGCTATGCAAATGACTCTACATATTCGAAAATTCTAGCATGCATGAGCAGTGGGATAAGGTCTATTGGTTTTCTAAGCTGATATCCATGAACTACATCAAAAGGACTCATGCCAATGGACCTATTAATAGAGCTATTATATGCAAATTCAGCTCGAGAAAATAAAAGATCTCCATTACCCTTATATTCTCCAATCAAGCAATGCAATAAATTTCCAAGACTCCTATTGACCACTTCAGTCTGACCATCTATTTGTGGGTGAAAGATAGAAGAAAATTTTAATTTTGTGCCTAGAAGGTGCCACAGGATTTTTCAAAAGTTGCTCATGAATCTAACATCCCTATCAGACATAATGATTTTGGGTAATCCATGCAATTTAACAATCTCATCAAAGTATATTCTTGTAACTTTTGAAGCGTCCGACGTTTGGCAATAGGGCAAAAAATGGGCCATTTTTTAAAACCTATCTACAACCACTAGAACTGAATCATGCTTCCTAACTATCTTAGGTAAATCTAGAACAAAATTCATGCTAACATCTTGCTAAGTACAGTCTGATATAGGTAAGGGTGTGTATAAGCCTGTGTTTTGTTTTCTTTGCTTGGCCACGGCACATGTTCTACACTGGACAACAATTCAAGCTACATCTCCTTTCAGGCTTGGCCAAAAGAATTGAACTTCTATCAATTCTATGGTTTTATTCCTACCAAAGTGTCCAGCTAATCCTCCAGCGTGTAGTTTCCAAACTAAAAAATCTCTTAAAGATGTACGAGGAACACACTGCCTAGCTCCTCTAAACAAGTAACCATCCTGAAGGATATATTCACTGTATTCTCTAGACGATCCTTTTTCATAAAATGATAAGTATGCTGTCAAAATCTGGACACTCCTCATAATCTTCTTTAATCTTATCAAAACCAACAACCTCTACATTAATGGTGGACAACAAAGTATGACGATGACTTAGGGCATCAGCAGCGTGATTCTCTACACCCGCATGGTGTTTCAAAATAAAAGTATAGGCTTGCAA
Source organism: Cocos nucifera (assembly GCA_006176705.1). Classification (NCBI taxonomy): domain Eukaryota; kingdom Viridiplantae; phylum Streptophyta; class Magnoliopsida; order Arecales; family Arecaceae; genus Cocos; species Cocos nucifera. The sequence continues at coordinate 1,572,022 of QRFJ01000076.1, forward strand.
AAACTCGACCCACCTACCATGTCTATGATTCAGTTTCTTTTGAAAATTCAAAAATCGGACGGCTTCATGATCTAAGTATAAAATAAATTCTTGCGGTAGTAGGTAATGTCTTCAATATCTTAGGGCTTGGACTACCGCATAAAACTCCTTATCGTAGGTGGAATACTTTAGTTTAGAATCATTAAATTTTTTGCTAAAATATGCTATCGGATAACCTTCTTGACTAAGGACACCATCAATCCCAACTCCTAATGCATCACATGCTACTTCAAAAACCTTAGAAAAATTAGATAAACGTAGGATCGGAGCGTGGGTTATTTTGTCCTTAATGTTTAGGAAGGCTCTATTGACTGCTTTAGTCCATTCAAAATCTTTCTTTCTAATACAGTCAGTGATAGGAGTAGTTATGGTACTAAATCTTTTTTTGAATCTATAATAAAATATTGCTAATCCATGAAAATTTTGCATGTCATGCACACTCTTGGGTACCGACCACTCAACTATTGCTTTGATCTTTTCAGAGTCGGTAGACACACCATCAGGGGTAACAATAAAACTTAAGAAGTTGACACGGTCCGTCATGAAAGCACATTTCTTAGAATTAGCATGCAAACTTTCTATTCTAAGGACTTGGCAGACTTTTTGAAGATGATCTAGATGGTCCTTCCTAGTTCGACTATATATCAAAATATCATCAAAGTATATGACTACAAACACTCCTATAAACGGTCGTAGTACTTGGATCATCAATCTCATGAAAGTACTAGGGGCATTAGATAACCCAAATGGTATCACCATCCACTCATATAAATCATCTTTCGTCTTAAAAGTAGTTTTTCACTCATCTTTCGGTCTAATCCTTACTTGATAGTAACCACTCTTGAATCAATCTTAGAAAAAATAGTGGCTTCGGCCATCATATCTAGCATGTCATCTAACCTAGAAATGAGAAAATGATACTTAATGGTGATCTTATTAATGGCATGACTATCTATGCACATCCTCCATGTTCCATTCTTTTTTAGAGTCAATAGTCCAAAAACTACACAAGGACTTAAACTCTCTCTCACGAATCTTTTTTTTATCAACTCTCCAACTTACCTTTGTAGCTCAGCATGCTCAGTGGGGTTCAACCTATAATGAGGCAAATTGGGTAGGATAGATCCAGGTACCAAATCAATGGCATGCTGAATGTTTCTCATGGATGGTAAGTGATCTGGGAGATCCTCAGAAAAAATATCATGAAATTTACTAAGAATACTGATTACTTCCTTGGGATGATCTATCTTAGGATCCTCACGAACTTCTCTCATAGCAATCATCCAAACTGATGATCCTTTACTCACGATCATCTCTAATTCCTTAGCACCTATCAGATGGAGGCTTTTCTTTTGATGTTTTCTTTTGGTCCATCGTCTATCTTTCTATTAGTAGCCTTAGGTAGGGAAGGATTGATCGTGATCTTCTTACTCTTATGAGTGAAACTACAGGAGTTGGTTTGGCCATAAATCGTAACATCATTATCAAATAGCCAAGGCCGACCTAATATGATACTTCCGACTTCCATGGGTAAGACATCGCATCAAACATGATCCTGATGAGAATGGAGCTGGATGGAAACACGGTATCTAAGTTTAATGGAAATATGGTAGGAATCTATCTAAGACACATGGTATGGACTGGGATGATCTACAAGAGCTAATTCTAATCGTTTAACCGTGTCGGTGGAGATGGTGTTGATATAGCTACCGCTATCAATGATCATCTTATAAATTTTATCGCTAAATTTTATGAAGGTATAGAAAATAGAAGTCCTACGTCAGTCTTCACTCTCCTTAGTCTGTGCTAGAACATACCTAACGACTCCAAACCTAAGGTCTGACTTCGGTGCAACAAAACTTATAATTTCCTCGATTTTCTTAAATTGCTCGGCTAAGTCTGGATCAGCTTCATAAACTTTCTCCTCAATATTTTCTAGAGTTTCCTCTTCTAATTCTTCCATAAATAACGATCGATTGGAATATTGTGCAGTAAAATGACCGTAACTATGGCACTTGAAGCAGTGGAATCAAGAACTACTTTTCTTAGATAACTCTTCTGCAACTCTTTTTCCTTTATCTTCTTATCTTATAATAGAATTTATAGGTGGAGGTTCATTACTAAGAGTCTGGATAGTATTGGATCTCAATCTAGAAGGGGTTACTCGACTAGATTCAAGATGATGGATGGTTGAATACCTAGAAAATCTCTCAAAATCTAGGACAAGTTGATAAGGTTGTTCTAACGTAGTTACCTCTTGCAAAAAAAGCTCACGTTGAATATCTTCTTGTAATCCAGCTCTAAATCTAGACAAGATAACAATCCTATCTTCAGTTACTCCATATTTCATGAGGTACTCATCAAATCTCATGATGTACTCTATGATTGATCTATAATCTTGAGTAAGTCTCTGCCATTGATCTAAAAGTCTTTGTTGGTAGGAGGTGGGGAGATATTTTTCTTTGAGTTTCTTCTTTATTTTATCCCAGGTTTCTATTGGATCTTATCTTCTCTAGTTGAGAAGATGTTCAACACTTTTTCAATAAAGTCGGACTTGCCTAACCAACTTCATCCTAGCAAACCTAACTCTTCTTGCTTCAGACATTTCGTACCATCCAAAATAGTGGTCCATGCCCAATTTTTAATCTAGGTACTCTCTCGGATCTAGACAACCATCAAAACTTAGGGCTTCGATCTTCACATTTCTAACGACATGCTCATCTTGGTCGAACTGATTATGATGGGGATGTGCTGCTATAGATCGATCTAGGTCGAGGTTCCTTCTTCTCTATCCTATAGGTAGTTGGGAAGACTCAGGTTCAGATTATCTTTGCCTAGCTTCATTTAGTACTGTTATTCTTTCACTCATGGTTTTCATAAAATCTTTCATGTCATCAAACTTCTTAGTCGGGGCATTAAGGATGGCTGCTATATTGGGATCTATATTGATATTGGGTGGAAAAGTAGGATGTTGGTACTGGATACCTGATCTAGTGATTATGCAAGTCTAGGATGCAGAAATAAGATGCAGTAAGAAAGAAAAAAATATTGAAAAGTAAATTATGAAATTTAAATTATGAAAATTTAACTTACAGAAATTTTAAATTATAGAATTTAAACTAAAGTCCTAACCAATCCGACTCTGATACCAAATTGATGTGGAAAAGCCTAAAAAAAAAAGATCAAGCTTTCTTCCATTTGTCAACAATAAATTACATCTGACCATGGCACATTATTTCCAAGATAGATAGTATAGTTGCCTATACTCTACTCAGGAGGCATGACTGATTGACATGAGACCAAAGCACGATCAATCTAAATAATGCTGAAGAATACCATTTTAGAGATCAGTAAATAACTAGCAATAATAAAGTAAATAGACAGATAGCAGAAATTAAACATGCTCATGAATAATTGCAAAAAAAAATATAAATGGAATGAAGGATAGCAAGAAATTAAGCCCATAAGAAATCCAAAAAAAAGATAAGAAGAATCTAGATCATGGTAGTTAAGAAACTACCCTGATTAGGATTCTTAATCCTTTAACCAAGTAGATCTATCGATAAAGAATGGGATCTTTACCAACATCGGATCTAAAAAAAAGTAAAAATCAAAGATCAGTTGAGAAGAAATGAAGGTCCTTGTCAACGTTTGATCTGTAGAATAATAGATCACTCTTTCTCTCTGCATGATAGATGAAAATCTTGGAGGAAATATATCTTCTTTTAGTGAAATAGGCTTATGTAGGTAAATGATGAAGATGAGTCAGGGTCGTAGAAATACTGAATCTTAAGAAAATGAAGATTAAAGAGATAGAAAAAGGTGGGCCTCACACCCTCTCCTCGTGGGATAATTTTGGATCTCACATCCTCTCCCTCTCAGAGTGACCAATATAAGTATTTATGAGAATTATAAAGTAATTTATTCATTTATTGTCTCATTCATGAAAGATACATGCATTTATATAGGATCCTAGGAATCTTATTTCTTTAGGAATCCTATCCCCTTTACAAGAAAAAAATTAATCCTTCCAACAAAAAAGTAAAATATTATGTATGATTTCCAAATACAATAAAATATATTATATCTATCTTTTATGAAATCATAGAAAAAAAATTAGTCTTTTAACAAAATAAGTAAGAAATTAAAAACTCTTAAGAAATCCTAGGAAAGAAAATAAACTTCATGTGGAAGCTTGATGTCTGGCACAACTTGGCATGAGGATTCTTGGGCATGGCACATGCTGGCGTGTGTATTTTCTTCCTAGGCGTGTGGAGGGTGGTGGCTCCAAAGATGATGTGGATCAAGCTTGTTTCTTTATGATGATCTTTTTTCAAATAAGGCTCAATCCAAAATAAACCTAAGTATGGTCCTATGGATCCAAAACTAAATGCATCAAAAGAACTAATTGATTAAATCAAAAGGATTAGAACAAAATAACTGAAGTAGAGTTATTCTAATATGGCTTCTTCAATCCAAATTGAATCTAAATTATGTTGTCGACTTTTGATGGCTTTGATGTCCGCACCAAATACTTATACCTATATTCTATCAGAGCAATTCTTGATAGTAGAATGCTTCAAAGTTGGTCACGTTCAATGATGATATACCCATATATCTCATCTGAATACCATACCAGTGTCTTGACACTCCTTGATTTAGAGGACAATCAATTTATATGGCACATAATGATCTACACTCGATAAACATTGTTGTCCTAGTTAATAATGCATTATTTGGTTACGAACACTTTTAAAGACTAATCGATAAATTTTTTTTTTATCGAATCTAAATAGTTCTAAGGACTTCATCACAATACAAAAGTTCATTAGAAGATGTAGACTTATGATGAAAGAATGCCAAAATAAATTTTTATTTATAATAAATTATTTATATTTATATTGATAGTACAATCATCAATAGGCTGATGATTATCTTTGAAACATATTTTTCAACAACTCCAACTTATTCTAAAGCCACTCGATATAGTATCTAATATCCATCTTCGATTTATGATTGTCGAACTCCTTTACTGCCAAGATTTTAGTGAAGAGGTTGGTCGGGTTCTTCTTTCCATCAATATTTTGAAGGTCGACGTCACCTCAATCCATGATCTTCTAGACTATGTGGTAGCGGCGCAGTATTTGCTTCATCTGTTGGTGTATCTTTGATTCTTTCATATGAGGAATGGTTCTAGTGCTATCACAATAGAGCAGGATTGGATCATCTAGGAAGGGTGGCACTCTAAGCTCGATGATGAACTTTTTTAGCCACATGGCTTCCTTCGTAGCATCTATTGCTGCGATGTACTTTATCTCGCATACTGAGTCTACTATAGTATGCTGCTTGAAACTCTTCCAACAGATGACTCCATCATTTATGATAAATATATAACTCGATATGCTCTTGCTGTCATCATGGTCAAATTGAAAGCTGAAGTCTGTAAACTTCTAAGTTTCAAATTTGATTCACCGTAAATCAGCCACTGGTCTTTAGTATTTCTCAAATACTTAAAGATGGTTTTTACAATCTTCCAATGGTTCTTCCCTAGATCAGATTGATATCTATTTGTTACTCCTAGTGAGTATGCCATATCTGGTCTTATACATATCATGACATACATGATAAATCCTACTGTCGAAGCATATGAAATTTTACTCATACACTCTCTCTTTAGGAGTTGTCGAACCATCCTTCTTAGAGAGAAAAATTTCATAGCCTATTGGAAGATAGCCCTTCTTAGAATTCTTCATGCAAAATCTTTTCAGCATAGTTTCTATGTACGTGGACTAGGACAATCCAAGCATTCTCTTAGATTTATCCCTATAAATCTTCATCCCTAGGATGTAGGATGCTTCACCCAAGTTCTTCATGAGGAACTAAGATGACAGCCATATTTTTATTCTCTAATAAAATATGGGGATGTCATTCTCTATTAAGAGAATATCACTATATACAAAATAAAGAATATAACTACCGAACCATTTGCCCACTTGTATATGTAGGGCACTTTTTCATTCTTAACGAAGTCATACATTTTGAGCACCTTATCAAAATGTATGTTCCAACTCAAAGATGTCTGCTTTAATTTATAAATGAATCTCTGAAGCTTGCACACCTTGGACCCATCTGTGGATGTAAATCTTTTAGATTGTATCATATATATCTCTTTAATCAGCTTTTTATTTAGAAAAGCTGTCTTCACATCCATCTACCAAATCTCATAGTCCATATGGATAGCTATCACAAGTATAATTTAAATGAATTTGAGCATTGTCATAGGAGAGAACGTATTATCATAGTCAATACCATAATATTGATGATTTTCCTTGGCAACTAGACGAGCTTTATAGGTTTCCACCTTTTCATCGGTGCCTCTCTTTCTTTTGAAGATCCATTTACATCCAATGGACTTAACTCCTTTAGATGGGTCAACTAATGTCCACACATCATTGACCTTCATGGATTTTATTTTAGATTTCATGGCCTCAAGCCACTTCTCAAAATTAGATCTCTGCATTGCATCCATATAGGTGATTGGATCCTCATCATTCTCATCAAGTTCGATAGGATTACCATCCCAGACTAAGAAACCATAATATCTATCTAGCTGATGTGATACTCTACCAGATCGCCTTAATGGTGCGGATACAATTGGCTCCAGATTTGATCTAATCAAATCTGGTTCAGGTTCAAGTAATTATGTTGATTTTTCTACTTGTTGAATTTTCTCAAGTTCAATCTTAGAGATAATAGTTTCTTCACCAAGAAAATTTTTTTCTAAAAAGATTGTCCTATTGCTGACGAACATCTTTTGTTCTTCAGCATGGTAGAAATAGTAATCCTTAGTTTCCTTGAAGTACCTTATAAACACATACTTATTGGATCGGGTCCAAGTTTATCTATATGCTAACGTTTGATGTAAGCCAGATAATCCCAAACCTGAAGGTAAAAGAGTATAGGCCTACGCTCAGCCCATATCTCATATGGAGTCTTTGCAACATATTTACTTAGAATATTGTTCAATATAAAATATGCAGTCTCAAGAGTATAATCCTAAAATAAAATAGGCAGACTAGCAAATTTCATCATGGATCGAACCATATCTAATAAAGTTTAATTTCTTCTTTTCGATACATCATTATACTGTGGTATTTCTGAAGGAGTCTATTATGAGAGAATTTCATTCTTTTCTAGATATGTCAAAAACTCACTACATAGGTACTCATCTTGATCTGATCGAAGAGTTTTAATATCTTTTTTAATTTATTTTTTTATTTTATTATGAAATTATTTTAACATTTCAAATGATTCAGATTTATGTTTCATAAGATAGACGTACCCATACCTAGATAGGTCATTAGTAAATATGATGAAGTAGAAATATCCATCTCTAACACTTGTGCTCATAGGTCCACATACATCAATATATACTAAACTTAAGAGCTCTTCACCTTTTTCAGTAAAAGATGACTTGGTCATTTTTCTAAGAAGACAACACTCACATGTTGAAAATGATTCACAATCACTGACTTTGAGGATTCTCTCTTAAGTTAACATGTTTATCCTATTTTTGTTAATGTGACCTAACCTATAGTACCATAGGTAAGTATCAGAGATATTATCTAATCTAGGATATTTTTTTAAAATATACATTATACTCACATACTGTGATAAAATATAAATATTATTTCTTTATTGTTCATGCATTATTATAACATCATTCATAATAATATCATAATAACCTTCTTTTATTGATAAATAATAACCATCTTTGGCCAAAAGGCCAACAAAAATTATATTCATCAAAAAAGAAGGATGGTAATGACATTCATCTAAAGAAATGACAATAGTATTGAAAATAAGCTGAACTATTTTCAAAGTTAAAATTAGAACATATCTTCCATCTCCAACATTCAAGAATCACTCATTATTTTTAATATTTTTACTAACTTGAAGTTCTTGTAACAAATTGCAAATATGAACTAGACTTCGGATATCCAATATCCAAGTAGTAGTATCACAAATAGAAAAATTATAAGATGTTATCATATAACATCCTTGATCAGCAACTCTTTGCTCTTTTCTCTTGTTCAGCCTGTTGGAGTCAAGGAAAGCAAGGTACAGAGACTAATTTCTCTTCCAGTGCCCTTGCTTCTTACAGTAGAAGCACTTTACCTGATTTAGATTAGTCTTAGACTTTTTGTTTAGATTGGGCATAAAAACTCTTGCATGAATCTCTTCGTACTACTGAATAATGTTCAACTTCTAATACTTATTATCAAAATTGGGTTCCATAAGTATATCACTGTCTAACAGTGAACGGAGCAACTAAGATTTAGCCTTAACTGCATAAAGAAGAACCAAAAGTCTAATTAGTGAATGATTTATTAAGCCTTGAGATTTGGACTTTAATCAAAAGGTTCTTCCATTATTTTATACAAATTGGTAGCCTCTATCTCCAATTCAAGAAATTATTTTAATTCTTTAGTGGGTACTAGAATCCACATAGACTACATACAGGCCTGAGGAAAGTTCTGGCTAATCCATATGCATCTATAGGTAGGTTCTTAATCAATTATTTTTTCAAATAATTTTTAGTATTAGATTTTGTCCCAAGTATTTTTCAATAGGCCAGGGCCTCCACTAAAAGTTTTAGTTAGATCCAACCATTAACATGATTGAGTTTAGTGCATCAAACAAATGATGATCAGGCTCGAGGAAAGCTCTGGCTAACCTGATCACTATTCAAAGAGTACGACCTAATTATCATATGATGAATGATAATTCTAATATCTCGATAAACATCAGGCATAAGGTGCCTCCAATGTCCATCCAGATAATTGGATCCATTACCATCCATCTTAATAGAAAGCTACGATTTAGTTATCATCATAACTATTTTATTTTAAAGATCTAATAATTTTAGAGAATTTGGTTAACCTATTTTAGAGAAGAGAGTTAGATAAATTAGCTAATCATAATCCTTCCACTGACTTCACCAAGTCAGATTAATGAAGATCATAGATAGACTGGTCTAGGAGCACATAAATTAGTCACACTGATCTACCTAGCTGACATGGGTCAGTACGAATTATCAAGTAAATTGATCAAAACATAACTTAATCGAGAAAATCAAATAAGTGAGATCGGTGAGAGGGATATGCCATTAACTCGTCAAAGATCGAATCAGTGCCAATAGCTCCTAATTAAAGACCACTGGTCATAAATTGCCAAATTTACCTTAGACACCAATTAGTTAATTAGTTTCAATTGGATCCACTGAACAGTTTGGACTAGACCGCTTAGCCAAGAATCAAGTTTATTTGGTTCTCATTAAAGTCATGGATTTGATTAACTATAACTATTGTAATTGATCTATAAAGATCTTGACCTAATCTAAGACAACATTTGGTTAGATTTAGTCAATTCTCTAATTAAGTCTATTCTTTAATCTAACCTTAGGTCTAACCCAATTAATGGACCTAATTTACTCTAACCCATTAACCCAAGTGTTATGATTTTTGACTTAGAATCTTCAATTCACAATCCTAGATCCTAATCACATAACTCTTAATTCTTAATTAAGTTTTGGACTGAGAGTTGAGATTCGATATTTCGAACATAATTTTCATGTTTGTAAAATATTTTTATAATATAATTCTATCAATCAATTGCATGTTTGATCCATAATCAATATGCAAATAATATAAACAAAACCATGAATCTACTTTAGATCTAATCTAAATACATTCATGATCATAAACATCAAATTAAAATAATTTTAATTTTAATCAATCATAAATCATCTTAGATCAAATCTAATATATTTATGATCATAAAATTTAAATAAAAATACTTTCAATTAAATCATAAAATTTTTTAGATCAAATCTAAAATTATATGATTAGTATTTTAGATCAACAAGTACTAGGATAATTTTTTTACTGTAAAAAATAAACTTTATAATAGGACAATCTTATAAGATCAGTTCATGTAATCTAAAATTTATTATTTTTATATTTAAATAATTTTAAATTTAATTAATCATAAATCAACTTAGATTATATCTAATATATTTATGATTAAGATTTGGATCAACACGAACTAGGACAATCTTTACACTGTAAGGAATAAACCTTACAACAGGATAATCTTATAAGATCAATCATTGTGATCTAAATATTTAATTTTAGATTTAATTTTAGATTATAATTTAGATCAAATCTAAATAATATATCTAAAACATATAAAGAAATCATGTCAAAAAGATCTAAGCTCTGATACCAATTAAAAGAAAGAACCTAGGATTTGCAGGTATCTATTTCAAAACTTCTTCAAAATAAAGACAGCGGAAGCTATAGATTAATCATATTAATCTATAAAGTAATACAAAAATTTATAGATCTAGGATCTATTGATATGATTCATGTATGCATATAAATCTAAAAATTAAATATTAAAAAAAACATGGATGTTGATTACATCAATATCAAATAAAACTATATCTAATCTAGTAGGAGAAAGAGATCGTATCTCTTTTACCTTTCATAAGTTAGGATCTTCACTTGCTGATCTGAGGCTAAGGTTGTTACTTCGAGCCTCACACTTGTCCAGTCTCTATGAGAAGTCCACATGAAGCCCCAATCTTGATCCAAAATTCAGCAACTAAAAATCAGTACAGTGTGCTAGCACTATGTTGATCCTTCTTTGATAATTGATGCCAAACCTCCTTCTTCGAACAACTTAGACTCTCCAAGGACCAAAGAGGAGATAGAAGAATCTGAGAGAGATCTTTTCCTCACATTTTTCTCTCAAAAAAGTGGTGGAAGAAGATTGAAAGCAAAATCCTAGAGAAGACCATTCTTAATGCGGGACAGCCTAAAAAAAAAGAAAAAAATCAAGCTTACTTACGTTCATCAACAATAAATCATGTCCGATCGTGGCATATTATTCTCAAAACAAATAGTATAGTTACCTATACTCTACTCAGGAGGCATGACTGATTGACATAGGACCAAAGTACGATCAATCTAAATGATGCTGATGAATGCCATTTTAGAAATCAGTAAATAACTAGCAATAATAAAATAAATAGATAGATAGCAGAAATTAAACATGCTCATGAATAATTATAAAAAAAATATATAAATAGAATGAAGAATAGCAAGAAATTAAGTTTGCAAAAAAATTTAAAAAAAAAAAGATAAGAAGAATCTAGATCATTGTAGTTAAGAAACTATCCTAATTAGAGCTCTTAATCTTTTAACCAAGCAAATCTATCGATAAAGAATTGGGTCTTTACTAATATTGGATCTAAAAAAATAAGTAAAAATCAAAGATCAGTTGAGAAAGAATGAAGGTCCTTGTCAACATTTAATTTGTAGAATAATAGATCACTTTTTCTCTCTCTACATGATAGATGAAAATCTTGGAGAAGATGGATCTTTTTTCGATGCTATAGGCTTATGTAGATAAATGGTGAAGATAAATCGGGATCGTAGGAATACTGAATCTCAAGAAAATGAAGGTTAAAGAGATAGAAAAAGATGGGCCTCATACCCTCCCCACGTAGGGTGATTTTGGATCTCACACCCTCTCCCTCTCGGAGCGACCAACACAAGTATTTGTAGGAATTATAAAGTGATTCATTTATTCATTGTCTCATTCATGAAAGATACATGAGTTTATATAGGACCCTAGGAGCCCTATTTCTTTAGGAATCCTGTTCTCTTTGCAAGAAAAAATCAACCCTCCCAATAAAAAAGCAAAACATTATGTATGATTTTCAAATACAATAATATATCATATCTATCTTTTATGAAATCATATAATAGAAATCAGCATTTTAACAAAATAAGTAAAAAATCAAGAACTCTTAAGAAATCTTAGAAAAGAAAAGAAACTCTATGTGGACGCTTGATGCCTAGCATAACTTAGCATGAGGATCCTTGGGCATGGCACATGCTGGCATGTGTATTTTCTCCCTAGGCGTGTGGAGGGTGGTGGCTCCAAAGGTAACGTGGACCAAGCTTGCTTCTTTATGATGGTCTCTTTTCAAATAAGGCTCAATCCAAAATAAACCCAAGTATGGTCCTATGGATCCAAAACTAAATGCATCAAAAGAACTAATTGATTAAATCAAAAGGACTAAAACAAAATAACTGAAGTAGAGTTATTTTGATATGGCTTCTTCAATCCAAATTGAATCTAAATTATGTTGCCGACTTCTGATGGCTTTGGTGTCTACACCAATTCTTTAAGGATGGGGAGAACTCGATCTTATCGAGTGGGGGTCGATTCTGCTCTGATGATGCTTAAGCAAATCGGATCAATACGCTGCAGCTCTTCTCGAGTGATCCAGGTATCCTCGGACTCTGATCGACCTCGCCATCTAAGTACCGTTGATAGCCTCGACTCTAGGTGGAGATGATCTGCTCATCCAAAATTCTCTCAATCTGATCATGCTTTAACATTTTGGCTGGTAGACATTCAGGAATAGGCTCTCTTTCAAAGATTGGTTCAGGCTCAAATGGCTCACTAGGTATCCAAGTTGGCTCTTTATAGGCGACGAGATCTACAATGTTAAAAGTAAAGCTAATCCTAAAATCAGAAGGTAAGTCCATAACATACGCATTTGATCCGATCTTCTTTAAAATCTTAAATGGACCTACTCCTTGAGCATGTAACTTCTTGATGGTTCCTAATGGAAATCGTTCAGATCTCATTCGAACCATCACATAGTCTCCTTCCGCAAACTCTTGGGCACGTCAATGAGAATTTGCATTCTATTTATAAACTTTATTACTAATACTAATTTTTTTACTGATCTCTTTATGTAAACTCTTAACATGCTATGTAAATGACTCTACAGATTTGGAAATTCTAGCATGCATGGGCAGTGGGATAAGATCTATTGATTTTCTAGGTTGATATCCATGAACTACTTCAAATTGACTCATGCCAATGGACCTATTAACAGAGCTATTATATGCAAATTCAGCTCGAAACAATAAAAGATCCCAGTTACCCATATGTTTTCCAATCAAGCAACATAATAAATTTTCAAGACTCCTATTGACCACTTCAGTTTGACCATCTATTTGTGGGTGAAAGATAGAAGAAAATTTTAATTTTGTGCCTAGAAGGTGCCATAGAATTTTTCAAAAGTAGCTTATGAATCTAACATCCCTATCAGACATAATGGTTTTGGATAATCCATGCAATTTAATAATCTCATCAAAGTATATTCTTGCAACTTTCGAAGTGTCTGACATTTCGCAACAGGACAAAAAATGGGCCATTTTTGAAAACCTATCTACAACCACTAGAACCGAATCATGCTTCCTAACTATCTTAGGTAAGCCTAGAACAAAATCCATGCTAACATCTTGCCAAGGATAGTCTGGTACAGGTAAGGGTATGTATAGGCCTGTGTTCTATTTTTTTTGCTTGGCCATGGCACACATTCTACACTAGGCAATAATTCGAACGACATCTCTTTTCAAGCTTGGCCAAAAGAACTGAACTTCTATCAATTCTATGGTTTTATTTCTACCAAAGTATCCAGCTAATCCTCCAGCGTGTAGTTTCCAAACTAGAAAATCTCTTAAAGATATACGAGGAATACACAGTCTAACTCCTCTAAACAAGTAATCATCCTGAAGGGTATATTCACTGTATTCTCTAGATAGTTCTTTTCATAAAATGGTAAGTATGCTGCCAAAATCTGGATACTCCTCATAATCTTCATTAATCTTATCAAAACCAACAACCTCTACACTAATGGTGGACAACAAAGTATGATGATGACTTAGGACGTTAGTAGCGCAATTCTCTACACTCGCACGGTGTTTCAAAATAAAAGTATAAACTTGCAAAAACTTGACCCACCTACCATGTCTATGATTCAATTTTTTTTGGAAATTCAGAAATCGAAGGGCTTCATGATCTGAGTATAAAATAAATTCTTGCGATAGTAGGTAATGTCTCCAGTATCTCAGGGCTTGGACTACCGCATAAAATTTTTTATCATAAATAGAATACTTTAGTTTAGAATCATTAAGTTTCTCGTTAAAATATGCTATCGGATGACCTTCTTGACTAAGGACACCATCAATTCCAACCCCTGATGCATTGCATGCTACTTCAAAAATCTTGAAAAAATTAGGTAAACATAGGACTAGGGTGTGGGTCATTTTGTCCTTAATGTTTAGGAAGGCTCTATTAGCTGCTTTAGTCCATTTAAAATCTTTCTTTCTAATATAGTCAGTGATGGGAGCGGCTATAGTGTTAAACCCTTTTACGAACCTATGATAAAATATTGCTAATCCGTGGAACCTTTGCACGTCATACACATTCTTGGGTACTGACCACTCAACTATTACTTTGATGTTTTTAGGGTCGGCAGACACACCATCGAGGGTAATAATAAAATCTAAGAAGTTGACACGGTCCATCATGAAAGCATATTTCATAGAATTGGCATATAGACTTTCTATTCTAAGAACTTGCAAGATTTTTCAGAGTTAGATGGTCCTCCCTAGTTCGACTATAGATCAAAATGTCATCAAAGTATACGACTACAAACACTTCTATAAACGATCATAGTACTTAGATCATCAATCTCATGAAAGTACTAGGAGTATTAGATAACCCAAATGGCATCATCATCCATTCATATAAACCATCTTTTGTCTTAAAAGCAGTTTTTCACTCATCTTCCGATTTAATCCTTACTTGATGGTAACAACTCTTGAGATCAATCTTAGAGAAAATAGTGGCTTTGGCCATCATATCTAGCATGTCATCTAACTTAGAAATAAAAAAATGGTACTTAATGGTGATCTTGTTAATGGCACGACTATCTATGCACATCCTCCATGTTTCATCCTTCTTTGGAGTCAATAGTGCAGCAACTGTACAAGAACTTAAACTCTCTTATGAATCCTTTTTTCATCAGCTCTTCAACTTATCTTTGTAGCTTAGCATGCTCAGTGGGGTTCAACCTATAATAGGGTAAATTGGATAGGATAGATCTAGGTACCAAATCAATAGCATGCTGAATGTTTCTCATGAATGGTAAGTGATCTGAAAGATCCTCAGAAAAAATATCATAAAATTCACTAAGAATGCTGACTACTTCTTTGGGATGATCTATCTTAGGGTCCTCACGAACTTCTTTCGCAGCAATCATCCAAACTGGTGATCCTTTACTCACCATCATCTCTAATTCCTTAGCACCTATCAGATGGAGGCTTTTCTTTTTGATATTTTTTTTTGGTCCATCATCTATCTTTCTATTGGTAGCTTTAGGTGGGGAATGATTGATCATGATCTTCCTATCCTTATGAGTGAAAGTACAGGAGTTGGTTCGGCCATAAATCATAACATCATTGTCAAACAGCCAAGGCCGACCAAATATGATACTTCCGACTTCCATGGATAAGACATCACATCAAACATGATCCTGATAAGAATGGAGCTGGATGGAAACACGGCATCTAAGTTTGATGAAAATAGAGGAGGAATCTATCCAAGACATATGGTATGAACTAGGATGATCATCCTAATAGCTTAACCATGTCGATGGAGATGGCGTTGATATAGCTACTACTATCAATGATCATCTTATAAATTTGATCGTTAAATTTTATGAAAACATGAAAAATAGATGTCCTATGCCAGTCTTCACTCTCCTTAGTCTGTGCTAGAACATACCTAACGACTCCAAGCCTAAGATCTAATTCCGGTGCAACAAAACTTAGGATTTTCTCAATACTCTCAAACTGCTCGGCTAAGTCTGAATCAGTTTCATAAACTTTTTTCTCAATATTTTCTAGAGTTTTCTCTTCTAATTCTTCCATAAATAATGATCGGTTGGGATATTATGCAGCAAAATGACCATAACCATGGTACTTAAAGTAGTGGGATCGAGAACTACTTTTCTTAGATAACTCATCTACAACTCTTTTTTCTTTATCTTCTTTTCTCATAATAGAATTTGTTGGTGGAGGTTCATTACTAGGAGTCTGGATAGTCTTAGGTCTCGATCCAGAAGGGGTTACTCGGTTAGGTTCAAGATGATGGATGGTCGAATACCTAAAAAATTTCTCGAAGTTTAGGACAAGTTGATAAGCTTGCTCTAACATGGTTACCTCTTGTAAAAAGAGCTCACACTGGATATCTTCTCATAATCTAGCTCTAAATCTAGATAAGATAACAATCCTATCTTTAGTTACTCCACATCTCATGAGGTACTCATCAAATCTCGTGATGTACTCTGTGACTGAACTATTTTTTTAAGTAAGTCTCTACCACTGATCTAAAAGTCTTTGTTGGTAGGAGGTAGAGAGATATTTTTTTCTGAGTTTCTCCTTCATTTCATCCCAGATTTCTATCGGATCTTGTCTTCTTTAGTTGAGAAGACGTTCAACACTTTTTCAATAAAGTCGAACTTGCCTAACCAACTTCATTCTAGCAAACTTAACTCTTCTTGCTTCAGATATTTCATACCATCCAAAATAGTGGTCCATGCTCGATTCTCAATCTAGGTACTCTCTCGGATCTAGACAACCATCAAAACTTGAGGCTTCGATCTTCATATTCCTAAGAAATGCTCATCCTAGTCGAACTGGTTATGATGGGGGCATGCTACTATAGGTCAATCTAGATTGAGGTTCCTTCTTCTCTATCCTATAGGTAGTTGGAGAGACTCAGGTTTAGGTTATCTTTGCCTAGCTTCTAGTACTGTTATTCTTTCATTCATGATTTTCATAAAATCTTTCATGTCATCAAACTTCTCAGTCAGGGCATTAATGATGGCTGCTGTATTGGGATTCATATTGGTACTGGATGTGAAAGTAGGACGTTGGTACTGGGTACTTGATCTAGTGGTCATGCAAGTTCAGGATGCTAGAATAAGATGCAGTAAAAAAAATGCTGGAAAGTAAATTACGAAATTTAAATTATAAAAATTTAACTTATAAAAATTTTAAATTGTAGAATTTAAACTAAAGCCCTAACCAACCCGACTCTGATACCAAATTGATGCAAAAAAAAAAAAAAAAAGACCAAGCTTTCTTCCATTCATCAACAATAAATCACGTCCAATCGTGGCATATTATTTTCAGGACAGACAGTGTAGTTGCCTATACTCTGCTCAGGAGGCATGACTGATTGACACGGGATCAAAGCACGATCAATCTAAATGATGATGATGAATGTCATTTTAGAGATCAGTAAATAACTAGCAATAATAAAGTAAATAGATAGATAGCAAAAATTAAATATGCTCATGAATAATTATAAAAAAAATATAAATAGAATGAAGGATAGCAAGAAATTAAGTCTGCAAGAAAATCTAAAAAAAAATAAGAAGAATCTAGATCATGGTAGCTAAGAAACTATCCTGACTAGGGCTCTTAATCTTTTAACCAAGCAGATCTATCAATAAAGAACTGAGTCTTTACCAACATCGGATCTAAAAAAAATAAGTAAAAATTAAAAGATCAGTTGAGAAGGAACGAAGATCCTTATCAATGTTTAATCTATAGAATAATAGATCACTCTTTCTCTCTCTGTATGATAGATAAAAATCTTAGAAGAGATAGATCTTCTTTTGGTAGAATAGGCTTATGTAGGTAGATGGTAAAGATGAATCAAGATCGTAGGAACACTGAATCTCAAAAAAATGAAGGTTAAAGAGATAGAAAAATGTGGGCCTCACACCCTCCCCTCATGGGGCGATTTTGGATCTCACACCCTCTCCCTCTCGGAGCGACCAACATAAGTATTTATGAAAATTATAAAGTAATTCATTCATTCATTATCTCATTCATGAAAGATACATAGGTTTATATAGGATTCTAGGGATCCTATTTTTTTAGGAATCCTATTCCTTTTATAAGAAAAAAATCAACCCTCCCAACAAAAAAGTAAAATATTATGTATGATTTCTAAATATAATAATATATCATATCTATCTTTTATGGAATCATAGGAAAAAAATCAGTCTTTTAATAAAATAAGTAAGAAATCAAGAACTCTTAAGAAATCCTAAGAAAAAAAAGGAACTCCATGTAGACGCTTGATGCCTAGCACAACTTGGCATGAGGATCCTTGGGCATGGCACATGCTGGCGTGTGTATTTTCTCCCTAGGCATGTGGAGGGTGGTGGCTCCAAAGATGATATGGATCAAGCTTGCTTCTTTATGATGGTCGCTTTTCAAATAAGGCTCAATCCAAAAATAAACCCAAGTTTGGTCCTATGGATCCAAAACTAAATGCATCAAAAGAACTAATTGATTAAATCAAAAGGACTAGAACAAAATAACTGAAGTAGAGTTATTCTGATATGGCTTCTTCAATCTAAATTGAATCTAAATTATGTTGTCGACTTCTGATGGCTCTGATGTCTGCACCACTTCTTCTCTATTACTTCCTCTTACCTAGACACGACAACTTGTGTCTTTATAAAGTCCCACACCCAAGACCCCTTTGACCCCAAGGTTCCCATGCCCAAACCCTCTCTCTTAGCTGAAAATTTTGTACAAATCTCAAGCCCAAACTCCCTTTAAATAGAGAGATGTGAGAGAGTCCCTATCTAGGTCAAATACCTAGATAGGAATGTCCAAATAAGACTAGGATTGGGGCATCCAACTCTTGGGTGCCCCCTTCCTAATTTCTTGGCATGGAGAACTTGGAAGTGGCACAAAAAATTTTCTTTATTCCACCAAAAATAATCAGAAAAATATCAGGTGGTTTGGTGCCTGACAAAGAAAGAATCTTGGTTTTGTAAAACTCTATCAAATAGAGTTTGAAATCAAAACTACTTCCTAGTTTTGACCAAGTCCAAAACCACCTTCCATCTAAGAGGGAGAGGGGCACATGGGTGGCATGGGATCTCTCTGGGAGTGAGAGATTTCATGTAAATTTCAAGGTAGGGCATGGGCAAGGGTAAGTGGCGCAAGGAGAGAGAGTCCTAGTCATGCCCAAGGGTAAGTGGCATAAGGAGAGAGAGTCCCAATTAGACTGGGACTCCATATTTTGACTTGGTCTAAATAATTTTTGAACCTAATCAAATTAAAACTTATGCAACCTAATTATTGATGATCTTAGTCCAACTAGAAGCTCAATTAAATTAGATTAAATTAAATTTAAAAATTTTTAATCAATTTAGAAATTAGGTGCACACAAGTCCTATTTAAACTGGAACTTATTCTTTCTTGCAATTGACTTATCCCAAAAACCAATTGAACTTGATCCAATCAAGTCCAAACTAAATCTAATTAAATCACATTCAATTAGATTCGATCTCAATCCTATTACTCAATTAAATTGAGCCAATTAGCAATTCGATTGCTAATTAATCCTTCTGCAATACTTGCACTAGGTTAAATATCAATCACATTGATTATTTGATCCTAGAACGATTCTCAATTGTTGATCAATCATCCAATCAAATCAAGATCTCTAATGTGTGTGACCTCATAGGTTCAAATCTAATTTAGTAGCATGAAAATATATTTTTATATCAATCGAAGTGATCATCTAGCAATTATACCTAATGACCGAATAGATCGAATGTATAAAGCAACACTTTTAAAATCCATGTGGATATAGTTTTCATATAATTCATCTCCTTGACCATAAATGCTCATAGAACGATTCAGAGTTTAACTATCAATCCTGATTAGATCATCCACACTGTATTTTAAAATACTAAATTCATCATATGGATTATCTTAATTAAGATTTTGCTAAATTGAAATACAACGATGCATTATATTCAAACTCTTAGAGTGATCAATCTCATCTTGATTACTCACCGACTTTATAAGTACTTAACTGTGCTTAGAAACCTTCCATCATTGAATTAGATATTCAGATAGTCCGACACCAAAATACTGTGCTTTGCTTGAAAGTCACCATGACGATCTCAGATCTAAGGGACACTTATACCTATATCCTATCAGTGCAATTTTGACAGCAGAATACTCTAGAATTGATCATGTTCAGTAACGATATACCCCTATGAGTTACTTGCAAGTCATCATGGTGATCTCAAGTCTAATAGATACTTATACCCATATCCCATCAGAGCAATTCTTGGTAGTGAAATGCTTCGAAGTTGGTCACGTTCCATAATGATGTACCCCTACATCTTATTTGTATGCTATACGAGTATCTCTACACTTCTTAATTGAGAGGACAACCAACCTATATGGCACACAATGACCTACACTCGATAAATATTGTTGTCTTAGTTAACAACGTATCATTTGATTGTGAATACTTTTAAGGACTAATCGATAAATCCTCTCTTTATCTAATCTAAATAGTCCTAAGAATTTCATCACAACTTAAGAGTTCATTAGAAGATGTAGACTTGTGATGAAAGAATATCAAAATAAACTTTTATTTATAATAAATTATTTATATTTACATTGATAGCATAATCATCAATAGGCTGACGATTGGCTTTGGGATATATTTTTCAACAATTATAATAGAGAAAACACACTGATCAAAAAAATGTTCATATACATAAAAATATGAAGAAAATCTAGCGATAGACTCATCCTGAGAGAAGATCTAGCTGATGTCGAAGTCGAATAATGACCGGTCCATTATCAGCTGACTAAGCTTGGGCACCATATCTAGCAGTTTTTTAAAGGCCTCTTTATCTCTAGATAAAACTTGATTATTGAAGTTTCATTTGAGTCAAAGTTTATCCCAACTACAACTGAAATCCCAAGGGATATCAGAAGAAACAAAGAAAAAATGACTTTTTCAATCACAGACGAAGGAATAAAAGGACCAAACTTACAACGAGGTTAGGATGAGAAATACAATCAACCCTTCTCTGTTGGATATTTCGTCAGGAAGAACAATACCTTGAAGAAGAAAATCCTAAACTCTATGGCAGCAAAGCTACAACAAATGATAGACTAAGATAATCCTGATGGCATTGGGGGTGACCTCGATCCAATGCAATCTATAGAAATCCAAAACATTGCAGATAAAAGGATGCAAGAAAAACCATGGTTCGGATCGAAGTGCATCATCATAAAAAACAACACAGCCCTTGGGAGGCTGTGTAACTCGGTCATTCGAATCAAAAGCTATCAGCTAGAGGTTCTTAGGGATAAGATACTTATCCTTAAGCTTCTCTAGATCAGGATCGATCAAAATTGAGGGTTTAATATTCGGACCAAAATAATCTAAAAATTTTCTTATCAGAGATCCTGAATCATCTTCATCAGAGGTACTCACTCCGGCAGTCGCCTGAGATGGATCATTTACCTCAAGCTCGAGTCAATGTTAGATAGACTAAATCTTTTAATCACTTGGGACTATTTTCGACCCTCCTTTTGTCACTACTGTAGAAAGTGCTCTCTTGAGAAGACATGTTTAAAAGAAGAAAGGAAACGAAAAGAAGAAGAAAGGATTGGACAAAGAAAGCAATGGAAGAAAATCCTAAGTAGAGAAAACTCTAGCCCTAAAAGCAGGAGAAAGAAATCTACCTAGGAAAAAAAAGACCTTCTCTTCCAACTTCGGTGGGTCTCCTTAGCTCTAGTGGTGGTCGGAACTTTCTTCTTCTCCGAACACCTAGACACTAGGAAGCTTCTAGAATCTCTTTTGTAGAATCTTCGCATAGAAAGGAGTAGTAAAATGATCCTCAAACAGTTGCTATCCTATTTATAGAAGGTGGCAACAGTCTAGATCAATCTACCCATCATTGAATTTAAGCCACTTGTCGATAATCTAAAATGGCTATAGAGAAGCTTTTTCAATACACCCGATTCTGATTAAGCCACATAAGCATAATCCGTGTAATAACTAAGGTGATTAATGGAAAGGCGACACGTTCCCCATGTCGCCTAGATTATAGCAGAGCGGGCAATGATAATTTTTCATCTCTCCATGCTTTCTTAATTATTGAATACAACAGCTATGATAGAGTCTTTCTAAACAAGGCAGCATGTCATTTTGAATCATTAAATAATTAATTCTGACTACAGCCGCATGGTGTAGTTATTAGTGGAAAAAACTAAGAGATGTTTTTTGGAACAACTTTCCACACCCTCACAGAGAATTCTACTCTTAAGTCTGGAAAGTATGGGGCAAGTGTCGGTATAGCGAATTACCACTAACCATTTGGTGGCATCAGAGAGATTATTGATCTAATAGCATATTAATAATATGGCAACGGATGATTTTTAAATCCAGGTTAGTAAAATATCGATCTAGAACTTTGATTGATCCGCATTAGGATAGTACAATAAAGTCATAGCTTTACTGACAATCCAAATTGGTAATATACCTTATAGACAAGCTAGATCAGTAAACTACCACCCTCATGGCCATGTCAATGCCCAACTTGCCTTTGTTATGAAACGAGGTTGGTCTTCAACCATCCTACGGACAGTAATACAGGTGGAGATCGATAATTCACCATCCTGAAGATTGGTGACTCACCACCCTAGCCATCTTCATTCTTCTTGGATCAATGCCTGAGAGCACCCTTTATGCCGAGATCGGGTTATCACCGATCTCACTAGCGAACAATCACCATCAACACTATTCTAAGATGAGATTGGCTAAAAGTTGACCTATCAATACGGTATTCAACTCAGCATCAAAAAGAATCCAAAATTTTCCAATCTTAATATAGTTGTCGTCCAACTAGGCTATAGCTGTCTTTCAGATATTCTACAACCAGACTACAAATGGCCTAAATGGTCAAAATGAGTTTTTCCTCTATAAATAGAGGGATAAGGTACTCTTCCGTAAGGTAAGTCTAAGTATAAGATTCATGGAGTCAATACTATGCTGAAATCTATTCTCGACTTTCTCACTGAAGGAAAATCGAATCACGTTCTACTCAAATCCTCTCTTTTTACCTTCTACGTGTCCATTTCCACTATCTATTCTCAAGACCTTAACTAACTTAGATATCGGAGGATCCTAAATCAGAGGATGCTCCATCGATTTTTGAAACTTCCTTACAGATTAATTTGCGACCTATATCGACTCAAGCTAAATCTGCTCTCCAACGCGAGTTCTTCTTGAAAATCTAAAATCTTGCTACAATACATATAATATTTTATTTATATTTTATTGTATAATAATATATAATAATATTTTGTCTATATTTTATTATACATGGGATATTAGTGGTAGGGCAGCCATTCAATAGCAACATCATCACGGAGAGGAGAAAAAGAAAAGCTCCAAGTATGAAAAAGCGAAGGAAGCAATGCCGTCAATTTATTCGAGTTGGATCTCCCATGAGATAAAAACCTTAAAAACTATATAATTATGTCAATTTTTATATGAAAACTTTTGCATCCTCAAAATGACCATCTCCTATAATATTCCATTGACAACTAAAATGAGAAAGTCTTTGTGCACAGCATGCGGTGCAATAACAGTACACCGCTTCATCCTATTAAGCTACATAGCACCACTTTCCAATGTGCATTAAATGTCACAGTTCCACTTTTTGGTTTAAAAATTTTGAATGATGAAAATACTCTTCTATTCTGAAAAATTTATGACTTCTGATGGTTATGATATCCCGTGGCCTTTAATGATATCCTGAAGTCATATTATAATTTTCTGAAAACATAAAATATCATAAAAAAAAAAGGTATTTTCATTATTTAAAATTTTAAATTAAAAAATAAAATTGTAGGCATTTAATGCATATTGAAAAGTGGGGCTATACGGTTTAATGGGATGGCACGGTGCACTCCATATCGATGTACAAAATATTACTCTAACTAAAATATATCTTTACTTCCAATATACCCTTATAATATTCTAATCCTAAGCTTAAAGGCTATTTAGCTGCGGCTATATTTCTTCCTCCAAAAGTTTCTTTACCAACTAGAACTCAGAAATCTTAAGACATTGGATCCTTCCTAAAGTGTATATATAGCCAGCTCCGAGCACTTCAAGCAAACTCCAGAATACCCGAATGCTAGCGGCATCATATGTGCTCTTCTATCTCAAGCCATTAAGAAGAACCATCCAAGCTTGGTTTTCCACTTTGGCTAGAAAAAATCTAATGGCAGAATGATGATGATGATGATGATGCACAATCATGCCGTGTAACAGTCTTTTCGGTTTAATTCGGATTAAAAATTGTAAACTGTGCATAAGATTTTAAACCAAAAGGTTTACAAAGTAAAAATAACCTATAGATCTTACAACTATTGTGCTTTTAAAGGGTGAAATGTTGGTAAATGATTCAAGGTCACGTGATTATCTCCATAACAAGGACATCATTCGCTTTGCAGCTTCCTACAAAGCTGAAGTCAACGAGACCGTCCGATCAAAGCACCGAGTGGCTCCCCTTAACTAGATCCACCAAGAAGTCGTTTAGTTCACGGAACGTAGAGTAGGAAAAGATAGTTTTTATGAAATAGAGAAAAAAAAAATTATTTAATTAAAATTTAAAAAAAAAATCATGAAAATTTATGAAGTAAATGAATTTTGACACTTCCTATGATATAAAAAATAATAATATTTTTTTAAAAAAAATATTTTTTAAAATTTATAATTATAATTTTATAAAATATCATAAATAATAAAATATTAAATAATAATAATATAATATAATATTATAATTATTTTAATATTTATTATATTTTAATATTTATACTAATATAATATTTTTATTAATATTTATATTAATATATTAATATTTATATTAATATAAATATAATATTATTATGTATATAATTTAGGATCATATTATATATATATATATATATATATATATATATATATATATATATTATATGATCTGATATTTTATTCAATTTTTTTAAAAAAATAAATATTTATTTTTTAATAAATTATTTTTATAATTAATTAAATATATTAAAATTTTATTTTCAGAAAATATTTTTCAGGAGCCGTCCTAAAAGATTCTTCAAACTAAACAGCATCCAGCAAACGGTTCCCTCGGAATAATTAACTGATGCCGTTGGAACATTCAGCAATTTTCTCTTTAAGAAAAGGTTGGGGGGGGGGGTTTCACCACCACATACCCCCCACCTTGAGAACCACTCTGGTGTCGGCGGATTCAAATCCAGATTATGGAAGATCACAGCTTAATGCCTTCACAAAACAGGCTAGCAGTGGACACTGGTGGAATATTAACATTTTTCACAACTGTGATGCTGCACAGCAATGCCGGTTATCTACAGGTTATCATTCACCATGCTCCATTCCTATCTGGTAAGAGTACAAAATCTTGAGTGAATTCCATACCAGACAGAAGAAAAGTGAAGCACCTAAGTTTCGAAAATATTCCTTTCTTTTTTTGTGTGCGCGCGCGCGCGCGCGCGTGAAACTATCATAAACAACATAAGTGCATGCATAGACACAACCATGACACGAAACATAACATCGCAACATTAAACAGAAACCATGTTTAAAGGTCCTCAGGAGAAAAAAATTATGTTGCATTAAAAATAGCAGACTATCTTAAAATACTAAACGTAGCTGTCAATAAGTGATTTCCGCATCTCATCGACGATCGAGCTTGGCTGGGCTTCTCTCAATTTGAACACACTTTCAACAACGGAGAGCTCAGTCGCCGTGGTGTCTGACCCACAGAAGGCGGTCCAGTCATTCACGGTAATACCAGCAGCAACGACCTCGCTGCCTCTGTTCACAGTCCCTGCAACAAGAGGGACTTGAAGTAGCGTAGAAAGTTCATCAAGGTCCTCAATGGATGTGTGTGGATGAACCTGTTTCGATATTTAGAGCTGGTGAGCAGCAGTTGATGCCTACAAGAAAATTTTCCCCCTGGGATAAACAAAAGGCTGACGTAACTCACCAAGCCTCCTCTATTTGAAAAAGCACAATAGCTGCCAACAAGAATGTTTCCAGCAATTGTCTGCCTAAATACTTCTACTCCAAGAATATCTGCAATGAGCTCTTCTGTTTCCTGAAAGTTAAAAAAAAGTGCAGGCATCATGACATCTGGGATGAAATCAAAATGCAGCAAATCAAAAGAAGCAAAATCAGCAATGGACTTCATCGCTAGTTTCTAGGGCACATTAGATAAATGGCACCTTCATCATGAAACATATCTATCGAGTCGTTCGGGAAAACCCTCTTGGCTTCATTGTCATAAATGGTACCCTTGGAAATCTAAAATAACACTTTGGAAAGCCATCTACCGACCATATGGTCTCACATGGAGGCCGGCCACGGTATAATATATGCCTGCTGGCACTTCATTTTTCATCTTTTAGGCCTCGGTTAGTCTTTTAGATGTCATCTTTTCTTTGTAATATCTTCAAATAGAATCTCTCTCCACATATTAAGGTTAACAAGAACTTACCCTGTCGAGATCAGGATGTGTAAGAGCAACATGGTCATTGCAAGCTATGCAATTGCCTAAAGCAGAAAGTTTTTCCTCAATGCGCTGAACCACCACTTGGTCAGGTAGACTGTTCCTCAGATGTTGAAGTTCTAGAGGGGAAAAACAACAACAACAAAAAAAAAAAGCAAATAAACATCAATCTTAGGTTAGTAATTTATTGGTAAATGAACTCAAAACTCAAAAACAGTGTTCTGTACTGTCCTTGAAATAAAAATATAACTAAGGTTTCCCTAAGAAATTTAACAGAAACTACTTTTAAGAAGGAAAAAGCAAATCCATGAGACAAGACATGAGCACACATAAGAAAAATAAATGCAAGTGCATGTTACAGCCTGAATAGACAAACATTAATTTTTTTTATAAAGTCACCACATTTCAAAGATGTAGTAACTCATGTCGCTCATGCTCATAAGTGGATTTTCAAGTCTTTTTGTTCATATATATTTGCATGTGCATGAGCACGTGCACCATGATGCTTATACAAGAGGTAATTTGGATCCCAAGGACAACATTTCATGTTTAGAGGCTCATTGGGCACAACACCTCAAATGCTTCAATCAGGTCGTGAAAGTGGACGAGTCAGGCTTTCACCATAATCCATAACAACGAAGGATTTTAAAATAGAGAACAGATTTTTTGTTAATAAGTAACATCCTGAAAGAAAAATGAGGTCGATCACTTAAGGAGTCAAAAATATCAGCATATTGAACAAAAGAATGGTGCAGAATTTGAGGCCGTTCAAAGAGTATAGCTGTTAAAGGAGTATACAACTAAAGCAAGGAAGACATAAATTTCACTAACGGTAAAGAACCCAAAAGTTACACTAAAGTATCAAAAAGAGATAAATATGTCCCAACTCTCCTGCAATTCTTTTGCAGCGACACTCCATAAATTCTAAATCTAATGCTATATGAATTACTAAAGAAATCAACTGAAATCAAAAGTATAACTAATGGCCACTCGGTAAACTTCATAGAACCAGTATCTTCAAATGTTGATCAATATACTTGCTTGAGTAAATGAAAACCTTTATCCAACTAACCCAATGATTTAGCTTGATTACCACCTTTACTGAACCCATAGCCTGTTAGACTGGAATATTGATTACATATTCCAGTCTAATTACAACCCTGAAATGGACATAATATGTCGCCAAAAACCACTGCCGAATTGTTGATTAAGCATCCATGATTAAAAAAGTTTCAGTTCTACGTGCAAGATATTGCCCATCTAACATTATGATGTAAGGCATGATTAACACCAACATTTGATCAAAAGTGGATGGCAATGATCTAGCACAGCATGCCTATTTAATGGCTGAGACCCTATGGTTATACTTCAGTTCAAAGAACATGATAAAGGATGCCAAGGGAGTGAAGGTATCATATAAAAATCTGTAAGAATAAACTATGGTAGATGTCAATTGCATTCCTTGGGTGGTGCTTCTAATAGTTACTGAAGATAATGACAGATCTATGGCCTGACTTTACAGGCAGTAAGATCAAACAACTCCTACCCCCACATTAATCCCATTTTTTTTATTTCAATTCCACAAAAATTCCATAAAGCACATCTCTCGGTTGTTCTGACGTTATATTGCATGGTACCTCCAGGCTAATGACGAATTCCATTATCTTAGTGCTTATCCCACGTAATCAATGGATGAAGATATTAACATCTTTATAATTAGTAAATCCACCTTCATAATCTTACTGTGTAGTACTTATAACCTTGGATGTTATTTATCACTTTTATCAGATAGACATAAGAACAAGACCCTTAGTTAATCAAGGCATATCAACTTGATAGATGATTACTGGCACAAGATAAAACTTCTGAACCGATGCCTTCTACGATGATACCAAATTTTTAAGTCATAGCCTCTGTTGCTGATATCCTGTAAACCCAAAAGTATAGGATCCACAAATAATTAAAAAAATAAAAAGAAATAGCAAAATAATAATATTAAAATTATCCACTAGGAAAAAAATAATGCTGGAAAGAAATTATGGGTGAAATTTTACCTTGGTCAGTGGTTGTATGTGGCAATAGAAGCCCATTCTTGTTTCCTAATTAAAATAAAACAATTACAGTGAGATGTTAATAGGGGCAACCTCATGCAAGCTTTCAATGAAATGGCCTAATAAGACTAACCAGCACACAGCCGCCCAATTATTCTAGTGCCAGCTATAGACGTCTTGACCACAGGAATAACATCAGCAAGCTCAGCTTCATATGCACTGCACTTTGCTCCACACACGCATACACACAAAACAAAACAATAAAAACATCAGCAACTTATAAGAGCACCACAACGTTAGAAATCACCAAAAATTAAATGCACTCAACAAATTAACCTGTAAAAATTTTCTGATCCTCCAATTGCAACCAGACAGTATGCATTTGTCAACTTTGAGAAAACCCCAACTTCACAAGAGTTCTCAAATTGAAGCCCTGAAAAGATTTATACAGCAGCTTTCTTCAATTAAAAAGCATTTCAAATACCATGATTCTCTAACGACGCTACAAATAAATCATAAGTTCTCAAAATCGTTGTGTTCTGACAATCGCAAAAGGCAGCATTCGTTATCCTCTTGATATAAAAGAGACCAATTATCATATAACAGCTATCAAAACAAATAATCTGTAGCAGCTACAAGATAGCGGCATAAATGGAAACTTACGAGTTGCCATGATGGAATTGGACCAGCAAGCTCTAAACACCTGCAACAAAAATATTTGATAAAAAGCTCAAATTTTGTGTATACTATTTTTAAATGGTAAAAAACAAATTTAAGGACTAATAAACACACAAAAAGAGGGACGCGGGTGGAATCAATCATCAGCCATCAATCGATAGCTTCGCTCCCAAATTTCGGTTCCCAAAAGCATCATAAATTTAACAAGAAAACGAACTAAGTGAGAAAAACATTATTGGTAAACAGAATAGCGAATTCGTGTAAAATTTTAACAGACCAAAGCGCTACAAACTTTCAATCACAACGAAGATTTACAGTTACAATTCCTGATTCCTAATTTACCAAGATATTAATGATTCGAGTTCCTAAAACCGTTGCCAAGATCGGTGTTTTCCGAAGAAAACTACAATCTTTGATGGAAAAGATCCATCATAAAACTCTTACCAGGATCGAACGCACGAGCTTCGGAGGAGCAAGGATCCAAAGACTAGAAAGGGTCGCAAGACACGCCGGCGAAGAGAGGAAGGGAGGCGGCTTGTTTCTTGGGAAACAAGGTTTTGGAGAACTGCTAGGGTTTGGCTAAGGCTTTTTCAATTGTTCTCCTCGGGGTATGAGGACCATATAATCGGCGATGAGCAGCGAGCCAAGTGGAGAGCAGCGCCATGTCAACCGTCCGGGCCGGGTCGGGCCAAATCTCGGACTGAACCGGACCCAACATCGAAAGAAACTTAGGCCGGCTTTTAAGTTGACAGCATAATTTTTTACGCTAAAGAATTGAAGTAGCTACATAGAAAAGCTTAAACGATAGATAGAAACGACACATAGCAGATGGACATAAATTTTTCATACATTTTTATTATATTTTTTTTTATTTTTTTTATTCTAAATTAGGTGGAAGGCTTGGAGCGTCGAACAACGAAGCTCAGGTGATGTCTAGGATTTTCTCCCACTATTTTAGTTTTAAAAACTTTTTTTTATATAGTTTTTTTTAAAAAAAAAAAACTCTACATAAAGAGTTAAGATTTTTTCCTACATGTTTTTTTTTTTTTTTTTTTTCAAA
Organism: Cocos nucifera; assembly: GCA_006176705.1. Lineage (NCBI taxonomy): Eukaryota > Viridiplantae > Streptophyta > Magnoliopsida > Arecales > Arecaceae > Cocos > Cocos nucifera. Next base: position 1,602,230 of record QRFJ01000076.1, read on the forward strand.
ACTCTACATGAAAAGTTTAGAGCTCAACGTATCACATCAACCTAAGATCCAATCCCTTAATTTTTTCTTTTTTTAATTAATTATTAATTTTTTTTCTTTTTTAAAAAAAAAAACTCTGAAAAGTTAAGAGCTGAAATTGACCGTATCACATTTAACCCCAGGGCCCTACCTCACCCCTACCCCTCCCACCAATGCCACTGCTTTTTTTTTTCTTTTGCTTCTTTTCTGTTTTTCCTTTCCGCAAACTCTCCCCGGCTGCGTGGAGGACCTCGCGCTCCCCTCCCTTCACGATGTCCTCTCCTTGCGAAATCAAAGCACACCGCATGGATTTCCATCTTTGGTCAATTCCATCCCCCGACCCGCAAGCCCCCGAATCCTTTCCCCAGCTCTCCACGACGCTTCGGCCACCGACAGCTCTCTGCGAGACCCCTACACGACGCTCTCTGCCCACCTCCGGCCGCATGGACCTCCCCTCTCTGACCATAACCCCACCCCCCCCCGGACCTGTGCACTCGCAGATCCTTCGCTTCAATTCTCCACGACCTCCGACACGGCAGCTCCTTCCACGGGACCCCCTACCACGCCCCCCCTCTTCCTGCCACCCACAGCTTGGTCCCTCCCAGCCCCACCATGGACCTCTGATGGGAGCGAAGCTGCTAAAATTTTAAGATATACTCAGTAAATCTGTGGATTCCTTGCACTCTATGAAAGTTTAAACATCTCTCTGTAAATCCCTTGCACCCTATGAAAGTCGAAATATCTCTTCGTAAAATTTTGATACACGTGTCCCACGAAAAAATTAGTATGTGGCGAACGGAGATTTATCCAAATGAAAAAATCAGTACATAACAAAAGTTTATTCATTACCGAATGAAAGTTTATTCATTTGTTTTAATATATATATATATATATATATATATATATATATATATATATATATATATATATATATATATATAGCACAAACAAAACATCAACCACAACCTCTACATTTTCTTGCTCGTCGGAGAACATTCTTGCACTGCATTCCAACCAAATGCACCAAATAACAACATCAACTACAACATCCTAGCTCTTAATGATTTTCTCTCAAAGAACCAGTTGCAAAGAAGAAATTAAGTGCACAGATAAGAGCTGAAGAACTGCCGAAGCTTTCTAGAAAATTGGCACTAAACCAACGAATAATTTATGATGGCAGCATTTTGGAGACAGGACATACCGAAGGGCCAATTTGACCTCTTCTTCTCACATTGTCTCTAGCTAGCATTCTATCATTAGTCATTGTTGAGTTGAGACTCTATTTGGTTCCATCCATTCTGTGGCCTGGCATTTCAATTAATGACCTTCTAATTTATATGACAACCACTCATCCACCTTAAGAAGATATTACGGTTAATGCAATTAATATATGAAACCCTCATGTACAATGAGGTGACACCACCTATTCAACTTATGAAGAAAAAAAGAATATTTGAATCCTCTAATCTCATGGAGCGAATATCTCGTCCACAACAGCACGATTAATGACCCAAGATCTGTGAAACTATACGTTCCTACAAGAATTTTTTCTATAAATATCATAAATTTCGAAGACCCAGATAAGCAAAAAATTCCTCTCAAAGAACTCGTCGTTGGTTCTTTGTTCCTCGTCGGAGTCAAATTCTTCGGCTCGAATTTTATTTTACAGATTACTTCAGCATTTTTGTGCAAGACCGACCGCTCCGCTCCTGAAAAATATAATTTCAAGCAACAACATTCGCCAATCGTGAGAAAATGAGGACTTCAACAGGAAGCGGGCATTTCCATAGTGAACTGTTGAGTGTCGAGACCAAAACCCCAAAATTTCTATTAGATGATTATAAAGGTTCCATCTCCATCGTCGCTGCCACCAGCAAAACCTGCTTCTTGTAGCTGTTAACAAACTCCTGCAGTTGCTCCGATTTTTCAAGTGTCAAGGGCGCAAAGAAGCTAATGAATCACTCAGAATTTTGGTTGTACGTTGACGTGTGTAGTGAGCCAGAGGCAAACCTGCATTCTAATTTTAGGTCACCATGATACAAGTCAGTCCAGATGACAGTATTCTCGCCATTACCAACCTCCAGAGGAATGCTACAAGGAAAACCTGCAATGCAAAGGCAGAGCCACCTGAATTAGCCCTTTGTGTTAAGCATTGAAACTCTGGTAATACCACGTTCAAATTAACGATACGGAGCCCTACAAAGATTAATTCTTACAGACCATATCCCAGTTGGGAAGATGGTATCCCCTTCGCCCTTTAGTTCCTCTCAAGAAGATCTTTTGCGAAGTTGGCCAACCTTCTTCCGAACCCAACCAGTTAGTACGAAGAGTGCCATCCAATAGCAGAAATGATGCATTCAATAAAACCCATCTTCCTCCTATAGACAAAAGATTTGCACTTCATCCATCAAGCTTCCTCTGGATTTTTTTGAACCATTGGCAGTCAAGTCAATCTTTCTCAACTGATATGGGTTGAGAGGTTCACTGACGTAATCGAGAACTCACCAAGTTGACATGGCTGCCTAACACAGTTGTTTCCTATCTAAAATGGTGACTTCTCAAAGTTGATTTGCAATCCAGAAATCTCTTCAGAAAAATATAGGATAATCTTCAAAATGGTAGGCTCTTTCACAACATCTTCGCAAAAGATAATGGTGCCATCTGCCTGCAGCAAGGTCGCGATCCATTCACATCTGCCAAGGAAGAACATATTAGCCCCATCAAAGGACATTTCAGAACACCTTTTCCACTTCATGCCAAACCCACATGCTTCAAGCAACTTAGGAAGAAAACTCGATCGGATCTTGTCGTACACTTTCTCAAAATCTTTGTATAAAAGTTTTGCATTGCTAGAGAGCCTCCTGAGCCATCAAAAAGCTACTGTGGATTAATGAATGCAACCTAAATCTCTCCTACCAGTTGACTCATGAGAGATTGTAGCTGCAGCGCTGGTCACAGGCTGCCATGATATAGTCGAGTAACATACCAGGCCAAGCCAGTCGCATGGTTGTGCTTGGGCTTTAGCCATAAATGGGTTGGGTGTTCACAATATAGAGGCACAAACCTCTTGTACCATGTCTGCATCTGGATGCAAAATGGTACATACTGTTTCAGTACACACCAGCACCTAAATCCTTGATGGACAAAGCTCATTGAAGTAGAATATAGTGACTCATAAATTATCATTTGGGAAAAAAATCTGCTCAAAAGGGGAAAGATAAAAAGTAGATATGGGGAATCAATATGCAACTTGAAAAAGCAAAATATAAATTCATGCTAACTGAAGCAGCCAACATATAGGTCTAATTTTTCAGATACAAAATAGAACAAATTCCTGAGAATTACTTATCATAAAATATTGTCAAGCCAATGTTTTATTAGGATTATTCTGAGCAAAAACAACCAAGAATATGGTATAGACACATACTTGACAGCAAAAGATCATACATACTCAACTAACATTATCAACAATCTTACAAATTAAGCAAGAGAGGACCTGTGCACGTGTGCATTTTTGTCTATATTGATTTGTGTACCAGAAGAATGTTGGGTACCTACACAAGCCTAAGAAACTCAAAGATCCCTTATAGCTAGGATTTTTAGATGGGGTCTTGAGTTGTTACAAATAGTATTGGAGCTAATCTGGCCTACAACCAATCCATAATTGGGACAATATTGACTCTTTTAGGCCTGAACATAAGCTGATTGTGGTGTTTGTGATTAGATTTAGGCCCTTAACATGGCAAGAAATGCCGGGACTTAAAAAAGGTGAGTATATGTGGACTCATGCAGCATGTATTTCATCCCACATTAGTTGTGTATTAGAAAAATCTTGGGTATTTATCTAAGGCTATGAAATCCAAAAGAGATATTCTGGCTAGCTTTTTTGGCGGAAATCTTGGTTCATTGTAAAGGTTAATATTACAATATATACTGGCAAATAATTAAGTTAATAAGAACAAGGTTCGCCATCTTGATACCGGATTCCATGCTAATACCATCCTATTATAGTGTCTGTATGCGTATGATACGAGGCATACCACGTGTTGGTATGGTATAAGACTGCATATCAATTCGGTACTGATACTATACAGTACATCTGATATGGTACGACATTGACTGGTATGGCAAACATCAAATAACATGTACTTGCACCAAATATTATCCAGCTGTCAGAGCATGGTAATATTGCAATGGAAAATGCTCAACAGGAAATGCATTCAAAAGGAAACCTAACCTCTTGAATTATCTTCTTCGAACAACTATAATATATGCAATGGAGGTGATCGAGAGTCCTCGGTATTCTGTCCAAGCAACTAACAGCATTGACCTTCCAAATAGGCATGAGATACATGTTTGACATGACAGACTATTTTCTGATGGAAATATCAAACATAACTAACCAGATGACCAATATTCTCATTTTAAAGTGGAAAGTTCTCCACCATATATCCTGGTGTGCAGAGATAACTGTTGGGAGCAGCTCTCCTTGCATTCCAGCATACAGTTTGTTCAACATAACCAGTAAACAAAATAAAGGGACATAAAGTCCAAAAATTACCAATAGTAATAGGTGTATTCAAGATGTAGATTTTAAGAAAACAGAAAATAAGTGCAGGCCCCAAAGGAGATTAAGAAATGCCAAAAGGTAAGAGAAGTTTGTTTATCTTTGAAGGCGTTTACAGTACTGAATGAGGATAAAAAAACTAAAACACCATCTTATCATATGAAATACGGTGCAAGTATTCTGAATAATAAGTACTGGTTTATGTTGAAAATCAAATGCAAAATCTGACTTACATCATAGCAGATGTCAGAAGCATGAGAGCTTTATACAGAGATGTGAGCAATCCACCATGAGTTTCATGGCACATTAAATAAAGCTGCAATACAAAGATGAAAATTTCAAATGTTGGATGATGTATAATTAAATAAAGATTTTGTAGTTGGCAAGAAAAGAAAACGCAGAACGCAGTGCTGAATTGTTAGGCTTATGGTGACCCAGAAAAATCACCTGAAAAAGGTCACTCAACTGTCTTCTAACATTCACGTGAAATCATTATGTGGCACAGTTCATGCAAATAAAAAGAGAGCAACGATACAACACACCAGCTGAGTGATTCTGAGTTATATTTTTCAGTTACCAAATCATCTTTGCATGCAAAAGTAGTCATAGAGTTGGGGGAAGGGGGGTGTGTTGCGAAAAGGATAAGCAATTCTAGAAGCATATCAACCAAGAAAAGGATAAACATGTTAAAGAGGCATATGAAGCTGACGTTCATGTCATGAGAGCATACCAGATCATCATTTGGATTACTTTTTCCCGTAAAGAAGAAAGAGATAAACATGCAGAGACTGCAAGGTAATACCAAGAAGAAGCCTAACCACATGACAGAGACTTTCTGCTGGTTGGAATCCCTAGTTTCTGTTCATACAATATATTATTTGTCAGAAAAAAAGGACACGAGATTTTGCTGATATTTAAAAAAACAATGGCACTAAGAATTTTGGTTTTATTCACCGTGAACTATAGAGTTGTTGATTAACGCAGTGGTGGTGGATGAGTTTCTGAATTCTACTTTAATCAAATATTTATTAGGATTTGTAGAAAGGATTTAAGTACTGGGATCAAACCTAGTGCCTTTTTTTATCAGAATGGTGTAGTACAAGTACCAACAGTATGTATTGAAATTGACAGCTTTAATAAAAATAAGTAAAAACTGTCGGTACATACCAGAATAGTTGGTATAACACCATCAGCTGTGGTCGGTGCGCACCTGTATACATGATTTTAGTGTCTCGGCAGCTGTATCCGTGGTGGTTTTGCATTGGAATAGTATGGTACGGCTCATACCATCTCGTTTGGACGGTTTTTGAAATCTAACTCAGAAAAAATTAGCTTCAACCCTGCATTATTGGTGGAATTATTGTAAAAAAATGACCTAAGAAAATCATACAACATAAGATATTGGATTCTAGATGCATACTTTAGGTACAAGAGGAATACAAATGAAAGGCTAAATGCTTAAGTGCTAGAAAAATATATGTCCTCTAATGATATCCCTATTGAACAGGGGAACCTATAATTTGAGAATTAAAGCAAGTTGGATGTTAGCTTATAGATTGATTATTATTTTCATAAAATTGCAAGAGCAGTTTACGGAGAGTGGTTAAAGGCGACATATAAAAAAGTGTGCTTTGTGGGGTACAGGAGGCACTCATGGAAATCAGGTAAACTCTACGCAAGCAAACATATCACATTATTTGAAGTCCTGGTGGGACTGCGGAAGTTATCGATCTTCCTCACCTCCTCTTCTATCCCTCCCACAGATCCGAAGCCAACGACACAAGATTTGGGGCCTTCACAACCCAGCCTGTCAAGCCCTCCTAAGTCGATCGTTGTTCCGTCGAGTGGAAGGAAGGGATCAACTGGAGGGAGGAGAGGGAGGGACAAGAGGGGAAAGGATGGACAGGTGGGAGGGGGAGAAGCAATTAGAAATAGGAGGATCAGAGAATGGAAGGTTTCGGATGGGAGGCAAGTTTTTATTCTTTTTCTATCATATTTAGCACTGAACTTTAATTCAAATTTAGTTATTGCTTTCGACAAACCAAACGATTTGCTTGATAGCTCAGGAAGAAGAGTAGACCAGTTCGGCAAGGTGTCAGCGGTACCGGACGGTTTGACTCGCTCTGAACCGAGTCACATCGGAGGAGGTTGGATTTTAATATTAGTAGGATGGGGTGAGATGGATCGGCCAATAATGGCATGTCTTTTATCTTAGAGCTCATAGCATGATTTCATCCTATCAGAATATCGAAAGTATGGATAAAGCTTAAAAAAAAAATAATAATAATAATAATAAAATTATCATAATTTAAAAAAGATGATAATTTTTGATTAAAAATAAGATAATATAATATTCTATTAGTAAATATTTTATTTTTTACATTATTATGATCAAAAAATAGTAAAAAATAAAAAATAAAAAAATTATGATAAAATTTATGATTTTAGTATGATTTCATTATATGTTATAGATTTTTAGAAGATCTATACGATAATACTAAAATTATTAATTTTATTAATTTTTTTAAAAAATATATATTTTTAAAATTAAAAATTAAAAATTAAAAATATTGTAAATTCATAATATTATTTAGGACAACTAAAGCTATATATAGTATAAATTTTATATTTAATTTTAAAGTTTTTGATGCATTATATGCATAGTAATTTAGGCTTAATTTTTAATAAAATAAAAAAATAAATAATATTTAATATATATTAATAGGCTTAGAAGAATATATGTGGAGTCTATAATATATTTTTACTTGAATCTAAGCTTAAATAATTTTTTTTTAAATTTTTATATTTTTTAATTATTTAAATAATAAAAAATATAAGATCTTTTGATGAAAAATTTTAATTTTTTATAGGTTAATAGGCTTTGACGAACTATTTTAGCTTTCTCTGTATGTTTCTTATTTCTCCCCATAAATCCATCACTCTTTTATTCTAGAAACGATAAGAAAATGAAGGAACAAGATGGATTAGAGGTAACTTTTCCATCCTTGCTCTCTTTCTTCTCTTCCTCTCTTCATTTTTTTAAAATTCATAAAAAAATAAAAAATTAAAAAAAAATTATCAAATTTTTTATATGATTTTAATATATATTATAGATCGGTGGATGATCTACATAATTACACTAAAATCATTAATTTTTGTTAAATATATAATTTTTAAAATTAAAATATATTTTTTAGAATAAAAAATTATTAAAAAATATATTTTAAAAAAATCATAAAATCATATTATTAATGAGGGACTTACAAGCTATTTTCTATATAAATTTGATATCGATTTATCAATATTTTGATGCATTTTGTGCATAGTATTTTAGGCCTAAATTTTGAAAAAAAATATTTTATATATGTTCACAAATCGAGAAATATATATGTAGCATCAATGGTAAGATTCTATATGGATATAAGATCAAATTTTTTTATTTTTATTTTTTATTTTTTTAATATATTTTAAAAAAATAATAAAAATAATTAAATAATTTTAAAAAAAAAATTAGATAAATAAAATTTATTATTTTTAATATAATTATTAAAGTAATATATTTGTCAATTTTTAAGAATGGATCCATTGCAAAAGAAGAAGAATGCAGAGTATAATATTGATTGGGAGCATGAAGAAATGCTCTTAGGCCATCATCATTGGAGATATAAATGATGTAACATAAAATTCAAAGGAGGAGTTACACAATTGAAGCAATATTTGGCTGGCGGCTATCCGGATATAGCTATGTGCCATAAGCAAAGATTCAAGAATCGATATCCAAATATAGCTATATGCCCTTTGTCAAGAGTTAGGCATCTAAATCTTATCCAATTTGGACATTCCTTTCTAGATGTTTGATGTAGACAATGACTCCTTTCTATCTCTCTATTTAAAGAGAGTTTGAGCATGAGATTTCTATAGGGAATTAGACCTAAGAAAGAGGGCTTGAGCATGGGAGTCTTAGGCACAAGAGGGTCTTGGGCATATGCTATTGTAAGGATATAAGTTTGTCGTGCCCTGATGAGAAAAAAGAAAGAGAGAAGAAGGATCTTCTCTAGAGTTTCTCTTAGATCTTTTTCCACAAACCTTTTAAGAGAGAAAGGTGAGGAAGAAGACTTCTTTTAGATCCTCTCATCTCCTCCTTCAATCTTAGAAGATCCAAGAAATCAAAAGAAGAAGATTCGTGATCAACCGTCAAAGAAGAATCAACACAGTGCTAGCATACTATGCTGATTTCTAATTGCTGGACTTTGGATCAAGATCGAGGCTTCATATGAACTTTTCATAGAAGCCGGATGCATGTATGGCTCGAAGTGATGATCTTAGCCTCAGATCAGCAAGTGGAGATCTCGACTTATAAAAGATAAAAGAGATATGATCTCTTTCACTTACTAGATTAGATCTAGTAATGTTTGATGTTGATATGATCAACATCTTTATTTTTATTTATTATTTAATTTTTAGATTTTATTGCATGCATGATTCATGTCTTAAGATCCTAGATCTAGGATTTAGTTACATATTTTATAGATTAATTTGATTAATCTTATGCTTCTATTGTTCATATTTTAAAAAAATTTCAAAACATATGTTAGCAAACTCCAATTTTTCCTTTATTCGATTCACTGGTGAGTTTCAGTTTACGCATACCATACAAGATAGGGACCATGGTGCATGCACTATTGGAGCCCGTGATGATATGATTTCATACAGACGATAGGCTCCATGAGGTCATTCAGACATGATGCAACTGTAGATGACCTCGCATATCGAGTAGAATCCATAGATGTATTAGGTTCATCTTCGTATTCTAAATCCTCCTATCCGCAGCCATAACCATCCTATGATCCTTACGAATATGAATATGGATATGGTGTATAGGAGATATCTTTTAGTGGTTATTATTCTATTTAGTCTGAAGCATCTTACGAATCAGATTTTGCTGCTAGTATATTTGGATAGACCCTTTCATAACCATGCTATTAGTCCAAGGATACCGCTCAGAGCCAAGATCTCAGTGATACTTCGAGGATGAGTTATGATCCAGCATGCCTACCTTATAAATTCTTAGAGAGTTGGACTGATGTTTCTTCTAAATATATAAATGATCCTACTAATTATGGACATCGACGGTCGATCAGATTTTGATGAATGGTATGTATTTAGTAATTTTAGATTATTAATTGATTTAAGTATTTTAGGGTCCAATGATATATTATCTATGTATTGATTATTTAAAATGCTAAATAATATTATGTCACACTTAGATTTATATCACATGTAATTAACATTGTTTTCAAATCATACAAACATTAATTAATTTCACTAAATAATAATTTAAATACTTCTTTCCTAAAAAAATTATTAAATACTTCTTTCTAAAAAAATAAAAAATTTGGTGTGTTGATCAACCGACATGCCTGCCGTACCATGTGTCAATACGGTTTGATACCGATATAGTATCATACCGATCGGCAATCGACATGGCCATCAGTACCAATACCAAAAATCTTGACGGCAGTATAATCATGTAAGCACAAATCATGCAAGTTCATAAAGTTAAATTTGAGTATAATTTAAAATATTCGTAGTCATCAAATATTTGCCATTTACGCCATGGCCAATGGAAGCACCCCCGAACTACCCAGTTTGGGGTGTGTCAAACTATACAAGCAGCCAATCGGGATGATTTTGGCATTTGAAATGAAACATTGGCAAGGAAGAGGGGAGGGAGAAGGAAAGAGAGGAAAAGAGAGAGAGGAAGGGGGAGGGAAGGAGAGGGAAAGGGAGAGAGAGCCTCCAAAGGCCCATCAAGGTTGTTGGAGGGCCACTACAACCATGCAAGTGCTGGCAAGGAGGGGAGAGGGAAAGGATAAGAGAGGAAAAGAGAGAGAGAAGGGGGGAGGGAAGGAGAAGGAAGAAGGAGAGGGAGCCTTCGAAGGTGGATGCTCCTATTGCATTATATTTTTTCGATATCGGATGAAATCTACAATGTCATTATTGACTTCATTTAAGATTTGATTTTTTTTATTTTACAATATCGGATGAAGCCAGGCCTCCGAAGGCTCTCTCTCCCTCTCTCCACTCCTTCCCTCCCTCATCTCTCTCTCTCCCTTTTCCTATTTTTCCTTCCCCCCTCCTCGCCAACACTCCAGTGCAACGACCCTATGGCAGCCTCGAGAGCCTCCAGGATCTCTCTCCCTCTCCTTCCCTCCCCACCTCTCTCTCTTTTTCTTTCTTTTGTTCTTCCTCTGCCTTGTTGTATCGGTCCGAGCCCCATATGGAATGGTACCAAATCATATCACCGCTGACCAATTCGAACGCTAGTACTAGTATAGCGAATCTTAATTTACCCATATTTTCTGTTAAAATAATGCTCATAGATTTTTCATGTTATGGTCATCATAACTTGATTTTTTATAATCAATAAGATATATGATGGTTTATTTTCATTACCAAATTTAACCCATTAGTAGAGTGCTATTTTTGTTGGATGCTAGCTCCAGGATGTCGTTTGGCCCCTAGAGGGGTGGTCATATCCAGCTAAGAGTCATAAAACATTTCATACTTTTTATAACTTATACAAATAGGCTGAAAGGAACTAAATGACATTATAAAAATTTAAAATGTACAATAGACCAAATGTATCATTTTCAAAGTGACATGAAACTTTTCATAATCACAATTTATGTATAAATCCTTCATAGTAAAATATTCAATAATAACATTGTTTGGCCTAAAACATGAATTATTCACAATCATATGCTTGATCCTAAACTTTTTAAAATTGAAGCGTAGTCATAATTCATAATTTCATACTTGAAATTGATCAATAATTCAAAATTAATAAGATTTGTGTTAGGATCACTTACCTTGGTTTGCCCAAATATCACTAGGTTTCGATGGTCAAATTGGCTACACCTATCAAAAGCCATTTAAAAAGATAAATTAATTTATATTCATTATTGAAAATCTAAATATGAAATAAGAAGCTCTAGGGGACTGAAATGGATTTGATTTTATACCCAAACCAAGGAAGAGAGGTGGGAAAGACCAATCCAAGCGATCTCTGCAAATATAATCTAGGACCCTCTATCAAAGTCCATCTAGTGGGCACATAGAGAGGAACAAGATTATGGGTTAGGCATAGAGAGAAAGATCAACTAAGGAATGCGATCTCTTCACAATTTTCTTTTAATTTTCTCTCTCCTTTGTTCATTTTTTTAATCTCTTCTCTCTCTCTCTCTCTCTTTATTTTCTCTCTTCCTGCTCTCTCTTTTTCATTTGCATTTTCTTTCCTTCTTTTCTCTTTTCTCTTTTTAATTTCTTCTCTCTTCCTATTTTTTTTGTAGCGGAATAGAGGGGTATGAGTCCACCCCTCCTAGGAATAGGGGAAAGGGAAGAGGCCTCAGGGGCCAACAGTGGCTATGACAGAAGGGTCTCAATAGGGACTGCCACCAACAGCAACCAAGATGAGGGAGATGCATAGGAATCGACATCAAAAACAAAGGACTCAAGATCATTTACTGGAGATCTTTTATGAACTTCTAGCCTCAAGAAGGAAAATCAAGCAAGGAAGATAATAAAGGAGGAAATCTGTGGCTAATACCTTACTCCAATGAGGTGCGATGATCATAAATCTGGTGGCATAAGGACAAGGCATGGCGAGCCCAAGTAGAGGAAGAGATAGGAGGACAGAGAGGAGAAGAGGAGAATAGAGATAGAGGAAGGGGAAGATCGATGAAGGGAGATTTGAGAGGGGAAGGAGGGAGAAGCAAGTTAAAGGTCAGTTGACTTGCGACTTAGAACAACCCACCAAGTTAATCTTAGTCCCCTCCTTTTTGCATAGGCAAGGAGGTCTATAAGGACATCATTCATTTTATTCGTGTCACATCCTAAATTTGGAACATCACATGGCCATACTACTGAGGGGTACCGCTCTCGATAACATGAAGTCTATTGATCATAATCAGTTAAAATCCATTATAATTAAAGCATAAATAAAGAAATAATTCTATCATTCATTAAATAATTAATCAAGATTGGTCCAGAGCATCTAAATCCATAATCAAAATGAAATCCATGTATCAAAATAATAAATAAACAACTATAAGTTCATGATCATCCAATAAACTAAGTTTAGCTATAAAATTTTTAAACTTGCTACGCAGATCTCCAAGTCTGAATTTTTCATCGGTCCTAATCTTATTTTTTTATAAAAAGATATAAGCTATACTAGCTTAGTAAAAAAAAACTTACACTTTCTTACCAGATCAAGCATAATTATTTTAATGATAATATAATATTTAAAATAATAGATATTATAAAATAAAGTATTTTATAAAGTATATAATAAAATAAATCATAAAAATAATCATATATGCATAAATCATGAAATTTCGTAAACATGATTCGTAAATCATTTTTGTCAGGTCTTCGTGTCATGCTTCAAATTATTACCTATAGATATTCATGTTATGATCATTTTATATCTGTGATAGAGCCAGTGTTCTTAATCGATAAAATTCTTGTATCATATGCTAATTTTATACCCGTTGATAGGGCCAGTGTTCTTATAGATGCTAGCTCTGGTTATGGATGCTAGCTCTGGATATCGATCTTTCCAGAGAGATTCATTCATAGCTACCTGAAAGCCTTTAAAATTTTGATATCTTTTTCTTAAAATATATATATACATAAATAAAAAATAGTAAAATTCATGCTTCATAAATATATCATTTTTATAAAATATATTCATGAAATTAATGATCATAATAAAGCATATTTTTTCATATCTCATATGCTGATCCTTATTTTAGAAAACATGATTTCATCAACAATAATTCATTTGCATGAAAAATATGATAATTTAAAAATAAATAAGGGATGTAAGATCCACTTACCTTATTTACCTTAGATCTTTAGACTTCACAGATAATCCTATTTAAAATATCAAAAACATGATCAATGTCATGACCCAAGCTCGGGGTCATGACCGGTGCATGGGATGGACTAGCCAACTAAACATGCCTAGCGAAGACATCAAGTGGATTAAACCAAATATAAACTTTACCGAAAGTTTAATAGAGTTTTCCTTAAAAGTCAGGCATTTTCAAAGATACAATCACCTGCTTAACCTGGTATAATCTTATAAATATGTATATATATATATATATATATAGATATATATGAAATCAGATTTACATCAACCAACAAAATCTACATGACGAACAGCAGAAGTTCATACACAAACCTTTAGTCATTCCATTCAAACACACACAGTGGAAGCTAGATCCTACCTGTAGGTAATGGAGCACATCTAAAGCTTAAACACAACCAAAGTATATCAAAAGAAAATAACTACAGGATAGCAAAAGTAAATATCCCACACACGTAGGTGCTGGGCTCACCAAAATAAAAGATGACTATTCCCATCAAGTTGTGTGGTCTGGACCTTGCCCAATACTAGAATCTAAAAGAAAAGAAGAAAACAATATATGAGTCATAAGACACAGCGAGAGATAATATATCTTTAATGGAAATGGGTTAAGCTCAGGCACGAGCACTAAGATCAAAGCACACTTATGACCTCTTCGACTATGAGCATAATAACACTTTCAATCAAGTAGAGTAATAGAATAAATGCCAAACGAAATAAAAATAAATGTAAGAATGTTTTTTGAACATCTATTATTCAAACAAACTTCTAAACATTAGTTAATGAATAGATCAAATTTAACGAACTAAATTAAATTTAGTTTTAAAGTAATCATATATCCAATACATGAAAGGAGACCTCTAATCCGAAATCAAATAGTTACTTACTTATCCCAAACTTCACCAAAATCGCACGTGTGTCAACATGTCGAGCTAACACCGTCCTTGTTAGCTAGGGAACAAAACCAGCCATATTGACCAAAACATGCCGGGCTAGCACTACCCTTGCCAGCTAGGAAAATAAAACCGGCCATGTCGACCAAAACATGCTGGGTTGGCACCATCCTTATCAGCTAGGTTATCCAAAACATGGTATACCAAGGCTAACTCCAACTACCGCTAGCTACAGTGGTCGATCAGAGTTTTCTCCCATAAAACCTTGTTATTATCGATCTAAAATAGAGTTTATATCTCATTTTCCCATGCATAATAACCAACAAAATTCATCACCAATTTCATATATCAAAGGAAAGGTTTAGAGGTGCCTACCCAAGGTTCACACAAACTCTAGCAACTAAGAAAATTAGAGTATTTCCAAAGCCCTTTTTTTTCATAAGATATAAAATAAGTTTTCAAGATAGTCATTATGGCAAACATGCCAATAATAGGATATTAACATAAAGTGTCGATTTGCTAAACAACTATATAAGAGAGTAACATATGATACCCCAGATTTCATAAGGATGGATAAATCAAGATATATAAGCATGCCAAGGGGATTCAAAAAAATATTCAAACAGGTCATAGAATATATTATCAACTCACCACTAGTTCACCTCTTCCTAGCTAGCTTCTCTTGGTTTCTAATTAAAGACAAGACTTTTTTCTAGCTCTCTTCCTTCCTCTGCTTTCTCTCTATAGCTTAGAAGTCCAAACAACAAAAAGAAGAACCGTTGGTGTTTTTACTTTAGAAAGGAATAAATTAAAAGAAATTTGTTAGGTGTCAACTTTTAGGAAATCCACTTTGTTGAGGTGTTGTCTAGATAATTTTCTAGCTTTTTATTTATTTTTTCAAGCCGCTCTATCATCCCAAGAAAAATGATTTAGAAATTACAACTCAAAACCCTCTCAGTTAAAACCTACTCCTAGAAAATTCTATGATTGGGGTCGACACCTTTGAGATAAGTGTTGACACCCACATACAGGTCAGCCCCTGGATTATCCTCTTCTTAAAAATAAGTCGACCTTTGGGTCGGCCCCTCATACACAAGTGTCGACACGTAGCAGGCAAGTGTCGACCCCTTCTAGTACTGCCACCAAAACTTTCTGAAAATCCCACTCTATTTTGTTGAGATAGTGTCGACACCTCTTGGAGAAGTGTCGACTTCTTCTCTTGGGTTTTGACAGAAACTTTATTTTCATACTCTACTTGCAACTTTACTCAATACACTACTTATTTATATATATTTTTTAAGTTAATATCCTTATTTATTTTACTCTAATATAACTAAGAAACAACCTCCAATTTGGATTCAATAAAAATATTAAAAAAATTAAAATTCTCAAGAATAAGATATCAAAACTTGGGTTCTAGCTCAAATTTTCTGAAACTCAAAACTTTTAAAACTTCTCTCTTTTAAAACAAATAGGTTAAAGGATCTCAAAATTTATTAAAAATCATTTTATAATCCACCATACCTAAGAATCAATTATCGTCAATTATGGTTTCAAGAAAATATATATTTCATATAACTCCCCTTATAAGTGCTAGATTCCAGACTTAGAAAATTTTCAGAATTCAAAATGATAGATAGTCATAAGTTATGCTTAAATGGCTTCAACAAATTTTGGCAAAATAAGTTTAATTCAAAATAGTTTATAATTAAGATTGGGTAGCTTACAAGATCAATCCTAAAATCTTAAGCGAACACCAAAGAAACCACATATAACATGAAAATTCTATATAAGACCGAGATATTACATTTTCCCCCTTAAGAAATTCGATCCCTGAATTTCAAGAAGAGTAAGTACCTCTAGTGTCAAACAAGTATGGATACTTGGCATGCATTGCTTCCTCGGCTTCCCAAGTAGCTTCCTCTCTAAAATGATTTTTTCCACGATACTTTTACCAAGGGTATCTCTTTTGAACGAAGTTTTTTCACCTGTCGGTCAATAATGGCTATTGATTTCTCTTCGTAGGATAGGTTTTCATCCAATTATGCACAGCTTATGATGTAAGTACATGAAATGAATCCAGCAAGTATTTGCACAACATAGAAACATGAAACACTGGATGCACCATGGAAAGTTCAGGTGGAAGCACTAATCGATACGCCACTGCACCAACTCAATTAAGTATCTCAAACGGGCCAATATAACATGGGCTGAGCTTTCCTTTCTTTCCAAATCTCACCATCCCCTTCATTGGAGAAACTCGAAGGAACACAATCACTAACCAAAAATTTCAAATCTCGACGTCTATAGTCAACATATGCCTTTTGTCTACTTTGGGCAGCCAACAATCCTTTTTTGATCAAGTGGATTTTGTTTAAGGAATCCTACACCAGGTCTATATTGCCGTCCATAATGTTTCAGACATCACCTAACTCTGATACCAAATTATAGACCCATGATATCGCTCGAATGCCAATCATCCTTGACATCACAAGCATCCCGATATCATATTGTGGAAGCTTCTGATCTTTAATACGAAGCTAAAGAAATCTGTGATGTTCTCTATGGACAGCAAACCACTGATCCTCCACCTGGATCTGTGATGGGGCGCCTCCCTCCTTGGGCTTGAGGGAGATGCCCCCTTCTCTAGAGCTTCTTCAGGAATCCTAGGGCGACAACTCTAGAGAGAAGAGAAGAAAAGAGTTGAGGAAGAAAAGGTCTGTATTCCATAACATAATGAAATCCTAATACAATCTATGTATTTATACATAGCCATTAGGCCCGATTAAATTTTTTTTTGGCTAATCCAATACATGAAAGCGCTCACCGAGCCCATGTACACCCATGTCTCCCATACTCTCATCCTCTGAATCTAGATCCGATCCATATATAAATTAGCCCCTTTAAGACCTCTCAAATCAGTCCTTAAGATCCCTAGGATCAACCCAGATCCTAGCCCAAAACAGACTCTCACGTAATTCTATCCGCGCACTAAGCCAGCTCAGTCTCAGCACTAAGTCGACTAAGTTCCACTGGGTTGGCTCAGTCTGAAACTAAGCCGGCACAGTCCTGTGTCATGCCAGCAGTTTCGAATGCGCAGCTCTTTATTTTGCCTATGCTCCGAGACTTAGCCGATCCAGTTTTGAACTGAATCGGCTAACCTATAGAAAATCTTCTTTCTGCAGTCTTAATTTTTTAATTTTGATTTCTTGCTTCACCTTGTGTTCCAGATCTTCGAAGTATTAGATATGTATGTCCTAGAAGCTAGAATTAGCTGACACTTATAATATACTTCTAGGGGTAAAATTATAATTTTGACTATAAATAATAAAATAAATTATTTTCTATCATAAATGTGTATTTAGTATCTATGATACATCTCTTAAGTTAATGGTAATGATAATTCATATTTTCAAGAGTTAAAAATTTAAAACATGAATTTTTATTTATTAACTAATAAAATGCTTCTGACCGTAGGATCATCATTAGGATGGTGATTGATCCGAAAGATTAGTATATAATCGCTTTTTTATAGTAGATGAGTCTTGAGTCTACCGTGTAAAGACACCAGAGTGAGAGTACAGATACTCGTTAGACAACAAGGACATTGAGCATGACTATCTTGAGTAGTTATAAGAAAGTCTACCTTCTCATCGATGACTGACTCGAACCTGCAGTGGTGTGTCTGGTTCTTTAACCTAAGGTGCATCGACAGTTCACCTTGAGGGTGTTATAGTTTGACTACACCATGACTCGATCTCCTAGCCATTTAGAATCCTGAGGTGTATGTTGGCTATAGCATGTTCATTGTAGAAATTGGATTACACTAAGAGAAAATCTATCTACCTCGATCGATGAGGAGCAGCCCTATGATAATCATGAGAATCAAGTCCATAAGCTCATGGCCATAGCAGAGATTAAAATAATAAAAAGAGTTTCTATTAGGGTTTTCACATCAGACTTGAATTGAATGATTAAATCATATGATAGAAATTAGGGTTTGATGAGTTCACCTTAATCCTAATCTGATCGAGGCTCAAGATAGAAGAACTTAATCATACAAGTAGCTGCACCGAGAGGTTCATTTTCAATTTTGATGGGTTGCCACCATATACTGCTAGGTGTCACTGGTGGATTTTGGAAGCAATTAGAATGATTTAAATGATCGATCATTCCAGTTGTCTGAATCAAAAGAGTTCTGATCCATCGAAAGGAGTTCCGATGATGTCGATGATGGAGATCATGACATATCCTATTACCATACAGAGCTGAACCTAACTGGATCACACAAACAAAGATTTGGATCTGGATATCATCAATTAGACTAACACAGTTCAATTGATTTGAATTAGATTCAATTAGGTTCAAGAAAATCATGCTAGCACATGATTGAACCTAACATTCTTCTTTTACCATCATTAAAAGTTATCTCGACTGAGCCAAATGTGTTTGTGCTCACTCAGGTACCTTTACTTAGTCTGACTGAAGCTTGTCCAGATCAGAAAAGGGTTGTCTTAATTTATGAGATAAATTTAAGACAACACCTACCATTTTTCGTCACCTACTAATTCTTGTCCGTTGACTTTGGTCAAACATTGACTTTTGATCCTTAGACATCTACCCATGTGTCATGCACTTATTGAAGAGCAGATAGGAGCTTGTCCCCTTATTGAAATTTAGAAAGAAGGGGGTGCATGCCTAAGATGGCATGCGTCCATTGATAGGGATGTCTGGAGTTCCATACAGATGGAACTCTAGGTTGCTTCTTGGATTCTACTTAGGTGACCCTTACCTATAGACTTTGATCAGTCTTAGGTGCCATCTAAGGATGAATTTATGGGACTCTCATCTGATTGGATCAGGTGATGTCATCCCATCAATCAGATTTAGATCTAATTGCACGAAGCAACGCGATTGGTCTGGATGATGTGGCACTGCATGGTGCAATAGGGTCTATAAATAAACCCTATCTGCGCCCAATCTTAAGAGAGTTTTCTCTTAGCCCATGCCCTAAGGCTGCCCCTCTCCCTCCTTCACACCATCTTCTAACCCTCTCTCTCGTCTCCACGCCCAAGGGAAGTTGGGCTTCAGTTTGATGTGATCCAGGCAAGAAAAGGCTGACGAGAAAGGAAGAAGGCAGCACTGCTACAGAGACGACTGTTGATCTTCAGAAGGAGTTTTGAAGATCCTCCAAATCAGATCTAGATCTAATTTTTGGAGAAGCAATAAAGAAGGAGAAGATCTCCAGATCCAACTTGAGTGGATACCGATAAAGGCCAGGCACTTGCGTGGCTAGATCCAGAACCTCAAGCAATCAGTAGGATCATCAAAGGATAATCTGATTATCCAAATCAAGATAAAATTAAATCAAATTTATTTTTTTATTTTTATTTTTATTTATTAGATCTATAAAATTAAATTTAAAATATCTCAGATCTGATATGAATGCTTGAGAGAAATTTTTGAAATATCTCTCTTGATTCAATCAGATCTGAACGAACCTGATACGGAAAATCAGGATTTACCCTTCACCTAGCATTAGAGCCAGGTTCAATAAAAATTATTTAGATCTAATTTTTAATTTATTTTAATCTAAAAGTTAGATGATTTTAGATGTCACATGATATATGATTAGATTTGAAATTAAAAAAATTAAAATTAAATAATATAGATTTAAGTTCTAAAATATGCATGATTAGTTGTAAAATAGAATAGTTCTATACATAGTCTTGCATAATTATGATTTATTTTGATTAAATTATAATTTTAGATCTATTTATTTTCTATTTTTTGATGATTATAAATATTATAATAAGATCTAAAAAATAAAAAATAAAATTATTTAATTCATATGAGATATGATGATTGCATGTCTAGACTAGTTGTAGAATAGTTCTACATAGTTGTCTAAATTAGAATTTATTTTGATGTGATCAATTTAAATCTAATTTTTTATATAATTATGAGATAATTTAAATCTAAAAAATGCATGATACATGAGATGTATACAAAATATGTATTAAGTTAGATAAAATTTTATACATGAGATATATGATATAGATCTAGTTAGTTTTGTAGATTTATAATTCTGATTAAGACGTTCCCCTTGGCCGTCCGATCATAAAAATAAAGTAGGATTTAAATACCCTCTCCTCTCATTCGATCGGGTGTTCTTATGATGTGTAGGGATGCTGCGCGTTCGTTCTTAATCAAAAATTAAGAACTTACTTTCTATAAAATCCTAGATTCTGAAATCCTAGGATTTTATTTACATATTTTGTTTATGAATCCTAAACTTAATTAAAAATTAAGATTATGAAATATTAATTAGATCTAAAATTAAGAATTTCAGATCTAAGACATATTCATAATATTAGATTCGGACTTGAGTAGCTCAATTAGATCTAAATGGTTGATCAAACCGAATTAAAAATTGGTTAGATGGGATCAACAGTGCTTAAATTGACCAGCCTAATAGGATTAAGTCTGGGTCAAGATCAAGTCACATAAGTGATCGATCAAGCTAAGACCTAATTAGGCTCAGTGGTTAGAGTCTGGATTGTAGGCTAACCCGATTGGTTCTAACTCAATAATTTGGTGTCTAAGATAAGTTTGGTAGATATGACTGACTGATTTTTAATTGGAAGCTATTCGACTTGAATGCATTCTTGTCGAGTTAATGGCATATTTCTTCCATCGATCTGACTTACCTGGCCATGTTTGTTGGCTCAGTTCTGATCTGAGGTGGTCAATAATCCGAGCTAACCCATGCCACTAGGTTAGTCATAATGGTTATGACTATGTCAAGTCTAGTTTAATGAGACCTAATTTAAATTTTCCTAAGAAAAGATTAAGTTTAAGATCTTCCACCATTATAGATGTGTGGACCCTTTTCGGGATTGATTATTCTCGACTGATTACAGTGGCTCAGTTACACCGTAAAGACATAATCGTGTCTATTAGGCATCGGATGCTATGGGCTGGAGGATGAATTTGGTTCAATATTTCGGATACGGTGAGAGACTCAATTAGGAATCCAATCTGCGTAAATGGTGGGTCTAACTTAACTAAGGAGTGGATCAATATTTTGGGCACGATGAGATTCATGAATTAGAAACCAAGTTTGGATGCACCATAATGGAAGAATTATTGAAAAAGAGTTGTTCACTCATTGGCTAACCCATCACCAATAACTTTTAGGTGAGGTGATGAGTCAGTTGGTGGGACCGCATCACCAACTAAAAATCATTAATCATGAAGATTTTTGCATCTCTACAAAGAAAGTGTAGGAATCCAAGAAAATAGTAGGAGCTAATTTATTTAAAAATAAAATTTTTAAATAAATTGGTTAAGTCTTAATTACAATATCTAATTAAAAATTTTGACTCTCTACAGAAAAATGTCTGCATCCAATCCACTAGCACGAATTCTGGACACTATCGGATCAAATTACAAGGATTGGCTCCAAAATTTTAAAATCACTTTGGATTCCGAGAAGTTAACTCATGTATTGGATCAGGATCCTCCCACTTTACCAGTCCATCCATCCGCTGAACAAAGAGCATCTCTGGATAAGTAGACAAATGAAGATAACAAGGCCAGATATTGCATGTTGGGCTCGATGTCTGATGAACTTCAGCGCCAACATGAAGATATCAGGACTGCTCGCCAAATATTGGCTCACCTACAGAAAATGTTTGATGAACAGAGTCGCGCAGTCAAATATCAAGTCACTAAACGACTTTTCAAGACTAAGATGCATGATGGGCGGTCAGTCCAAGATCATTGTCTGATGATAATCAAGGATTTGGAAGAGCTTGAGAAGCTCAAAGTGAGGTTGGACTTGGATCTGCAGAATGATATAATTCTACAATCTTTGACTGATGCGTATGGATAGTTCATCATGAACTATCATATGCATAAACTTCAAAATTTCTTGGCCAAACTTATGAACATGCTGGTTACCACTGAGCTTTCCATGAAAGGTTCTAAAGGCTCAGTGCTTGCTATGGAATGAACTTCTTCCAAGAGAAAGTTTTTTGGAAAGAAGAAGTCTGCAAAAAAGCAGAAGGTGGAAGAAGGAAAGAAGAAAAAGGCAAAGCTGAAGAAGAAGATCGTTGACAAAGAAAAGTATTTTCATTGCAACAATGACGACCACTGAAAGCGAAACTGCCCTACTTATCTGACCATCCTAAAGAAGAAGGAGGCAGGTTCTTCTGGAGGTATGCTCGTTATTGAGTCTAACCTTATGATTTTTTCTGCATCTAGTTGGGTGCTTGACTCTGGTTCTAGTGCTCACTTGTGCACTTCTATACAGGATCTTGAGGATAGCAGAAGGCTGAGGGATGGTGAGATGATTCTACACGTCGAAAATAGAGCAAGAGTTGCTGTCGTGGTCGTGGGAACATATCCTCTTCGACTACCATCTGATTTAGACTGTGTTAAAAGACTGTTATTATGTGCCTGCAGCAAGCAGAAATTTGATTTCTGTTTCTTGCCTTGTATTAGAAGGCTATGTAATTTATTTTCTTAAGGACCATTGTAACATTCTTTATGAAAGAAATAAAATTGTAAGTGATTTTCTTATTAACGATCTTTATCAGTTACATATTGATGTATCTATTTTTAATATCAAGCAAAATGTGAATACCATGAAATGACCTAGGGATAGTCCAAATGATAGGTATCTATGGCACCTAAGACTAGATCATATAACAGAAGATAGGGTTAATAAATTGGAGAAAATTGGGCTATTGAGTCCGTTGACTTTCGAGTCATATCCAATTTGTGAAGCTTGTCTTCATGGCAAAATGACTAAGCTTTCTTTTGTAGGACATGGGGAAAGGGCCACGGATCTTCTTACCTTAGTACATACTGATGTGTGTAGTCCATTTGATGTGCCGGCTAGAGATAATTTTATCTACTTCATAACCATTATCGATGATTTATCTAGGTATGGGTATGTGTATCTTATGAGACATAAGTCTGAAGCTTTTGAAAAGTTCAAAGAATTCAGACATGAAGTAGAAAAGCAAATTAGAAAATCCATTAAGATTCTTCGATCAGATCGAGGTGGTGAATACCTTGATCAAAAATTTCTAGACTATCTCAAGAAAAATGGCATAGTCTCTCAATGGACTCCACCTGAAACACCTCAATTCAACGAGATTTCAGAACGAAGGAATCAAACCCTATTAGATATGGTTTGATCCATGATAAGCTTCACAGACCTCTCTGATTTTCTTTGAGGGCATTGTTTGTTAACCGCAATATACTTACTGAATAGGATTTCTTCTAAAATCGTTCCTACCACACCGTATGAGATATGGCATGGTAAGAAACTAAGTCTAAGTCATCTCAGAATTTGAGGTTGTCCAGCTCATATCAAAAGACAACAAGCGAATAAGTTAGACTTTAGATCCTTCAGAGCTCGATTTATAGGATATCCTAAAGAGTCATTAAGATATTATTTCTATATTTCAGAAGATTACAATATGATTGTGAGTCGACATGCCATCTTTCTTGAAAAATAGTTTATTCAAGATAGCGGCATTGGAAAGCAGATCAAGCTCGAGGAGAAAGTCTCACAAGAGTAACGAGCAAGGATCAAATGGAATCAAATCAGGTTAAGCCAATCCATTCACTACCTCCTCCACCTCATAGATCGAAAAGGATTTCTCATCCTCCTGAGAGGTACTTAGGTACTATTTCAGAGAAAGTAGAGAAAATATTCCTCGTAGGTAATGGGATTCATGGTGATGATCCCAAAACCTATAATGAGACGATATCGGATATCGACTCTGAGAAATGGTTAGAGGCAATGAAGTCAGAAATTGACTCAATGCACTCAAACTAAGTCTGGACCTTGGTAGATCCATCAGAAGGTATAGTACCTATTGGATGTAAATGGATCTACAAGAGAAAGATTGGTGTAGATGAAAATATGGAGATATTCAAAGCTAGATTAGTGGCTAAAAGTTATAGGTCAGTACGATAGGGGCATTGACTATCAGGATACCTATTTTGCCATTAGCTATGCTTAAATCCATCCGCACA
This sequence comes from Cocos nucifera, assembly GCA_006176705.1. Classification (NCBI taxonomy): domain Eukaryota; kingdom Viridiplantae; phylum Streptophyta; class Magnoliopsida; order Arecales; family Arecaceae; genus Cocos; species Cocos nucifera. Next base: position 1,626,702 of record QRFJ01000076.1, read on the forward strand.
TTATGCTTGCCTATTGCAGCCTACCATCGACTATGAAATATGGCAAATGGACGTAAAGACTGCCATTCCTTAAATAAATATTCCTTGAGGAAGATATCTATATAGAACAACCGCTAGGGATTTCACATCAAAGTGATAATGATCAAATCAGGTATGCAAGCTACAAGAGGTCCATTATATGGACTTAAGCAAGCATCTCAGAGTTGGAATATCTCATTTTAATGAAATAGTGATCAAATTAGTTTGGTTTTCATCAAGAATGAGGAGGAGCCATGTGTGTTCAAAAAGGTCAGTGGGAGAACCATTGTTATCTTCCTCGTATCTGTATGTGGATGACATACTTTTCATTGGGAATGATATTTCCAATGTTGACAATCAGTTAAATTGTGGTTATCTAAAGAATTCTCCATAAAAGACCTAGGAGAAGCATCCTTTATTCTAGAAATTAAGATCTATAGAGATAGACCAAATAGGATGCTAGGACTTTCACAGAAGATGTACATAGAGGAAGTGCTAAAGAGGTTTAGCATGGAAAACTCTAAGAGGAATTTGGTACCCTTCAGACATGGCATTCATCTTTCCAAGAAGATATGCCCTAGCACATCTGAGAAAATAGAATGCATGAGCAAGATCCCTTATGCTTCAACAATAAGGAGCCTAGAATTAAGAAGTTGTTTGATTAGAATCTATGATTGTAAATTGAAGATCCTAAGACACGAATCATAACACATTGGGTTAAATGTGTTAGTGGGGATTAGGTCCATTAATTGGGTTAGATCTAGGGTTAGATTAAAAAATGGACTTAATTAGATAATTGACTAAATCTAATCAATTATTGTCTTAGATTAGATCAAGGATTCTCTAGATCAATTATAATAGTTGTAGTTGATCAAGTCCATATCTTTAACGAGATCCAAGATGGACTTGATTCTTGGCTATGCGGTCTAGCACGAACTGTTAGGTTGATCTAATTGAAATTAATTAAACCAGTTGGTGTCTAAGGTAAATCAGATCGGTGGTCTTTAATTGGCAGCCCACTTACCTGATCAATTAGATTGTGTCTATGGCGAGCTTGGCAGACCCTCCCAGTTGATCGAACATTACCTGGCCTCTTGGTGGAAATTATATTATTGATCGTGATCACCTTGACTATTTGAGCTTGACCCATTATCAGCTAGGTAAATTTAGTATGACTGATTTAGATTCTTCCTTTGACCAGCCTAATTAATGGTCTTTCTTAAGCTGACTTTGGTGAAGGTTGAGTGGGAGGATCATTTTGATAAGCTGGTTCATCTGATCTTTCCATCATCTTCAAATTAAATTCTCTAAAATTATTTAGGTCCCTTAAAATCAAAAATAGTTTATTATGATACTACTCATAGCCTTTTCTCATTAAGCTGGATGATTAATGGGTAGATTAGTTGGAATAATCATTGAAGGCCCATACGGTTGTGCTTATTCTGCTAATGGGAATTATCATTCATAATTATGAGTTCTTGAGATGCATTATGTCTCTAAATGAATGTAGTTGACCAAACCATAGTTCAGGTTCTTAATCATTTATTTAGTTAGATGACCAAGAATGAGTCTTATAAATGGTTGGACCACAGTATGATCATATTAATGCGTTGGATCTAAACCAAAATTTTTTAGTGAGGCCCTTAGCCTACTCGGAAAAAGATATCTAAGAAAAATTAATATTACTAAAAAATTATTTTAAAAAAAATAATTATTATGAACTTATTCTAGATGTATAATCGGATTGACCAACCAATAGTTGGACTTATGTGTAAGTCTATGTTGGATTCTAGACCCACTAAGAAATTAGGGTAATTCCTCGAATTGAGCATAGAGATAACCAGTTCGGAATAAAATGTGGAGAATCTTTGATTAAAAGTCTTTAAATTTTTTAAGTTTTAATGAATATTACTAATTTAGACTTTGGTAGCTCCTTTTATGCAGTTAAATCCAACCAAATTTGCTTCATTCACTGTTAGATAGTGATTAACTTATGGGGACCCAACTTCTTCGATAAGAAGTATCAAAGTGAATATTATTTAGCAGCAAGGAAAGTGGTTTGTGCTAGAGGGCCGTTATGCCCATTTAAAACATTAAGTCCAAGAATAATCTAAATCAGGGCAGATGCTTCCATTTAAGAAGGGCAGAAGCATTAGAAGAGGAACTCGTCACTCAGTATCTTTGATGACCCCAAATAGGACTGATAAGAGGATAATAAGTAGTAGTTGCTAATTAAGGATGTTATATGATACACATCTTGTCAACTTTTCTGTTTGTGACTATGTCTTATACTGGAAATTGGATACATGGAAGTCAGTTCATATTTGAATTTATGTACATGACCTTCAAGATTAATAGAAGATTTGAAAATAATGAGCGATTCCTGAATGTTGGGAGATGGAAGGTCATGCTCCGATCTAGCTATGGGAAATAGTTCAACTTATCCTCAATACCAATATCGTTTCTTTTAAAATGAATGTTCATTATTGTCCATTCCGTTTCTACTGAAATATAATCTCTGTTGGTTTTGCTCCAAAGATTTTGGTTATCATTTATTTATAAAGAACAGCATTATTTGTGATATCATTATGAATAATATTTACAATAATGCAAGGTAAATAAAAAAATGCGTATTTAACATTTATCAGCAGGTTTTGTTGAGTGTAATGGTAATACTTTTAGAAAACACATCCTAGATTAGATAATTAATTGTCTCTATAATACCTATGGCACTATAAGCTAGGTCATATTAAATAAAACAGGATAAGAATAGGTTGACTGAAGAGAAATCCTTCCGAAGTCCAGTGATTATGGAATTCACTTCCAACCTATGAATCTTGCCTTCTTGCGTTAAAATGACCAAGTCATCTTTTACTGAAAAAAAGATGAGAAGCTACTGGAGCTTTAGGTTCTAGTTACATACTGATGTATGTTGGACCAATAAGCACAAGGTGCCAAAAGGTGGAATATTTCTACTTCATTACTTTTATAGATGATCTATCCAGGTACTGGATTATGTTTATTTGTGAATATAAAATCAGATTCAATTTAAAATATTCAAAAGATTTTTTAAAGTAAAGTAGAACAAATTAAATGAAAAAAGTTATATAAAAAACTCTTTGACGGAGTTGATGAAGGTAAATATCTTAGTCCAAATGAACGTTCTTGACATATCTAAGGAGAATAATGAGACTTTTCTCATAGTATGGACTCCTCTAGGGAACACCACAGATAATGATGTAATCAGAAAATAAGAAATCGAACCTTGTTAGTATATGGTTTCGATCCATGATGGGTTGCTAGTCTGCCTATTTTTATTTTGGGGTTATGCTCTTGAGATGCATGTTATATACTTGAAAACAACTTGTACTAAGAAATCTATCACAAACGATCCATATGAGATATGGACTGGGCATAGGCCTACACTCTCTCACCTATTGATTGGCGTCCTGTCCGGTCTATGTCAAATATTTGCATACAGATAAGCGTGGACCCCAGTCTGATAAGTGTGGTTTGTTTATAGGATATCGATCAAAAAAGTATAAGGGTTAGCTTATTATCTACCGCATGCTGAAGAGCAAAAGGTGTTCATCAGCCTTAGACAATCTTTTAGAAAAAAGAGTTACCTTGGGAAGGGACTATTGCCTCTAAGGTTAAACTTGATGAAGTTCAACAGGTAGAAAATCGAACACCTGTAGCTGAACCTGAGTTGGATGTTGAATTAGATCAGATCCGAAACTCCAATATATCTACACTTAAGATAATAGTAAAGCTACTGCATCAGGACCGGGACAGATTACATACGATTCTTGGTCTGGGATGTTGATCCCATTGAATTCGCATGTAGAATGATGAGATTCGTATCACCTTATATGGATGCAAATGCAGAGATCTGACTTCGAGAAATGGCTTCCAGAGGATGAAGTCTGAAATGGAAGACCATGAAAGGTCAATGATGTGTGGACATTGTTGATCCACCCAAAGGGATTAAACCAAATGAGATGTTAAATGGATCTTCAAAGAAAAAAGAGCTAGATGATTTAAAGGTGAGATCTATAAAATCCAATTCTGGTTGTAAGAGATATCGGTCAACGATTTATGGTATTGACTACTGGATGAAGATAGTTTCCTCCGATATGGCAATACTCAAATTCGATTCGGATAACTGTTTACGATAACTATTCCATTTGGACTATGAGATCTGACAAATGATGTAAAGATCAGTCTTCCCTAAATGGAGAGCTGACCAAAAAGGATATATATGATAATAACCTAAAGGGATATCACATTCACAGATGAGTCAAAGATGTGTAAGCTTCAGAAGGAGCCATTGTATGGATTGAGCAGGCATCTCGGAGTTGGACGATGCGTTTGGATAAGGTGGATCAAAATGTTATGGCTCGTAAGAATGGAGAAGAATCTTGTAATTTATATAAATGAACAACATGATCCACAGTGGTATTTGCTTATCTTATACGTAAGAAATGATATTCTCTTTAATCGGAAAATGACATCTCCGCCTGTTAAAAAATAAAAGTCTGATTGTCAATCATAATTTCTCCATAAGGACTTGGGTGACGGCATTCTACATTCTTTAGGCGATGAAGATCTATAGGGATAGATTCTAAAAGGATGCTAGAGATTATCTCAGTCCACTACATAGATATGTACTGAAGAGGATTCAGTACGTAGAATTTCAAAAAAAAACTATCTCTGATAGGCCATGAAATTTCTTCTCTAAAAAATTTTTTGACAAGTCGCTGAAAGAGAGAGAGCATATGAGTAGCAGGTCCATTATACTTCGACAGTGGGATCTATCATGTTACCCATGACATAACGTATATCAGAATAGTATACTCACTTGAGTAGTGGAAGATACCAGTCAGACCATAGAGAAAATTACTGAAAAATGGTTAAAAATTCATCCTTAAATATGGTTGAGAAATACAAGAGGACCAATGGCTTGGGCTTATGGTGAGTCAGGATATGAAATATTATGGGATTTTATAGGGACTCCAGCTTTCAATTTGACTATGATGATAGTTAGAAAGCGTTGTTGGGATATATCTTTGCTTGCTTAAATGATGGAGCTATCTACTAGAAGAAGAGTTCTTGAAGCAGCATAGTATGCAGACTCTGTTTGCAAAGCAGAGGTATATGACAGCATCAGAGCCGCAAGGAAGCTTATGTGGCTAAGAAAGTTTTACATCGAGCTCGGAGTAGCACCTTCTTGATGATCCAATCTTTGCCACTATTCGACAGCAGCTAGTGCCATTTGGCTCAGATGAAAAGAATCGAAGGGCATGATAACGAACAAAGCACATTCTACGTCTCTTCCATCTGATTCGAAAGAGCGTGGTGATAGAGGGTGACATCAACCTTCAGAAGCATCGATGGAAGGACACCGTGGACTGACCCTTTCATAAAAGCCCTGGTGATAAAGGAAGTTTGGACAACTACAAGTCAAAAGATGGTATTTAGATTACTATTCCCAAAGTTGGCTTTAGGATAAGTGAAAGTTGTTGAAAAATCATGTATTGAAAGTCAATCTTACCTATTTGATGGTGAAGCTACATCTGTACCTATAAGTGATTCATCTAATAAATAAAATATTTTTAGAATTTTTCATCATAATCGATTCATCTAACGAACTTCCATTATGAATGATGAAGTCCTTAGGACTACTTTAGCGTTTGATAAAAGAAGAATTTATTGATTATGTCCTTTAAATTTATTCACGAACCAACTGATAGGTTGTTAATTAGGATACAACGTCTATCGAGCATTAGATCGCTGTATGCCATATAGGTTGGTTGTCCTCTTAACAAAGAGTGTGAGAAGATACTGGTATGGCATACACGATGAGAGGTATTGGGATACATTCATCATTGAAATGTAACCAACTCCAGAGCAATCTGCATGTCGAGAATGGCTCTGCATGGGATATAAGGATAAGTTTCCCTAGATCTGAGATTACATCTGAGTGAACTTGCAAGCAACTCATTGTTACTTTCGGTACCCGACTAATTGAATTTCTAATTCAGAATGGAAGGCTTCTGGGCCACATCCAAGTACTTGCAAGTCAGCAGGTATGATTCAAGATTTGAATTGAACCACTCCAAGCAGTTGGAGAAAGAATGTATCACTTATTTTCAATATAGCCAAACCTTGGCCAGGATAATCAATCAGGATTGGATTTGAATAATTTTGAAATATAATGTGGACAACCTATTCAGAGTTGATATTGAATTTTAAGATGTCCTACGAGCATTTTGCGACAAGAAAAATAGAATTATAGTGAAAACTATATCGCATGGGTTCTAAGAATGTTATTCTAGCACATTCGAGATCTATCTGGCCATCGGGTACCATTGCTAGGATGGTTACTTCGGATTGGCTATTAGAAATCTATTTTCTATGGTATTGGCCTTAAGTTCAGGCTCTATGAAGATCACACACATTAGAGCTCCACTATCTGATTGGATTGGTTGATCAACGACTTGAAATTTTCGATATCTAGGGTAAACAATATATTGATTGATGTTTTAAACCTAGCGTGCAAGCATTGCAGGAGGATCGCATTAGCAAATTAATTGCTCAATTGACTTAAATTTGATTAAAGCCAAAGGATTGAGAATTTAAATTTAATTAAAATTGATTAATTAAATTTTTAGTTTGACCCTGATTGGATCAAGTCAATTGGCTTATTGGATTAAGCAAGTAGCGGAAAGAACTAATTCCTAGTCTCAACTAGAACTCCGCGTCAACTCCCAATGTCTAATTTGTATTAAAAAATTAAATCAAAATTTAAATCTAATTTAATTAATTTTTTAATTGGATTAGGGTCTAATTTAATAGGTTGGTTTACTTCTGAGTTTAATTTGGTTTGAGAAACCAATTTTTGGACTAAGGTCAAAATAGGAGTCCTAGTATGACGTAGCGACTCCCTATCCTTAGCGCCACCTATATCCCACGCCCCACGCCCACTCTCTCTGTTTTTTTGTGCGACGCCAAAGAGTCTCTCTAGGTCTTCACGCATGCCCCTTCTCCCCCTCTATTACTATATATTTGGTAATTTGGTGGTTGACCAAGTAAACAAGGATAAGGTTAGTTTTGATTTTATGCATTCTATGAGTGAGTTAGAATCTTTATAAAAACAAAACCACCCTCCTTCTAAGTGTTACGCCCTCTCCTATTTTTCTCTGTCTTTTCCATGTGAGAAAGAAGAATTTTGTGGTGTATTCTTTACAGATTTCCACCCAACAAAATCAGAGGAGGGGCGGCCTAGATGTGCGTGTATTCTTCGCTGGATTCACCGAAAAAATTCAAAGAGAGGGCACCAAGAGTTGGGCACCCCACTCTTACCAAAATTAATCCTCATCAGTTCTTGACCTAGAAAAGGACTCTTCTTTTTGTGATAAATTAGCGATTAAATTTTTGCCCTAATTTTTTCGTGGAAACACCAAACCTTTAGGAGAAGTTTTGGTCGTGTGCAAAAATCAGAGGAAGCAGGGTCCTTGGGTTAGTTGGGTTCCATAGCCACTTAAAACATAGATTGCTAGGTGAGAGAACAGAGAGAAGAAGAGGGTCTTCTTCTAGAGCTTTTTGATTTATTCTCTTTCCTCCTTTTTGAGATTTTTAAAAAGTCTCAGATCTGAAATCTTCTTCTCTTTCTTCCTGATATTTTTGGAGAGTCTGAAGTCTTCAAGAAGGAAGCACGATGCGACCATCGAAGACGAGGATCGGCACAATACTTAGCATTGCTGTTACCGATTTCCTGTAATCAAAATCTTAGATCGTGTTCGTGGCGAGTCGTAATGGACGACTCCTAGAGAGTCGGGACGCGATGATGCGGCTCGTGACTGTCATCCTCATGAAGGGAACATCCTAATTTTTCCTGACCAGGTTCGTTCAGATCTGATCAGATCAAGAGATATATTATCAAAGATTTTTCTCTTAGATCTGTATCAGATTCAGGGACTGCTTCAGATTCTCGATCCTTATTTATTTTAATTAAAAATTAAATGAAAGGATAAATTAAAGTCAACATATCATATTTACCTGATAGGGTAATTCCTATTACCCTGTTTGATGATCACTGTTTGCAGCGGAAGGTTCTGGGATCATAGCCACGCAAGCGCCTGGCCTCTACGGTATCCACTCGGGCTGGATCGTGGAGAGTTTCCTCTTCTTCTCTATCACGCCTCCAAAAATCAGATCTGTATCTGACTCTGCGCAGGATCTTCAAAACTCCTGTGGAATATCTGCAGTCGTTCTTATGCAGCAGCCCAGCCTTCTTGCTATTTGATCTTGGCCTTTTTCTTTGATCTAATCGCACCAATCCAAATCCAAAAACACTTTGACGTGCGAGAAGGGAGAGAGAGTATGGCGTGGAGAAAAAGGAAGAGAGGCAGCCTCTGGGGTGGAAGATTGCTTCTTGATGTTTTTTCTTCCACGTTGGGTTCGCGGGTTCTTATATAGGACTAAGCTTGATCAAGTCATCTCCTCGCCAAAACCAATCACAACCCTTTTGTGAAATCAGATCTAATTGATTGTGGATTAGAGATTCCCCTGATTTCCTTACTTGGAGAGTGCCTTGGGACCAGTCAACTGGATTTATTAGAAGAACTCTCATTGAATCCTAAAGCGAGATGGCAGTCCTTGTCCAATCAAGGACTCCTAGGGCGCCTCCTACTTGGGCTCACGCCACCCTTGGCGTGCGGCCCTTCTCCTGCCAGTCTGGCAGGGGACAAGCCCCCCACAGCTCTCAATAGGTTTGCATGACGTGGTCAAAAGTCAAAGGTCATTGGCAACGTTTGACCAGTTCAAAAGTAGAGTTCTGACCAAGTCAAAGACCAAAGAAATGGCAGCAGTGACCAAATTGGGGATAATGTTTACAAATAAGACAAACCTATTCTGACTTGGACAACCTCAGTCAGACCATAGAAGACTTCTGTTTGGCACAAACTCCTTGCTCAGACATGGGACGGAGCTTAGATTATTGAAGCCAAAAGAAGAAGCGTTAGGTTCAATCGAGTCTACGCACGATTTCCTTGAAACCTAAGTTGATCTATTCAGATCAATGAACTATATTAGTTCAATTGATGATCACCAGATTCAACCCTTGTTGTGGTGACCCAGATTAGGTTCATTCGTATGGTTAATGGGATAGTCATGATCTCTATACACTAGACTCATCCGAAACTCCTTTCGGATGGATCAGAACGCTCTTCTAGATTCGAAGCTAGCGACTGATCGAATCATGCTACATCATTTGTCTAATTGCTCCCAAAAGTCCACCAGTGACACTAGCAGTATTGATTGTGGCACCTCACAGCTGAGCGAACCTCTTGCTGCAGCTAACCTGTTGATTCAGTTCTTACTTGGGCCCCGAATCAGATTAGGTTAAGGTGAACTCGTCAAACCTAGTCCTCTTGTCTATGATGTAATCATTCGATTCGTTCCAGTGTGAAAATCTAAATAGAAACTTCTTTCTATTATTTCACTCTGCCATGGCATGGGCGTTCAAGGACTTGATTTCTCATGAATCATCAGTAGGCTACTTCCTCTACCACCGAGTGATTAGATCCCATCTTGATGCATCCAGATAGCCTACAATGACATGTCACAGCCAACATACACGTCAGGGTTCCATATGTAGAGAGACGATAATGGTATAGTCCAACTTATAACACCCTACAAGGGAACTTGCCGATGCATCTCAGGTCAAGAACCAGACCACACTACTGCAGCATCGAGTCAGTCATTGACGAGAAGGTGAGACTTCCTAATGACTACTCGAGGTGGTTCGACGCTCGAGTGCCCTCGTTTCTCTAACGAGTACGCTGTATCTCGACTCTGGTGTCTCCAACCACCGTTTATAGAACTCAAGACTCATTCTTACTTTAAAGAGAAGCGATCGATTACACCAACTCCGGATCAATCACTCATCCTCGTGATGGATCCTATGGTTCGGGAGCCGTTTGATGAGTTTAATAATGATTATTCAGTGGTCTTAAATTTTAATACTCCTTGAAAATAGAATTATTCTTACCATTAAATCAAAGGATGTACTCACAGGACCACTAAATTACACATGTGTGATAGAAAATAACCCATTTCATAATTATAAGTCAAAATTACAATTTTCACCCTAGAAGGGTATTACAAGTGTCGGCCCAATCTCTGGCTTCTAGGGCACCATATATCTAACAATCTCCCACTCTTGTCCTAAAGCCAATCTAACAAGTCGTAAGTCCAATCTTCTAAGGTTGGGCTTCGATCTCCTGCTGGTCCCAATGGGCTTTGTCAGTTGGGTCTTGCCACAATTATCGCGGAGTTGACTCTCTTGAACCTCAAGAGTAACCTGTCTCAAGGTAAAATCGCGGAGGAGATGGTATCACCGTTTGATTGGAACTCTTCCAGCACAAGAACCAGTCTGCCAGATGTCGACTTTCGATCATCTAATATCGACAGAAAGTCCGAGTCCTGTGGTATCCCTGACCAGAGTTCTCCATTACAAAGACAACATCAGATGCCTTATTCTTCTAAGTTACTTAAGATACACTTCACAGAACCCAGTGTTCGTTCACCTGGATTTGGACTGATATCTGCTATGTGACACTCACAACTGGGCGTATATCAGGTCGTGTACATAGCATGGCATAGCATGAGGTCCCTATGCAGAAGCATAAGGGATCTTGCTCATGCTTCTATTCTCAGATGTGCTAGGGCATATCTTCTTGGAAAGATGAATCCATGTCTGAAGGGTATAATCCTCTTTAGAGTTTTCCATACTAAACCTCTTTAAGCACTTCCCTCTATTGTACATCTTCTCTGTAAAGCCTAGCATCCTATTGTTGTCTATCTCTATAGACTTAATTTCGTAGAATAAAGGATGCTTCCTAGGTCTTTATGGAGAATTCTTAGAAACCACATTACTATGGTCAACATGGAAATATCATTCCCAATAAAAGGTGTCATCCAGTAAATACGAGGAAGATAACAAGCTCCCACTGACCTTTTTGAAGACCACATGGTCCTCCTCGTTTTTGGATGAACTAATATTTGATCACATCATTAAATGGTTTCCAGCTCCTGAGATGCTTGCTTAAGTCCATATATGGACCTTTGTAGCTTGCAACCTTGATCATATCACGGATTGAATCTAGCGGTGTTCCTATATAGATATCTTTCCTCAAGATATATTTAGAAATGGTTTTCACTCATTGCCATATTTCATATCGAAATAGGCTGCAAAGAATAATGTGCGGAGGAATTTAGCATAGCGACGTGGAAAAGGTATCCTGATAGTCCAATGCCTTCACGTTGACTATAACTTTTGCCACATCAAGCTTGAAAATTCTCCACATTTCATCTACACCAATCTTTCTCTTGTAGATCCATTTACACCAATAGGTACTATACCTTCTGTGGACTCTACAAGGTCCAGACTTGTTTGAGTGCATTGAGTCAATCTCTGACTTCATTGCCTCTAACATTTTCGAGTCTGATACTCGAATATCGCTCTCTTATAGGTTTTGGGATCATCACCATGTACAGCCATTACCTATGAGGAATCAGTTTTTCTACATCTCTGACAAAGTACCTAGTATCTTCAGGGTGACTGGGAACTCTTTCCGATCTATGGGGTGGAGGAGGTAGATGAATGATTCAACCTGATTTTTCCATTGTCCTTAGCTCTTTCTCTGTGAGACTTTTCTCTCAGCTTATCTGCTTTCCAATGCACGCTATCTTAATAAACTTATTTCAAGAAGAATATGGCATTGTCGACTCACAATACAATTTGTATCTTCATGAATTAGAAATATCTTAATGACTCTTTAGGATATCCTAATAAATCGAGCTCTGAAGGATCTAAATCTAACTTTCGCTTGTTGTCTTTGAATGAGCGACAACCCCAAATCTCTGAGATGACTTAGACTTAGTTTCTTACCTGCCATATTCATACGGTGTTAGGAACGTTTTAGAGGATCCCTATTCAGTAAGTATAAATTGGGTTAACAAATGCCCTCAAAGAGAAATGAGAGGTCTGTGAAGCTCTCATGGATCGAACCATATCCAATAGGGTTGATTTCTCCGTGCTGAAACTCCGTTGAGATTGAGGTGTTTCAGGTGGAGTCCATTGAGAGACTAGCCATTTCTTAGATAGTCTAGAAATTGTGATCTAAGGTATTCAACCACCTCGATCTGATCAAGAATCTTAATGGATTTTTCCATTTGCTTTTCTACTTCATGTCTGAATTCTTTGAACTTTTCAAAAGATGCTTCAGACTTATGTCTCATATGAAGATACAATACCATACTAGATAAATCATCGATAATGGTAATGAAGTAAGATAAATTCTCTCTAGCCGGCTACATCAAATGCGCCACACAATCTGTATGTACGTAGGGAAGAAGATCCGTGGCCCTTCCCACTGTCCTACAAAAAGGGAGTTAGTCATTTTTGCCATGAAGACAAGTCAACAAATTGGATATGACTCGAAAGTCAATCGGACTCAATAGCCCATTTTCTCCAATTTACCTATTCTGATTATGAGCTAAATCAGTCAGGGCCATAGATACTGATCATGTTGGACTATCCCTAGGTCTGTTCATGGATTCACATTTTGCTTGATATTAAAAATAGTACATCATATGTACTGAATAAAGATCGTTAATAAGAAAACTCATTATCAATTTATTTCTTTCATAAAGAATTTACAATGGTCTTAAGGAAATAAATTAAAGCCTTCTATCAAGGCAGAAACAGAAATTCAAATTTCTGCTGCTGCAGGCACAAAATAACAGTCTTTTAACAAGTCTAAATCAGATGGTAGTCGAAGAGGATATGTTCCCACGACGACACAGCAACTCTTGCTCCATTCGCACGTGTAGAATCATTCTCCTCCCTCAGCCTTCTGCTCATCCCAAGATCCTGCATAGAACGTGCAAGCGTGAGCAACCTAGAACCAGAGTCAAGCACCCAACTGATGCAGAAAAACATAAGGTTAGATCAATAACGAGCATACCTCCAGAAGAACCTTCCTTTTTCTTTTAAGGATGTCAGTAAGTAGGGCAGTTCGCTTTCAGTGGTCGTCTGTTGCAATGGAAAACTTTCTTTGTCAACGACTTCTTCTTCAGTTTGCCTTCTGTCTTCTTTTCCTTTCCTTTTGCTTTTTGCACATCTTTTGCTTTCAAACTTTCTCGTTGGAGAAGTCTTCCATAGCAACTGAAGCCTTTAGAACCTTTCATGGAAAGCATTGGTAACCAGCATGTTCATAAGTAGGCCAAGAAATTTTGGAAGTTTATGCATTGATAGTTCATGATGAACTATCCATACGCATACAGTCAAGATTGAGAATATATCATTCTGCAGTCCAAGTCCAACTCACGAGCTTCTCAAGCTCTTCCATCCTGATTATCATAGAACATGATCTTGGACTGACGCCCATCAGCATCTTAGCGTCAAAAGTCGTTTCTGGATTGATATTTGACTGGGCGTCTGTTCCAAACATTTATTGCAGGTGATGCCACAATTTTGGCGCAGCAAGTGCCCTGAATATCCTGCATATTCATTGGCACGCTGAATCATCAGACATCGAGCCCAACATGCATATCTGGCCTTAGTTATCTTCTGTCATATTATCCAGAGATGCTCTTTGTTCAGTAGGGATGGCTGGACTGGTAAGGTGGGAGGGTCCTGGTCCAATACATGTGATTAACTTCTCGGAAATCCAAAATATTTTGTAGATTTTGAGCCAATCCTTTATAATTAGTCCGTAGTCTATGTGGTTAGATCGTGAGTGGTTGGAGCAGACATTTTTCTGTAGAGAGTCAAATTTTTAATTAGATATTGTAATTAAGACTTACCAATTTATTTAATTTTAATTTTTAAATAAATTAGCTCCCTACTATTTTCTCGGATTCCTACACTCTTCTGTTAGAGAGGAAAAATCATCCCGATTAATGAATTTAGTGGGTGGATGCGGTCCACCAACCTGACTCATCACCTCACCTAACAGTTATTGGTGAGGTTAGCCAATGATGAACAACTCTTTTCAATATATTCTTCATTATGGTTGCACCAACTTGGTTCTAATTCATGAATCTACCGTGCCCAAATATTGATTCCACTCCTTAGTTAAGTAGACCCACGCATTTGCGTGAGATGTTCCTAATTGAGTCTCTCACCGTATCCGAATATTGACCAAATTCATCTCTCCCAGCCCATAGCATCCGATGCCTAATAGAGCATGTTTGTTCGTGAACTGAGCCACTGTAATCAGTCGAGAATAATCAATCCCCGGAAAGGTCCCCACATAATGGTGGACAGATCAACTTAATCTTTTCTTAGGAAAATTAATTAGGTCTCATTAAACTAGACTTGACTAGTCATAACACCTTATGACTAACCTAGTGGCATGGGTTAGCTCGGATTATTGACCACCTCAGATCAGAACTGAGCCAACAATGCGGCAGGTAAGTAAGACTCGGAATGGAGAATATGCCATTAACTCGACAGAAGCATTCAGTCGATAGCTTCCAAGTAAAACACGTCGTCTTTCCAAATATACCTTAGACCACCAAATTTTGAGTAGAACCAATGGGTTAGCCTACAATCCAGACTCTAACCACTGAGCCTAATTAGGTCTTGCTTTGATCGATGATACTGATCTTGACCCAGACTTAATCCTATTAGGCTGGTCAATTTAAGCACTGTTGATCCCATCTAACCAATTTTAATTCGGTTTGATTCAACCATTTAGATCTAATTGAGCTACCAAGCCCGAAACATATTATGAATTTGTCTTAGATCTGAAATTCTAATTTTAGAGCTAATTAATATTTCATAATCTTAATTTTTAATTAAGTTGGGATTCATAAACAAAATATGTAATAAATCCTAGGATTTTCAGGAATCTAGGGTTTTAGAAAGTAAGTTCTTATTTTGATTAAGACGACACGCGCAGCATCCCTACACCATAAGAACACCCATCGAATGAGAGGAGAGGTAATTTAAATCCTACTTTATTTTTATGATCGGACGGCCAAGAGGAAACGTCTTAATCAGAAAATTAAATCTACAAAACTACTAGATCTATATCATATATCTCATATATAAATTTATCTAACTTATACATATTTTGTATACATCTCATGTATCATGCATTTTTAGATTTAAATTATCTCATAATTAATAAAAAATTAGATTTAAATTGATCAATCAAAAATAAATTCTAATTTAGAAATATGTAGAACTATTCTACAACTAGTCTAGACATGCATCTATCATATCATCAATGATATTAAATTAAATAATTTTATTTTTTTATAGATCTTATTATAATATTATAATATCAAAAAAATAGAAATAATAGATCTAAATATATTTAATTTAATCATATTAAATCAAGACATATGCAAAACTATTCTATATGAACTATTCTATTCCTAGAACTTAGTTCATAGACTTAACTTCAGTTCTTGATCCAATCTATTTTAATTTTAATTTTTCTTATTTCAATCTATCACATTTTTTTTCAATGTGACATCTAAAATCATCTATACTTTTAGATTAAATAAAATTAAAAAATAGATCTAAATATTTTAGAACCCTGGCTCTATAATGCTTGAAGGGAAATCCGATTTCCCTTGACCAGGTTCGTTCAGATCTGATCAGATCAAGAGATATATTTCAAAAATTTTTTCTCTTAGATCTGTATCAGATCAGGGATGCTTCAGATCTGATTCTTATTTATTTAATAAAAATTAAATGAAAAGGATAAATTAAATCACATTCAATTTACCTGAATAGGGTAATCCTATTACCCTGTTGATGATCCTGTTTGCAGCGGAAGGTTCTGGATCAAGCCACGCAAGCGCCTGGCCTCTACCGGTATCCACTCGGGCTGGATCTGGAGATCCTCTTCTTCTCTATCACGCCTCCAAAAATCAGATCTGGATCTGATCTGGAGGATCTTCAAAACTCCTTTTGAAGATCTGCAGTCGTTCTTCGCAGCAGCGCAGCCTTCTTGCTTTTGATCTCCTTTTCTTGATCTAAATCGCACCAATCCAAATCCAAAACACTTTTGGACGTGGAGAGCAAGGGGAGAAGAGAGTATGGCGTGGAGAAAGGGGAGAGAGGCAGCCTTGGGGCGTGGGAAGATTGCTTCTTGATTATTTTTTTCACTTGGGCGCTGGGTCTCTTATATAGACTAAGCGTGATCCAAGTCATCTTCCTCCCAACCAATCACAACCCTTTGTGAAATCAGATCTAAATCTGATTGGTGGGATTAGAGTCCCCTGGATTCCTACTTGGAGAGTGCCTTGGACCAGTCAAACTGGATTCTTAGAAGAACTCTCATTGGAATCCTAAAGGGAGATGGAGTCCTTGTCCAACAAGGACTCCTAGGCGCCTCCTTACTTGGGCTCACGCCACCCTTGGCGTGCGCCCATCTCCTTGCCAGGTTCTGGCAGGGGGACAAGCCCCCACCAGCTCTCCAATAGGTGCATGACATGTGGTCAAAAGTCAAAGGGTCAATGGTCAACGTTTGACCAGTCAAAGGTAGACTTTTGACCAAAGTCAAAGAACAAGAAATGGCAGGTGACCAAAATTGGCAGGTAATGTCTTACAAATAAGACAACCTATTCTGACTTGGACAACCTCCAGTCAGACCATAAGAAGACTTCTGTTTGAGCACAAACTCCTTTGGCTCAGACAGGACGACTTATTTATGATAGCAAAAGAAGAACGTTAGGTTCAATCGAGTGCTAGCACGATTTCCTTGAACCTAATTGAATCTCATTCAGATCAATTGAACTATATTAGTTCAATTGATGATCACCAGATTCAAACCCTTGTTTGTGTGACCCAGTTAGGTTCAGTTCTGTATGGTAATGGGATATGTCATGATCTCTATCATCGACATCATCGAAACTCCTTTCGATGGATCAGAACTCTTCTGATTCGAACAGCTAGAATGATCGATCATCTAAATCATTCTAATTGCTCCCAAAATCCACCAGTGACACCTAGCAGTATATGGTGGCAACCCATCAGAGCTGAATGCGAACCTCTTGGTGCAGCTACCTGTGTGATTCAGTTCTTCTATCTTGAGCCCCGATCAGATTAGGGTTAAGGTGAACTCGTCAAACCCTAGTCTCTGTCATATGATGTAATCATTCGATTCGAGTCCAATGTGAAAATCTAAATAGAAACTCTTTCTATTATTTCACTCTGCCATGGCCATGGGCTTCAGGACTTGATTCTCATGATCATCATAGGGCTACTCCTCTACCACCGAGGTAGATAGATCCCATCTTGATGCAATCCAGTTCCTACAATGAACATGTCACAGCCAACATACACCTCAGGGTTCCATATGGCTAGGAGACCGAGTAATGGTGTAGTCAAACTATAACACCCTCAAGGTGAACTGCCGATGCATCTCAGGTCAAAGAACCAGACACACTACTGCAGCATCGAGTCAGTCATTGACGAGAAGGTAGACTCCCTAATGACTACTCGAGGTGGTCACGCTCAGTGCCCTCGTTCTCTAACGAGTACCTGTACTCTCGCTCCGGTGTCTCCACACCGTAGACTCAAGACTCATCTACTAAAGAGAAGCGATCGTACACCAACCTTCCGGATCAATCACCATCCTCGTGATGATCCTATGGTCGGGAGCTGTTTATGAGTTAATAATGATTATTCATGTCTTAAATTTTCAACTCTTGAAAATATGAATTATCATTACCATTAACTCAAAGGATGTATCACAGACACTAAATACACATGTGTGATAGAAAATAACCCATTTCATTAATTATAGTCAAAATTACAATTTTGCCCCTAGAAGTGTATTACAAGTGTCAGCCAATTCTGGCTTCTAGGGCACATATATCTAACAATCTCCCACTTGTCCTAAAGCCAATTGGCTACAAGTCTAAGTCCCATCTTCTCAAGGTGGGCTTCGATCTTCTGCTGGCCCAACGGCTTTGTAAGTGGGTCTGCCACATTATCTGTGGAGTTGACTCTCTTGACCTCAACGTAACCTTTCTCAAGGTAATCGCGGATGAGATGATATCGCCGCTCAATGTGCTTGGACTTCTGGTGAGACCTCGGCTCCTTAGCAAGGGCTATGGCGCCATTGTTGTCGCAGTAAAGAGGAATGGCATCTGATGGCATTACTCCAATTTCTGCAGCAAACTTCTTGTACCAGAACGCTTCCTTTGCAGCCTCTGATGCAGCTATATATTCTGCTTCCATGGTGGAATCTGCTATCACAGTTTGCTTGGAACTCTTCCAGCTGACAGCTCCACCATTGCACACAAACAGACTTCCAGATGTCGACTTTCGATCATCTATATCGGACATGAAGTCCGAGTCTGTGTATCCCTGGACCAGGAGTTCTCCATTACCAAAGACCAACATCATATCCTTAGTTCTTCTCAAGTACTTAAGGATACATTTCACAGAAGTCCAGTGTTCTTCACCTGGATTTGACTGATATCTGCTTGTGACACTCACAGCATGGGCTATATCAGGTCGTGTACATAGCATGGCATACATGAGGCTCCCTATTGCAGAAGCATAAGGGATCTTGCTCATGCGTTCTATTTCCTCAGGTGTGCTGGGGCACATCTTCTTGGAAAGATGAATACCATGTCTGAAGGGTATTAATCCCCTCTTAGAGTTTTCCATACTAAACCTCTTTAGTACTTCCTCTATGTACATCTTCTGTGAAAGTCCTAGCATCCTATTCGGTCTATCCCTATAGACCTTAATTCCTAGAATAAAGGATGCTTCACCTAGGTCTTTCATGGAGAATTCCTTAGACAACCACATCTTGACTGATGTCAACATGGGAATATCATTCCCAATAAGGAGGATGTCATCCACGTACAATACGAGGAAGACAACAGCGCTCCCACTGACCCTTTTGAAAACACATGGTTCCTCTTCGTTTTTGATGAAACCAAACTTTTTGATCACATCATTGAAAACGAGTGTTCCAGCTCCGAGATGCTTGCTTAAGTCCATATATGGACCTTTGCAGCTTGCAAACCTTGTGATCAGTATCACTGGATGTGAAACCTAGTGGCTGTTCCATATAGATATCTTCCTCAAGATATCCATTTAGGAATGCCGTTTTCACGTCCATTTGCCATATTTCATAATCGAAATAGGCTGCAACAGCAAGCAATGTGCGGATGGATTTTAGCATAGCCACTGGGGAAAAGGTATCCTGATAGTCAATGCCTTCACGTTGACTATAACCTTTTGCCACTAGTCTAGCCTTGAATGTCTCCACATTCCCATCTGCACCAATCTTTCTCTTGAAGATCCATTTACATCCCAATAGGTACTATACCTTCTGGTGGATCTACCAAGGTCCAGACTTGGTTTGAGTGCATCGAGTCGATCTCTGACTTCATTGCCTCAAGCCATTTCTCGGAGTCGATATCTGATATCGCCTCGTTGTAGGTTTTGGGATCATCACCATGAGCACCATTACCTATGAGGAACATTTCCTCTACATCCTCTGAAATAATACCTAAGTATCTTTCAGGGGGACGGGAAACTCTTTCCGATCTACGAGGTGGAGGAGGTAGTGTTCTTATTGGCTCAACCTGATTTGGTTCCACTTGGTCCTTAGCTCTTTCTGCTTGTGAGACTTTCTCATCAAGCTTAATCTGCTTTCCAATGCCACTATCTTGAATAAACTGTTTTTCAAGAAATATGGCATGTCGACTCACAATCACATTGTGGTCTTCTGGAATGTAGAAATAGTATCCTAATGACTCTTTAGGATATCCTATGAATCGAGCTCTAAAGGACCTAAACTCTAACTTGTCCGCTTGTTGTCTTTTGACATGAGCCGGACAACCCCAAATTCTGAGATGACTCAGACTTGGTTTCTTACCGTGCCATATCTCATACGGTGTGGTAGGAACGGTTTTAGAGGGAACCCTATTCAGTAGATAGAATTGAAGTTAATAATGAATGTCCCCAAAGAAAATCTGGGAGGTCTGTGAAGCTCATCATGGATCGAACCATATCCAATAGAGGTCCGATTTCTCCGTTCTGAAACCCCGTTGAGTTGAGGTGTTCCTGGTGGAGTCCATTGAGAGACTATGCCATTTTCCTTAAGATAGTCTAGGAATTCCCGGCTAAGGTATTCACCTCCTCGATCTGATCGAAGAACCTTAATGGGTTTTCCAGTTTGTTTTTCTACTTCATGTCTAAATTCTTTGAACTTTTCAAAAGCTTCAGACTTGTGTCTCATAAGATACACATATCCCATACCTAGACAGATCATCGGTAAAGGTAATGAAGTAGACAAAATTGCCTCTAGCCGGCACATCGAAATGGGCCGCACACATCAGTATGTACTAGGGCAAGGAGATCTGTGGCCCTCTCCCCATGTCCAACAAAAGGGAGTTTAGTCATTTTGCCTTGAAGACAAGATTCACAAGTTGGATATGACTCGGAAGTCAATGGACTCAATAGCCCATTTTTCTCCAATTTGTTGATCCTATCTTCTGCTATATGACCTAATCTCAGGTGCCATAGATATCTGTCGTTTGGACTATCCCTAGGTCGTTTGGCATTCACGTTTTGCTCGATAGTTAGAACAGGTACATCAATATGTAGCTGATAAAGACCATTAATAAGGAAACCATTTGCAATTTTATTTCTTTCATAAAGAATGTTACAATGGTCCTTAAAGAAGGTGATCACATAACCTTCTTGTGCTAAGCATGAAACAGAAATCAAATTCCTGCTAGCTGCAGGCACAAAATAACAGTCTTTCAAAACTAAGTCTAAACCAGATGGTAATCGAAGAGGGTATGTTCCCACGGCTACTGCAGCAACTCTTGCTCCATTACCGACGCGTAGGATCATGTCTCCATCCCTCAGCCTCCTGCTATCCTCAAGACCCTGCATAGAAGTGCATAGGTGAGCACTAGATCCAGAGTCAAGCACCCAACTGGATGCAGAAGAAACCGTAAGGTTAGACTCAATAACGAGCATACCTCCAGAAGGACCTTCCTTCTTGTTCTTTAGGGTGGCCAGGTAAGTAGGGCAGTTCCGCTTCCAATGGCCGTCGCTGTTGCAATGGAAACACTTTCCTTTGCCATCGACCTTCTTCTTCGGTTCTGCCTTCTTCTTCTTTGATCCTTCTACCTTTTGCTTTTTCACAGACTTCTTTTTCTTTCCATAAGACTTTCTTTTGGAAGAAGTCCGTTCCATAGCAAGAACTGAGCCTTTAGAACCTTTCATAGAAAGCTCAGCGGTAACCAGCATATTCATCAACTCGGCCAAGGAATTTTGAAGTTTATGCATGTGGTAATTCATGATGAATTGCCCATATGCATCAGTCAAGGATTGCAGAATAATATCATTCTGCAAGTCCAAGTCCAACTTCACACCGAGCTTCTCAAGCTCTTCCATGTCCTTGATCATTGTCAGACAGTGATCTTGGACTGACTGCCCATCACGCATCTTAGCCTTAAAAAGTCGTTTCGTGACTTGATATTTGGCTGCGCGACTCTGTTCACCAAACATCTCCTGCAGGTGAGCCAACATTTGGCGAGCAGTCCCGATATCTTCATGTTGGCGCTGGAGCTCATCAGACATCGAGCCCAACATGTAGTATCTGGCCTTATTGTCTTCGTCAATCCATTTTTCCAGAGACGCTCTCTGTTCAGTGGATGGACGAGCTGGTAAGGTGGGAGGGTCCTGGTCCAAAACATGTGTTAACTTCTCTGAACCCAAAACAATTTTGTAGTTCCTGAGCCAATCTTTATAATTGGGTCCAGTCAGTCTATGTGTGTCTAGGATACGTGCCAGTGGGTTGGACGCAGACATTTTCCTGTAGAGAGTCAAAGATTCTAGTTAGATACTGTAATTTTGACTTGACCAATTTGTTTAGGGATTTTATTTTTAAACAAATTAGCTCCCACTATTTTCTCGGATCCCTACACTCCCTCTGTAGAGATGCGAAAATCTCCGCGATTGATGATTTCTAGTGGGTGGTGCGGTCTCACCAACTGACTCATCACCTCACCTAACAGTTATTGGTGATGGGTTAGCCAATGAGTGAACAACTCTTGTTCAATGATTCTCTAATCATGGTGCACCCAAACTTGGTCTCTAATTCATGAATCTCACCGTATCCGGAATATTGATCCACTCCTTAGTTAAGTCAGACCCACCATTTGCATAGACTGGGTTCCTAATTGGGTCTCTCACCGTATCCGGAATATTGAGCCCAACTCATCCTCCAGCCCATAGCATCCAATGCCTAATAGACATGGTTGCGTCTTCCCGGTGCAACTGAGCCACTGTATCCAGCCGAGAACAATCAACCCCGGGAAGGGCCCGCACGTCTACAATGGTGGAAGACCTCAGGACTTAATCTTTTCTTAGGGAGAATTGATTCAGGTCTCATTAAACTAGACTTGGCTTAGTCATAACAATTATGACTAACCTAGTGGCATGGGTCAGCTCGGATTATTGACCACCTCAGATCAGAACTGTGTCAACAGATATGGCCAGGTAAGTGAGACCGGTGGAAGGAATATGCCGTTAACTCGCACAAGAACGCATTCAGGTCGAGTAGCTTCCAATTAAAAACCAGTCGGTCGTCTGTGCCAAACTTACCTTAGACACCAAATTGTTGAGTCAGAACCAATTGGGTTAGCCTACAATCCAGACTCTAACCTCTGAGCCTAATTAGGTCTTGCTTGATCGTGACTCGATCTTGACCCAGACTTAATCCTATTAGGCTGGTCAATTTAAGCATTGTTGATCCCATCTAACCAACTCTTGATTCGGTTTGATCAACCGCTTAGACCTAATTGAGCTACCCAAGCCCGAACCCAGTATTATGAATATGTCTTAGATCTGAAATTCTCAATTTTAGACCTAATTAATATTCCATAAACTTAATTCTTAATTAAGTAGGGTTCATAAACAAAATATGCACAATAAATCCTAGGGTTTCAGGATCTAGGGTTTTGCAGAAAGTAAGTTTTTGGGTTTCTGATTAAGGACGAACGCGCAGCACCCCTACACATCATAAGAACACCCCATCGAATGGGAAGAGAGGGCCTTTAAACCCTTCTTCGTTCTTATGACCGGACGGCCAAGAGGGAACGCCTTAATCAGGAACATTCAATAAACATTCAATACTACAAAACAGTTATAGATCTATATCATATATCTCATATACAAATTTAGATCTAACCATGGCATATTTTGCATACATCTCATGTATCATAATCATGCATGTTTTCAGATCTAAATTATCACATAATAATCTGAAAAAATTAGATTTAAATTGATCTAATCAAAATAAATTCTAATCTAGACAATTATGTAGAACTATTCTACAACTAGTCTAGTCATGCATCTATCATATCTCATATGATATTTAAAATTAAATAATTTTTATTTGCTGTTTATCAGATGTTATTATAACACTTATAATATCAGAAAACAGTAAATAAGAAGATCTAAAATATGATTTAATCATATTAAATCAAAGACATGCAAAACTATTCTATAGAACTATTCTATTCTAGAACTAGTCATGCATATCTTCATGTTCTTAGATCCAAATCATTTAATTTTAATTTTTCTGATTTCAGATCTGATCACATCTCATGTTACATCTGAAATCACGTTTATTTTTAATTAAAATAAAATTAAAAATCAGATCTAAACTATTTTTAGAACCATGGCTCTGATACCACTTGAAGGGAAATCCTGATTTCCCTGACCAGGTTCGTTCAGATCTGATCAGATCAAGAGATATATTTCAAAAATTTTTTCTCTTAGATCTGTATCAGATCAGGGATGCTTCAGATCTGATTCTTATTTATTTAATAAAAATTAAATGAAAAGGATAAATTAAATCACATTCAATTTACCTGAATAGGGTAATCCTATTACCCTGTTGATGATCCTGTTTGCAGCGGAAGGTTCTGGATCAAGCCACGCAAGCGCCTGGCCTCTACCGGTATCCACTCGGGCTGGATCTGGAGATCCTCTTCTTCTCTATCACGCCTCCAAAAATCAGATCTGGATCTGATCTGGAGGATCTTCAAAACTCCTTTTGAAGATCTGCAGTCGTTCTTTTCGCAGCAGCGCAGCCTTCTTGCTTTTGATCTCCTTTTCTTGATCTAAATCGCACCAATCCAAATCCAAAACACTTTTGGACGTGGAGAGCAAGGGGAGAAGAGAGTATGGCGTGGAGAAAGGGGAGAGAGGCAGCCTTGGGGCGTGGGAAGATTGCTTCTTGATTATTTTTTTTTTTTCACTTGGGCGCTGGGTCTCTTATATAGACTAAGCGTGATCCAAGTCATCTTCCTCCCAACCAATCACAACCCTTTGTGAAATCAGATCTAAATCTGATTGGTGGGATTAGAGTCCCCTGGATTCCTACTTGGAGAGTGCCTTGGACCAGTCAAACTGGATTCTTAGAAGAACTCTCATTGGAATCCTAAAGGGAGATGGAGTCCTTGTCCAACAAGGACTCCTAGGCGCCTCCTTACTTGGGCTCACGCCTCCCTTGGCGTGCGCCCATCTCTCCTTGCCAGGTTCTGGCAGGGGGACAAGCCCCCACCAGCTCTCCAATAGGTGCATGACATGTGGTCAAAAGTCAAAGGGTGAATGGTCAACGTTTGACCAGTCAAAGGTAGACTTTTGACCAAAGTCAAAGAACAAGAAATGGCAGGTGACCAAAATTGGCAGGTAATGTCTTACAAATAAGACAACCTATTCTGACTTGGACAACCTCCAGTCAGACCATAAGAAGACTTCTGTTTGAGCACAAACTCCTTTGGCTCAGACAGGACGACTTATTTATGATAGCAAAAGAAGAACGTTAGGTTCAATCGAGTGCTAGCACGATTTCCTTGAACCTAATTGAATCTCATTCAGATCAATTGAACTATATTAGTTCAATTGATGATCACCAGATTCAAACCCTTGTTTGTGTGACCCAGTTAGGTTCAGTTCTGTATGGTAATGGGATATGTCATGATCTCTATCATCGACATCATCGAAACTCCTTTCGATGGATCAGAACTCTTCTGATTCGAACAGCTAGAATGATCGATCATCTAAATCATTCTAATTGCTCCCAAAATCCACCAGTGACACCTAGCAGTATATGGTGGCAACCCATCAGAGCTGAATGCGAACCTCTTGGTGCAGCTACCTGTGTGATTCAAGTTCTTCTATCTTGAGCCCCGATCAGATTAGGGTTAAGGTGAACTCGTCAAACCCTAGTCTCTGTCATATGATGTAATCATTCGATTCGAGTCCAATGTGAAAATCTAAATAGAAACTCTTTCTATTATTTCACTCTGCCATGGCCATGGGCTTCAGGACTTGATTCTCATGATCATCATAGGGCTACTCCTCTACCACCGAGGTAGATAGATCCCATCTTGATGCAATCCAGTTCCTACAATGAACATGTCACAGCCAACATACACCTCAGGGTTCCATATGGCTAGGAGACCGAGTAATGGTGTAGTCAAACTATAACACCCTCAAGGTGAACTGCCGATGCATCTCAGGTCAAAGAACCAGACACACTACTGCAGCATCGAGTCAGTCATTGACGAGAAGGTAGACTTCCCTAATGACTACTCGAGGTGGTCACGCTCAGTGCCCTCGTTCTCTAACGAGTACCTGTACTCTCGCTCTGGTGTCTCCACACCGTAGACTCAAGACTCATCTACTAAAGAGAAGCGATCGTACACCAACCTTCCGGATCAATCACCATCCTCGTGATGATCCTATGGTCGGGAGCTGTTTATGAGTTAATAATGATTATTCATGTCTTAAATTTTCAACTCTTGAAAATATGAATTATCATTACCATTAACTCAAAGGATGTATCACAGACACTAAATACACATGTGTGATAGAAAATAACCCATTTCATTAATTATAGTCAAAATTACAATTTTGCCCCTAGAAGTGTATTACAAGTGTCAGCCAATTCTGGCTTCTAGGGCACATATATCTAACACCTCAAACCTGGATCGGCAACTTAGAACGTTTAACTTGCTCAGATATCAGATCTAATCTGTTATTCTATAGCTACATTTGACGTAGTATTATACCATGTTGATGAGATCGACGTGTTAACCTTTTCTTTGTATTTTTAATTTCTGATTTAATATCATGACTTGATCATATAATAAATCTTAGATCTAGAATGTTTTCATATTTATTTAAATAAATATTTAATTTATTTAAGTCCTCCGCTGCATGATCTTGAAAAAGTTTGAAGATCTACTCGTGAAATCCTAGATCTGGTTCCATCACTCTTCATTTCTTTCTTTTCTTTGGGATTGCTTTGAGATTTGTGTGAAAAAAATCAAGTTATCACAATTCGCATTCCAATTCATCCGGACTTCATATTTGGAGAAGTAACCGATTTGTGCTTGCAACCATTAGTTGCGGATGGTAAAGAAGACCTACTAGGAAGGCTATACATAAAAAAGTATGCAATATTGCCACGAACCACCTAGTTCCATGTTTATAAAGAAAATATTAAATGCGAGAAAGCAAATTTTAATTTTAATTATGATTTTAAAGTCAATTCATAGACCCGAACTGATGGACGTGTATGCTCCGAAAGGGAACCTTTTGGCTCTGAAAAACAACTTAGACAATGAGAAAACAGCACATCAGAATTTCAGATTTCTGGTTGACAGTTGTTTCTCAAACATTAATCGACTAAATGGATATCCCATTGTTCTCTACAATCAAGTTCTTCAATGCCAAGAAACCCATTGCTGTTACTAAAACCTAGTTAAAGGAAAACACAAGTGAGAGAATGATCAATAAATACCACCATAAACAAAGAAAAGTATGCTCACTTTAACCACTGATTGACCAAAGTGGAAGATTACGTTCCATTCGAATGATGCAGGTTAATTAGCTCAGCATGCTCTGCAATAATAAATAATTTCTTCCACATGCCTTCACGGTAACTCTGAAAAATGTGAACCTGGCTCATTGAAGTGTAATTTAAGGGTTAAAAATGTAATACCATCCATACGCACAGAAAAAAGTGCATGCAACGGATTATCCATCTGGTAAATGACCAGCACTCAAGCTATGCATACCATACAACGATGATTCAAAGTATTGACGTGGAACTGTTTGAATCAGTATTTTCCGATTGATCATAAATGCAGCAATTCTAGTTAAAGTTTAAATGTTACCAGCTTCTCCTACAATCTAACAGAAGGAGCTCAATCTTCCAGAAGGTTCCTTCATGAAAAGTTTCACTCAAAGCAAGGTAGCAGAATTTTGGTCCATAACATATAACCTTTTTTTTCATATGCTTTGCATGCTTCAGCTAATAAAACCAGATATATCACATGCTAGAAAAGTTGTGATTATTTACAACTCTCAACAGAAATTAACATCAGGGCCATCGTCATGGCAGCACTCACCAGGCATGCAAAGGCCAAGAACTGCTTGGAGAATGATGATAATTAGCTCCCTGAGAATCTCTAAATATCTGCTATGAATTTCATTCTGGCAGTGCCAAAAAAGACCATTCTGTTTCATGCAGAGTAGCAGAAGCTTTTGGCCATCTAAAGTTTCCAGAAGAAAAAAATTTAAAAGACAAATTATCACTAAAAGTGGCAGAATATCGCATTAAAAGATATCAGAATGGCGGAGAGGACTACAGCTTGGTGGTTGCGTCCCTCTCGCATTGGAAGGAAGTTCAATTTCAAACTTTGGGAAGTGCTTTCCAAGTGTTTGATGTGCGTCAATCTTCCATTATTTGTATGAAATGATCAGCAGCATCCCCACCATCATAATCAAGAGAGAATAAATGTATATAAATAAATTAGTTAAAAATATGTCGAGCACCGCTTTCAAAAAATAAAAAAATAAAAATAAAATAAAAGGAGAAACAGGATAATGCCTTTAGGAGCTTTGGCAGCAAAGGTTGAACATCATTGTGGAAGTAACAATTTACCAGCCCTGGGCTACATATATAGGTATCTGGAAAATGATTCACATTGATAAGAAAACGCATTGTCCAATTTGGAAAGTTATTCATTCAAAGAGAGATTTTAGAAAGAAAAAAAAAGGAGGAAAAGAAAAGGTTTGTAATTAAGGAGAAGTCCACGATTATTCCCCTTTCATACGCCGCTTTTTTTCATTCAAATGCATTTCAGAACTTGAAAAAATGCATTCTTCACTAACACCTCAACCTAGCACTTTTCATAACTTGAAACCTGAGCCTTATTGCTTTTCCTGAGCATCTGCCATGTATATTTCAGCAACACAACCTTTGAACCTTCTAGTTGTTCCATCCTACCCAACTGTCAAATTTTTATC
This sequence comes from Cocos nucifera, assembly GCA_006176705.1. Taxonomy (NCBI): domain Eukaryota; kingdom Viridiplantae; phylum Streptophyta; class Magnoliopsida; order Arecales; family Arecaceae; genus Cocos; species Cocos nucifera. The sequence goes on from QRFJ01000076.1 coordinate 1,655,119, forward strand.
AGCCAAATTAGCAAGCCCATCTTTCTAATGACACAAACCATCCCAATAATTTCATCTCTTCTCCTTCAACCGACATTATCAATTACAACTACCAATCGGATATTCCCTTCTTCCAAGACCTTTAAACAATCACCCATCAGCCCCGTCCATTTAAAAGACGTGACATATGACATGCAAACACAACCCCAATCAACCGTATCTTGAATCCAACCAATCCAAGTGAGTCGCCTACAAAGACGATTCAGATAACTCGATTGTCTTCCCTCATCACTTGCAGCATTTTTTCCCTAATCCTCTTCCTCTGTCCTTGTCGTTAGTCTGTTTGCTTCTTAACTACTTTTTGTGCAAATATTGCACCAAGAGCGACAACCATATGCAAATTTACAAGGAGATCTCTAGTTCCTCAAGACACAATATGATAATATTCCATTTTCTTAACTGGAATTACAAATTCATATGATAATATTCCTTTTCTTTATGATGTCTAAGCTTACACAACTGGTAGCCAATCCTCCTTCAGGATGTGTTAATCCTACTACAACTATATGCAAAACTTACAGGGAGATCTCTAGTTCCTTGAGACACAATCCCCATCTACTTGCAAAATACATCAAGAATTGAAATCTTCTTTACTGGAATTCCAACTTCATATGATGATGCTCCATTTCGTATGATGTCTAAGCTTACAAAACTAGTAGCCAATCCTCCTTCAGGATGTGTCGATTCTACTAGTCTTCAAAAGAAAAACTTGGATAAGAGAAAATTAGTTTACTTCCAACAATTGAAAGAACGACCAACCCCACCTTGGACACAAAGCCAGATCCAACATTAAAAGCAAAGTGTCATCACTACATGCTCAACCGATTAAGCCTTTGGACATACGATAACATAAAATTTGATCGATGCAGTTTATAATCCTTCAACTCTTCATCCATTTCTCTTCGTTGAACTCTTTCTAATGTGGGATCATTAGGTTAGTTCTCTCAAAGCCAAACAAAACCATGCATTGGGAAAAAAACAAAATCCCCAAGATCAACATATGAAAAAACCACCCCATTTCAACCATGCTTAACCAGGACTTCCTCTTTGACCTTTAACACCTTATCTATAGCATCTTGAGATCTCATCTTTTTTTGACCAGAGCACAAGGGGACCATTTCGTTGTGAATATACTCCATAACCTTCCTGGCCAAATCCTACTCTTAACAAGATTCCTATTTTGCTGCTCAACTTCATCTATTTCACCTCTTTAAAATCAAGACTTTTAATAATACTTTTCACTCTTTGCCTCTCACATATTTCAAAAATTAGGATTTATATCTATCTAAGCCCCTAAGCATTATTCACGGTCCTGGTGTCTCATTGTTGGTTTCCTCCTTTTCATACTAAGAGCATAAATTGGAAGGCCATTCCAATTTAAAGAAACACTAATTTCAACAGCAGGAACTAAAATTTTTACATTAAAAAAATAAAAAAAATTAAAAAAATGAAAAGAAAATGAAAACATATACACAATGTTAAACCATAAGAAGAGAAGAGATGTATACCAAAGATTACCGCATGACAAACACGAAGCAAGGCATCAGCCACATCTTGGCACTCCATACCAGCTGATGCCATTAATTTGGCTAGAAGCATGGTGACCTAAAAACCATAATTTGGCCCGGCCCAGGCCTGTCCCGCATGCCACGTGGGGGTCTGCATGTTGCCCATATTTATTTGCACCGTGTGCAACCCCATCGCGGAGGAAAAAAAGGAGTAGAACCCCCCCCTCCTCTATTTCGGCTCCGAACAAAATCCTTCTCCCGTGTCTTCTCCCTCTCTCTCTCATTCTCTCCCTCCCTCTGTCTTTTTTTTGCGTTCTCCTCAGTCCCCAGCATCCCCTCTCTTGCTCTCTATCTCCCGTGCTCTCTCTTTCTTCCTCTCTAACACCTCGAGCTGTCCCCTCTTCCCCTGTGTTCCCCCACCGTAGCCCTCTTCTCTTCCTTCCTTGCTTCCTCTTTCCATCTGTGTGCGCGTGGGTGTGTGTGGCTGTACGTGAGTGGGTTGGAAAATAGAAAGAAAGTGTCACGCCCCAAACCTCACACTTGAGTTGGCCACGTGACACGACCGCATACCTCCTAGAGTATAATTCTAGGGTATATGATAAATCTGAATCAAAATATTCAATTTTGAGAGATAAACAGCTAGACAAACCACATATTACATTCTGAAATGAAAATAAAAGTGATCCAAAAATACATGATTTAGATACATCCGACATTAGTTACAAACTTAACTACTATTATTATCTTTTTACCAAAAATTCCCACTCAGCCAGATCTAGCTAGGTATTTTGCAGCTCTAAAACGAAAAAAGAAATAACAATGTAAGCTAACAGCTCAGTAAGAATTTTCTAAGCGCACACACATGATAGAATAACAATTCTTTGGTAAACAAATTGATGCAGCCTAGTATGGCATTTGATTCGGGGAGAGAGAAATAAGATGCATGAAACAAAAGAAAAATTGCAAAAGAGAAGAAGAAAACTCTCTTCTGGAGTTTTTGATTCAATATTTCAAAACAAATCGATGACAATGTTGGCCTAAAGGATCTTATTTATAGAGAAAAATCCTAACCGACTTAGACTAGGACTCAAATTAGGACTCCAAAATAAAGTAGGAAAAAAAGAACTAAAATCCCAATCCATCTAGGATTTTTTCAAGCTCCCGTTGACCTATCAAATAATAGAATTATGCCCTAAAATTTATCGCGATGGCAAAGCATTAATCTCGTAGGGCTCGAAAAGAACTTTCTAGATTGGGATCATAATAGCAATTTTGACATTGAATGAAAAAGTTATGCCCATTTTAGTATAACAATGTCGAAATCTGTGAATTTGGTGCAATCAGCTTGGATCCTCGTCAATTTGGATCTGATCCATCAAATCAAGATCTTCGTCCGCTGTGACATTTGCATCATCCTCCCTAGGTTAGGAAGAATTCGTCCTCGAGTTTAAAGCCTCTCCATCAATGTCCTCCAAGCTTACGGAAAGCTTGAAACAAAGCTCAGCAGGATGCGCCGATTAATTAACCAAGGAACCATGAATAGAAGGTGCAGTAAAGGACTTCATCACCCGGCGAGGTTGTAGCAGCCACCCTTGCAGTACCTGCAACACATGCAACACCTCTCTGTTTCTGATGCCACATGGTTACCTATAGCCAGGGACTTCACTTCGTTGCTCACCTCTTCTTTAACCTCATGGCATGGATGTGTGCTACGAACAGGAGCTACAAGTCCTTGATTCTAGCCTCTCTATTGATAATCATTACCCATGGTTGGTTGCATTGGCACTATTGCTGAGGATCCCCTTTGGAGTACTACCGTAGGCCCATAGGGATCAAAATCCTGCTGACTGTATCCACCAGGGGGCAGTGAGGGCCTCGTAGGAGCCATGGATGGGACTTCTTGCTCCACCAACTCATCCTTCTCCACCATAGTTAAGAAGTAGTTTGCCTCTATTGCTGATTTGGTGCAATCAGTCTGGATCCTTGTTGATTTGGGTCCGATCCATCAAATCGAGATCTTCGTCCGCTCCAATGTCTGCATCACATACTCATTGAGAATCAATGATTCAAATATCAAAATTTACAATTGAGTATTCATGTGCCCATCTCAATAATGATACCAAGATATTCATCAAATTATAAAATATAACAATTTAAATGTATACAATACTCAATCAATACCAGCTCCAATATACTCATCATATCCAACCAGATCAAAAGTTCCATTCAACTAGGATTTTATTTTTAGCTATTATTACTTCTGTTAACATCAATATCAAGCTATTATTCTCATCCATTATTCTATTCTAATATGTAATATGGATCGGATTCGAATTCCCAGCATTTGGATTGTTCACGATCACGCTACTGTCCGTGACTGGCTATTCTCAAATACCACATTCCTGTCCATGGTGAGGCCTTATTGATAAAAGTACTACGTTTTTGCCCATGGCAAGGCCATACTAATAAAAATACCACATTCCTATCTATGACAAGGCCATATTAATAAAGATACCACGTTCCTGCCCGTGGCGAGGCTATACTGATGTCGCTTTTAGTCCAGATGCACCAATTTTAAATCATTATAAATCATTCATTTTATTTCATTATCTTTATAACTTATATATATATATATATATATATATATGCTATCTTTATGCAATTGGCATAATTTACGATAATAAAGAATCAAAGATTTCAATACATGCAAGTATGCAATGACATAATTTCTAGCACATGATACCAAATATTTATAATTAATGCAGGTGGTTGTGATTAGAGATCCTTACCTTCCGTGGTAATAAAATCCAACCGACATGCCAAATCAATTTGCCATGGATCTAGAACATTTGGGAACCTAAATCAATATTCGATATTTGTAAAATTCAAAAATCATCACCTTTACTTGTTATATAACTATGATCTAGTTTTCTAGATTCTCATAATTTCATTATCTTGAGAAAAAGAAAGAAAGAGAAGAGTAGATACAATAGCCTCTTTTTCATCCTTTCCCTTAGCAATAGCACCAATCCACTAATTTACCCAAACAAAACTCATCCAAAAATTTATAAATTTTGCCCTCAAGTTGATTCACGAGTTACCAATTTTTGGTTAAAATTGCAGCATAAACCATCTAGCCAATAGAGATAAAATTCTCGAATTAAAATAGAGTAGAACCAATCCACCTCGAAAATTTAATCTCTAATCTCCCAAAGCATTCTTCTTCTCTTAAGGTTCTGATCTCATTAACATCCGCACCTCTCTTAATACTCACACTTCTTCTAACAGTCCCTTTCCTTTCCCAATTTTTTTTTTTAAATTTCAAAGCTTAAAATTTATGTTTCACCTCTCTTTCCAATCTACCATGCACTACTTAATTCTCAATAAAAATTAACTACATACAAAGAGTTCTAATATCTACTCAATAATCTATAATTGAGATCAGCCAAACAACATAAAAAATACTTAATTTTACATGCCCTGAGGAAGAGCTCACCCACGGCAGCAGCCACAACATAAGAGAAGAAGAAGAGAAGGAAGAGAAAAGAAGAAGGAAGGAGAAAGAAGAAGAAAGGAGGAGAGAAGGAGAGACCCCATTTTCCTTCTTGCTTTCTATGTTCCAACCCACTCACACGCAGCCACACACCCAAAGACTAAAAGAGGGAGCAAGGAAGGAGGAGAGGGCTATGGTAGGGGAAACACAGGGAAGAAGGGAAAGCTCAAAGGTGCTTGGGAGGGAGGAGAGCGCGAGAGAGGTAGAGAGAGAGAGCAAGTGCGAGAGATAGGGAGCGAGAGGGAGAGCATGGGAGATAGAGAGCAAGAGAGAGAGGGAGTGGGAGACAGAGAGCAAGAGAGATCTATCTGGAGCCCAACCAGGGGAGAGTTTCTTCTTTTTTTTAGGGGGGAGAAATTCTTTTTACACCACGGGCGGTATAGCTCCGCGGACATCGCTCGCGGCGATTGGCTCTCGCACGGAGCCAGAGCAAATTTTTTTTTCGTTCGCCATGCTCTGGTCCCGCACGAAAGCCAGTTATCATGGGTAGTGTCCGCGGAGCTACACCGCCCATAGTGTAGAAAGTATCTCTTTTTTTTTCTTCGATGGGATGGCATGCGATTGCCCCACGAACGACCATCGATCCCCATGTTGCGGACCCCACATGGTACATGAGCTGGGCCTGGACTAGGCTGGGTCTCATGGAAAGAAAGAAAATGGGAGCTCTCCTCTTCTCCTCTCTCTATCTTTCTCCTTCCCTCCTCTTCTTTTCCCTTGCTTCTCTTCTTCTTTCTTGTCGTTGCTTTGGACTATAGCTGCTGTCATGGATGAGCTCTTCATTAGAGTAGGTAAGATTAAACATCCTTTTCTATTGATTGGCCGATCTCAATTATAGATTAATGAGTAGATATTTGAACTCTTGGTATATAATTAAATTCTATTAGGAATTAAATATTAGATGGTGGAACTCTTATATGTAGTTGATTTTTGTTATAAAATTTCTGCTATGAATTAGATGGTAGAAGATAGAATGAACAGTGGGGTAAAGGAAACAAAATCTTTAAGCATCGTAATAGAGAAAATTTGGGAAGGTGGATGCTTTGTGTTTGAGGATGAATTGACTCTATTCAGATTTGATCCATAAATTTTAATTTCTTATTGGATAGATGGTTTAAGTCAAGCTTTTCAGTTTCGGTACCAGTGCCAGTTTCAGTCGGCTGGTGGCATGGTCCGGTTTGGTTTCATACTAGATCGGACCGATGTAAACTGAAATAAGAAAAGAAAGGAAACCAAAAGGAGGAAAAGAGAGAAAGAGAGGGAAATAGAGAGAGAGGGAGGAAGAAAGAAAAGAGGAAGGGGAATGAATCGGAGGGCCCGTCAGATGGCCTCCAGCTGGCCATTGTGGTCGCCGGATGGCTCAGTCCACATGCGTGGTGCCACGGGCATGAAACGCCCCTATTTCATGAATTTTTTTAAAAAATAAAAACTTAAGTAAAATCGGCAAATGGTTTATCGATTTCACTGTTTAATAGATTTTTAAAACAAATTTAAAAAATAAAGCTGGTAATCTGATTGTTGGCTTCATTAATTTTATTTTTTTTAAAAAAAATTTTAAACAGTGAAGCCGATAAATGGTTTGTTGGCTTCACTATTATTCTCCATTTTTAGAAAAAAGGCCATGCATGAATAGGGGTGACAACCCCTGTTCCGCGACTATGATGCTGTCCGCACTGCTTCCACTGCCTAGTGGCCACGGTGGCCATCTAAAGTCCTCTGACGACCTCTCCACCATCCTATCCTCCCATCTCCGATGGTCTCTTCCTCTCTCTCTTTCTCGCTTATTGCGACAGTCCCATCAGGAGAACCGAGCTACAGTGGCATTTGCCACCCTCCGACAGCCGTAGAGGGCCACTGCCGATTTTCGATGACATCCTTTTCTTTCTTCCTCTCCTCCTCTCTTTCTCTACCTCTGTTTTTCTCTCTTTCTTCCTTAGCACCAGTATGCACCATTTTTCATGCCGAAACCATCCTAGTTCTTGGTCGGTCCGATTCAGCATACCCCAAACCATCCAGTTCGGGGTGGTTCTAAGATCATTGGTTTAAGTTAAAATTTTAATCAGAGATTGTTAACTCATTGGTCAATTTAGAGGTTAAATTTGAAAATTTTTGGATAAGTTTTATTATGATAAATAATTAGGGGATTTGGGGTTATTGCTGGGGGAAGAATGAAGGAGAAGATATTGTATCTCCTCTTCTCCTTCTTTATTCTTTTCCAAAATAGAGATTTTGAAAATTAGGACTTCAGAAGGTTGGGGAAAGTCACTAAAAATTAGTTTAAATCATGTTATGGCTTGTTAACTTAGCTGTAGTTGTGGATTATTAGGTTCCAAGAAATCTAACAGAGTGATCAATTATTTAATTATCAAAATCTTTGAGATAAGTAATATTTATATTTTATAATTAATCAAAACCAAATGGATATTCACAGCATCTTTTTGTCATAGCTTTTCTTTTTGACATTTATATCAGAACTAAAGAGATGATGTGGATGTCCATTTAGTTCTAATTAATTATAAAATGTAAATATTACTTATCTCAAAGATCCCCACAATCGACCAATTGATCATTCTGTTAGATTTCTTTAAACCTGATTGTTGGTGCAGAATCTAGTTGACGTCGAATCGAGCTGGAGTCGAAGAAGACGAGGTCGCCGTTAGTGATCTGTAAAATAAAATTCCATCCGAAGTCGATGGTGGTAGCTCAGGCAGGACCCTCCGACGATCAAGTCAGCTCTTCTGGCCAACAGAAATGAAGTGCTCAGAAAAGAGTTTGGTAGAGTTTTGAAAAAAAGAAGAAAGCTTAGAGAAAACGTATCTGGAGGGTCTCTTTTATAGACGAAGCTTGTAGCAGATTGATAGTGACGGCCGTAACCGTTCGGTAGTGGGCCGCTCAGGGCCACATGAAGTTTGTTATGGAGAGAGGTGTCCGTTGCCATGATGTGACCGTTCGTTGAGATTTAATAGTCGAAGTTTGGAGGAAGCAGACGTTGGTTGGTGAAGAGCTTTGACATACATCAATTCCAAAAGAGTTTGGACTCCTAAAGGAAACTTGACTAAAGAAGAAATTCAGAAGAAGTTCAACTCCTGTAGAAATCCGATGAAAGAAGAGGGCCGGGAAAAGTTCAGCTCCCAGAGAAATCTGACTGAAGGAGAGGTTTGGAAGAAGTTCGGCTCCTGGAGGAATCCGATTGAAGGAAAAGTTCGGAAGGAGTTTGGCTCTTAAAGGAATCTGACTGAAGGAGAAATCTAAAAGAAGTTTAGCTCCTGGAGGAACTTGACTAAAGGAGAAGTTCGAAAGGAGTTTGGCTTCTGTAGAAATTTGACTGAAGGAGAGGTTCGAAAGGAGTTTGGCTCCTATCAAAATTCGATTGAAGGAGATGTTCAAAAGGAGTTCGGCTCCTGTAGGAATCCAACTATAGGAGAGATTCAGAAGGAGTTCGACTTCTAAAAAAATTCGACTGAAGAAGAGATTCGAAAGGAGTTCGGCTTTTGAAGGAATCTGACTGAATGAGAAGTTCGAAAGGAGTTTGGCTCCTGTAGGCACCTGACTGAAGGAGAGATCTGGAAAGAGTTCGGCTCATAAAGGAGTCCGACTGAGGGAGAAGTCCAGAAGGAGTTCGACCGCTGGAGGAATTCGACTGGAATTCGACCACTGAGGAGTTCGATCGCCTGAAGAAGTTTGTCTAAGATTTGACCGCTGAAGAAGTTCGACTAGGGTTCGACCACTGAAGAAGAATTCTTGATCGAAGCACTTCCATGATTATCAGTTGCATTAGGCTAAGCATCAGGCTGGACTTCGACGGGAGCAAGGTTTATCCCCAAAAATAGTCCTCCCACTTCCAAGGTCAAAATTCGAAGGAAGGAAGCACAAAAAAGATGACTGTCGAAGTCCTCTTCCGAGCTCTGCACTAGTTCAAATTGAAGCTCCAAGGAGATCTTATCTTCAGTCGAGGTTGAAGTTGAAGCTTAGAGAAGATCTTATCTCCTATTGAAGGGTTGACATTGAAGCTAAATTTTGAGGGAGCTCTTGTCTCTAGCTGAGGTTGACATTGAAGTTGAAGCTCGAAGGAGATCTTGTCTCCAATCGAGATCGTAGGAGATCTTATCCCCTGTTGAAGGGTTGGAGCTTGGGAGAGATCATATCTTTAGCCGAGATTGACATTGAAGTTGAAGCTTGGGAGAGATCTTATCTCCGATCGAGGTTGACATTGAAGTTAAAACTCGGAGGAGATCTTATCTCCAATCGAGGTCGAAGGAGAGCTTATCCCCTATTGAAGGGTTGGAGCTTGGGGGAGATCATATCTCCAGCTGATGTTGACGTTGAAGTTGAAGCTCAGGGAAGATTTTGTCTCTAGCTGAGATTGACGTTGAAGTTGAAGCTCGGAAGAGATCTCGTCTCCAGCCAAGATTGAAGGAGATCTTATCTCCTATTGACATAGAAGCTCGAGGAAGATCTTATCTTCAGCCGAGGTTGAAGGATATCTTATCTCCCATTGACGTTGATATTGAAGCTCGGAGGAAATCTTATCTCTAGTCGAGGTTGAAGGATATCTTATCTCCTATTGACGTAGAAGCTCGGGGGAGATCTTATCTCCAGCCGAGGTTAAATGAGATCTTATCTCCTATTGGCGTTGACGTTGAAGCTCGGAGGAGATCTTATCTCCAATCGAGGTTGAAGAAGATCTTATCTCCTATTGACGTAGAAGCTTGAGGGAGATCCTATCTCCAGTCGAGGTTGAAGAAGATTTTATCTCCTGTTGGCGTTGACATTGAAGCTTAGGAAAGATCTTATCTCCAGCCAAGGTTGAAGGAGATCTTATCTCTTATTGACGTAGAAGCTCGGGAGAGATCTTATCTCCAGCCGAGGTTGAAGGAGATCTTATCTCCTGTTGGCGTTGACATAGAAGCTCAGGGAAGATCTTATCTCCAATCGAGGTTGAAGGAGATCTTATCTCCTATTGACGTAGAAGCTCGAAAAAGATCTTATCTCTAGTCGAGGTTGAAGGACTTCGACTTGCTCATGTTAGAATGAGGTTCTCCTTCTGTTCCTAACATTGCCACTATTGATTGCTTCTTCCTTATCATCACATAGTTTTTGCACCAAGAAACAATAATATTGAAATGAAGAAGTTTTATTGAAGAAAAATTATTGGTAGTATATCCTCAGATTTTTTGAATTCCAAGATCGTGGGAACGTTGTTCCTCCAAGCTTTTTCAGATGATAAGTTTCGATCCGGACGATCTCCTCTATTTCATACCAGCCTTCTTAATTTTGGGCAAGCTTCCTCTGGCTTTGAGGCTGAGGGATGGTGGCTCGCTGAAGCACTAAGTCTCCCAAAGATAATGTTGATGATGTTGAAAGACGGTCGATCTTCTTATTGTTCCTTCTTCATTGATGGTTCTAGCTGCGGCAGTGCCCTTGGCCAATCTACTTTTACTTCAGACTGACATCTGAGGAATCGAACCAGTCGGTTTCTCCTGATGAGCTCCTAGATTTCATCTTGGAGCTGAATGCATTCTTCAGTGTCGTGGCCATGGTCACGATGGTAGAGGCAGTACTTGCTTCGATTGCACTTGTTTGAGGGAGATCATAATTCTTCTAGTCTTGATAGTTGATTCTTGATTTCCATCAGAACTTAAGTTTTAGGAGCATTAAGGGGAACGTAGTTATGGAACCTTTCGGAGGGAAAACCTCTTCGCACCCTTCTGTCGGGGCTTCTTTGATGATGAGCTCGAGGAAGAGTTCGGGCTCGTTTGCGCTCGAAGGGAGTCCGTGAGCGCGACCGAACTTCATTCGGCCCTCCATCAGCGGTGGGTCTATGCCGCTCTCCTGCAGCTTCTTCATCCTTCGACTTAAAGGCTTTTTCTGCTTGGACATATCCCTCAGCTTGAGCTAGCAGATTGGCAAAGTTTCTGGGATACTTCTTCTCCAGAAAAAAATAGCAAATCATTTTTTTGAAGGCCGCCCTTGAGTGTGGCCATTGCTACAAACTAGTCCAGGTTCCGGACCTCCAATGCAGCAGCATTAAATTGGATGACATAAGTTTGGATAGATTTTCTCTTTTTTTATTTGATATTCATCAAAAAATCCAAACCTTGATGCGGACATCGGTTGCTGACTAAGTGAGCCGCAAACTGATGGCTCATCTATTCAAAAAAGAAGATCGTACCCGACTTCAACATCGAGTATCAGTTTTTTGTTGTTTTCTTTAAGGTAGATGAAAAAGCTCGGCATAATATGACGTATGGTGTGCCATGGAGCAGCATCATGGTTCGGAAGGCTTTCAGGTGATCGACCGGATCAGAGGTTCCATCGTAGCTTTCAAATTGAGGGAGCTTAAAGTTCGGAAGAAATGGGCTCCTGCATAATTCAGAAAGAGAAAGGGGGATTGGTGCAGACATCGTCATGGTGAACCGGAGCGACGTGGTGGAGTCTCTCAATCTGTCGATCCATCTCCTGCAGTTTTCGATCGAGGATGTCATCTCGATCATAGATCTTGGAAAGCTTTTGATTGTGGATGGGGAAGGTTCCTTCTGGAGAAGAATCATGATTCGAGTAAGGATCCTTTGCTCTCTGTTTCTCCTTCCCAGGGGCGATAGGTATGCTAGCCTAAGTGTTCCTCCTTGGGATCGATTCCTGACATTTCGATGGCAGATTTTCTGGCAGAACCGCCATCGGGGCTGCCGCATGGCCTGCACCATTTCGGTGAGGCCCTGAACCCACTGTATCAGTAGGTTAAACTGCTCCGAATCTATCATGGCCACCGATGGAGGTGGGGGTTGAAGCACTGACGATGGAGCAGAAATGGATGGATCTGGCTCAGATCTGACGATAAAAGTGGTAGATCTCTGGGCAATCACTTTTCTTGGAGGCATTTCTTGGGATTGAGAAAGAGGATAGAGATGAACCTTGAATGAGAAAATCCACAGGATCGATTGAGCACTCCTTTAAGAATAAGGGTACCTCAGGAATAGAGGGCCCTTCTTCTAACGTAAATTCTATTGGTGCAGAATCTAACTGACGCTGGATCGAGTTGGAGTCAAGGAAGACGGGGTCACCATCGGTGATATGCAAAATAAAGTTTCGTCCGAAGTCGATGGTGGTGGCTCCGGCAGGATCCTTTGATGATCAAGTCAGCTCTTCTAGCCAACAGAAATGGAGTGCTTAGGAAAGAGTTCGACAGAATTTTGAAAAGAAGAAGAAAGCCTAAAGAAAACGTATCTAGAGGGTTTCTTTTATAGATGGAGCCTGTAGCAGACTAATAGTAATGGCTGTAACCATTTGGTAGTGGACCGCTCAGGATCAGGTGGAGTTTGTTATGGAGAGAGATGTCCATTGCCGTGATGTGGCCGTTCGTTTAGATTTAATAGTCGAAGTTCGAAGGAAGCAGACGTTGGTTGGTGAAGAGCTTTGACGTACATCAATTCCAAAGGAGTTTGGACTCTTAAAGAAAACTTGACTAAAGAAGAAATTTGGAAGAAGTTTGTTCTTGAAGGAATCCGACGGAAGAAAAAATCCGAAAGGAGTTCGGCTCCCAGAGGAATCCGATTGAAGGAGAGGTTCGGAAGAAGTTCGACTCTTGGAGGAATCCGACTGAAGAAGAAGTCCGAAAGAAATTCGGTTCTTAGAGAAATCTGATTGAAGGAGAAATCCGAAAGGAGTTCGGCTCATGGAGGAATTTGACTGAAGAAGAAGTTCGAAAGGAGTTCGGCTCCTCGAGGCATCCGATTGAAAGAGAGGTCCAAAAGAAATTCGGCTCCTATAGAAAACCGACTGAAGGAGAGGTCCGGAAGGAGTTCGGCTTTCAAAAAAAAATCGACTGAAGGAGAGATTCGGAAGGAGTTCGCTTTCTGAAGGTATCTGACTGAAGGAGAAGTCCGAAAGGAGTTCGGCTCCCAGAGAAATTCGACTGAAGGAGAGATTCGAAAGGAGTTCGACTCCTATAGGCATCCGATTGAAGGAGAGGTCTAGAAAGAGTTCGACTTCTGGAGGTATCCAACTGAAGAAAAATTCGATTCGGCTCCTATAGGCATCTGACTGAAGGAGAAGTCTGGAAGGAGTTCGGCTCTTAGAGGAATCCGACTGAAGGAGTCCGGAAGGAGTTTGGCTCCTATAGAAATCCGATTGTGGAAGAAGTCCGACAGGAGTTTAGCTCCTGTAGGCACCCCACTGAAGAAGAGATCTGGAAGATGTTCGGCTCTCAGAGGAGTCCGATTGAGGAAGAAGTTTGAAAGGAGTTCGACCACTAGAGGAGTTCGACTGGGGCTCGATCGTTGAGGAGTTCGACCGGCTGAAGGAGTTCGGCTAAGGTTTGATCACTGGAGGAGATCGGCTGGGATCCGACCGCTGAAGGAAAATTCTCGATCGAAGCTTTTCCATGATTATGAGTTGCATTAGGCTAAGCATCAGACTGAACTTCGACGAAAGCATAGTTTATCCCCAGCACTGATAATCTATAATCATAGCTAAATTAATATGCCATAATAAGATTTAAATTAATTCCTATCAACTTTTTTGAATTTTCTTAAGTCCTAATTTTTTAAATTTTTTTATTTTGAAAAAAATAAAGAATGAGAAGAGAAGATACAATATCCTCTCTTTCATCCTTTCCCCAGCAATAGCCCCACATCCCCTAATTATTTATCCTAACAAACTTTATCAAAAAATTTCCAAAGTTAACCCCCAAGTTGATCCATAAATTTGCAATCCCCGGTTAAAATTTCAGCTTAAATGACCTAGCCAACAGGGAACTAAAATTTACGGATTAAATTTGGACAGAGTCAATTCATCTCCAAACACAAAGCATCCACCTTCCAAAATTTCCTCCATTACAATGCTTAAAGTGTCTACTTTCTTTACTCCACTATTCATTCCATCATCTACTATCTAATTTATAATAAAAATTTTATAACATAAATCAACTATCTATAAAAATTCCACCATCTAATACTTAATTTTTAACAGAATTTAATTCTAATATTTACTCATTAATCTGTAATTAAGATCAGACAATCAATAAAAAAAAATACTTAACCTTATCTGCTCCGACGAAGAGCTCACCCTCGGCAGCAGCCACAATCTAAAGCAATGATAAGGAAGAAGAGAAGGAAGGGTAAAGAAGAAGAGATAAGGAGAAAGAAAGAAAGGAGAGAAAAGAAGAGAAGAAGAGTTCCTGTTTTCTTTCTTTCTTTACTTTTGTTTTCTACCCATAAATAAAGGGACGGAAAGAGGGAGCAAGAAGGAAGAAGAGGGCTATGGTGGGGGAACCCATGGAAATAGGGGGGAGCTCGAGGTGTTAGATAGGGCAAGAGAGAGAGAAAGAGAGAGCGCCGGAGATAGAGAGCGAGAGACGGGGCGCTGGGAGGGAGGAGAGTGCAAAAGAAAGACAGAGGGAAGGAGAGAGGACGCGGAAGAAGGAGAGCGAGGGAGGCGGGTTCCGTTCGGAGCCGAAACAGGGGTGGTTTCTATTTTTTTTTCCTCCACGATGGGGTTGCACGCGGCTGCCTCCGCAAATAGCCACGGATCCGCAACATGCGGACCCCACGTGGCACACGGGACAGGCCCTGGGCCCGGTCTTACACTAAGCCTCCATAGAGAATGGCTGCCGGGCCTCTCCGCCGCCAGGAAGCCTCTCCGTAGGCTTCGAGGCGGCGGCTCCGTTCGCCATCCTCCGCTGTCGGAGATGGAGGAGCGGCGGTCCATCGCGAAGCAAGCAACCAACCGCGGCCGCTCCCTATCAAAGCGAGCTTCTCTCCAAACTCGGCTTGGGCTCCTCGGCTTATTGGGTTCGCTCGGGTTGTGGTGTGATTCGGGTCAGGCTCCGAGCCATTGGTTTGGGTGGGACCGTGGGAGGGATAACTGCTCGAACCGCCCTCAAGGATTTGAACGCCTTCCCGCTACTTTACCATTAGACTCTGGGACGGACAACCACCTTCTCCATGGACGCCTCCATGAACACCACCACCACTCGCTGCTCTCCCCAACCACAACCCGACCATGATACCTTCTCTCCTCTTCCTCGTCCTCCCCCAACCTCGGCCGCCGCAAGTAGCGGTGCTCCGCCGCTCCTTCTCCTCCAATGGCCCGATGGAAGTTTGAACCTCCCTCTCCCTCCCCCAGAGTGCGTCTCCTACCCTCCCACCACCGCCACCCCAAAGAAGCGGAAACCACCTCCGAGGAAACTGGACTCCGCCTCCACCTCCACCGCCACCCCGCCCTGCACCGAGTGTGGCAAGCGCTTTTCCTCATGGAAGGCTCTCTTTGGCCACATGCGCTGCCACCCCGAGCGCCAGTGGCGCGGCATCAACCCCCCACCCCATTTCCGCCGCTCCTCCTCCCCCCGGGCCGCCCAATTCTCTGATGACGAGTACCAAGTCGCCTCCAGCCTCATCATGCTAGCCAACGGTCCCCCGAGCGAAAGCAGCAGCATCGATCTGACGGTTGATAGACCGGCGGTGTTCGGGTGGCTGGAACACAAAGCCAGGCACAAGAACCCAAGGAGCGAAGGAGAGGAACAGGTGGTTGGTTGTGAGGTTCGTGGAAAGAGAGCATGGGTGGATGGTCAGCCATTAGGGTCTGTTCATAAATGTAATGTCTGCTACAAGGGTTTCTCTAGTGGGCAGGCTCTTGGAGGTCATAAGAGGTGCCACGTGGAGAGAGGGGAAGCCCAAATGAGGAGTCCTTCGCCGACCAAAAACTACGTTTTGGACCTCAACTTGCCACCACCAATGGAGAGCAATAAGAACAGTCCAAGACCTGTTCTGGATTTAAGGCTGGGGATTTGAAGGGATAATATTGTGGCAATGCAATACGTAGGTATATGTTATAATTTTCTGTCCTTTAAATTGGAATCTGATTTGTATCTGAACATCGATGTTCTATAAAGCGGGACATGGATGGAGAATGTTCAAGGTTGTGTTCTGATTATTATTATTTCTAAATTAATCCAAATAACTGTCAAATAGATTTGATTCCTAGTTTGGATTACCTTGCTCTGTTTATATAACTTGTGATCATTTTGCTGTCTAATCAACCTATTGGTGATAT
Organism: Cocos nucifera; assembly: GCA_006176705.1. Lineage (NCBI taxonomy): Eukaryota > Viridiplantae > Streptophyta > Magnoliopsida > Arecales > Arecaceae > Cocos > Cocos nucifera. Next base: position 1,671,265 of record QRFJ01000076.1, read on the forward strand.
GGAGTAACAAGCAATCCTCACCCCTGTTGGCCCTCCATTAGCAGTCTTAATGATTTCATTTGAATTAAATTACAGCACTAATGTTTTCTCCAAGTCATCCTCTTGAGCATCTGTTGTTTCCTGCAATGAATGAAAACCATATCCGGCATGGGCAACATTAGACGGATAATCTGGAACTCCATGCTCCTTTATGTTAATACGATTCCTTTTGACCTTTTGAATCAAGAGTAAACAACATATGGTATCAGAAAAACAAAGGTGATCTGAAGGAATTGGAAAGTCTGCAGCGGGAGCAAGAGGGTGTCCTCAGAACTGCCTCACCGACCAGCCATCAGATTTTCAGCAGTCCAAGGTACTCCTGTTGCCTTTTGCTCAATCAAATGTATTATTGGATTCTGACAATCTATCAAGCGGTTCTTGAATTGGTCCACCGAACCTGTATTTGTCAAATATATTTTAGCAGCAAACGCAAAGTATGTTTACTTCTCTAAGGTGTACCATGACAAGAGAAACTTGCATATCATTATAGTAATAGATAACGGCCTCTTCATAAATTTACTATTAAAGCGTTCTAAGAACAACGTAGTTGTTATGTAATTTGACTCATTTCGTTTATCTTTTGTCGTTCAAATGTGAAGATAATTCCTTATGAAACCTTCTTTTCTTACCTCTTTGCTTGGACTCTCCCTCATTTCATGAGCTAAAACTATTATTACTAAGGCAGGTTTCCCTGATCACCAATTGGCCTTCTAGTTTCATTCCAAATCCTTGTCATTGGAGAGTTGTCTTTGCTGGGAATTCATCTAAAGATATGGATTAAAATTTAGAAAACGACGGAGAATTTGCTATTCCTTTACACCTACTGGTCCAACCCCTGATCGTTTCTACTTTGATTCTGGTTAGACCAATATCAGGATAACTGCTTATCCTATTATTTGCACCTATTATTCTGACCCCCGACTGCTTCCACTTGATTCTGGGAAGATCAATAATCAGGTCAAGCGCTTTCATTTTGGTGCTAGGCTATCGTAATTCATAGTCATTTATTATTACATATATAATTTTAATAGAAGTGGGGACACAAACATTAAAGCTGCAGAAAAGGAAGAGCTGATGTGAAATTTACACTTCAACAGTGATTTGCTCGTTCAGTTTCTGACGTTGGCTTCCTTCTTCTTGAAGCATGATTAGCTGCTGCAGATGGCAGTAGCTGCTTAGGAGAAGCTTGAAAAGGAATAGTTGGCTCCCAAGGCCTTTAATGGGCAGGAAGCCATTATATATGAGAACATAGTGTGAGAGTCCAAATGTCTCCGATGGGATGCAGAGAACTCCAAGGTATGCACATATATGCTATCTAGCTAAAAAAATTCGTATATGATTTGGGTCAGCAATTCCCACCTGTTTGAAGAATAAATTGCAGGTCAGCAAAATCATCGTCTTCTAGTTACCATGCTGCAGTTGAGATTGTTCTTAATGGACGGTTGTTGCATGTCCAACATCTTGCAGTAAGTCGATGGGACTTTGAATTGCTTTGTGAAGTCCAACTATTTTGATTCACCATTGCTCTCTGAACTGCTGACCGCAGAGTGGTTTTCTTATGTAGTGATTCTGGCATGCATTTATTGTTTACCATGCTAACATTTTGTTTAAGCTAAGAGTTCTTAAGAAAATATTGATGTTTTCTGAATGTATATGATAATTTAGACCTTTAAATTGCTATCAGTTTGTTTTAGGAAGTGTTGAATTCAGCAAACAATACATTTCAGTTGTTTCAAATGAATAAACTACATCTCCTGTAATTTAGTATGTTAGAACTACTCATTTTAGCTGGAAGAATGTCCGAGATGGTATAGATCAGAAGAAAGGGATCACATTTTAAACATAATATTCCTTGAAGAGGACGTATGGCCGTTGTTTATGAGGATGCACCGTGTCACCCAAAGGAGCTGATAGGTGTATTCCACACGCACACAAAATATAACAACAGCAACTTGCAGCTTGGCCTCCTCAGCCATCTCATTATTATATAATAAAAACACAGCATCTGACCAAGTTCTTCATCCTGGAGAATGGGAGCGCAGAATCATCAACAAGCACTTACCCAAAAACCAGCTTCCTGGCCGACATACTGGTGACAGCCAACGGGCATCTTTAGGAGATGACTGGGAAATTTTTGATGATTGGACTGAGTTGTACAGCTGAAATCTCTAGTAGTATCCGAACAACTTGTACGGCATTGAGCAACTGTCGGTGCTAGCTATCATTTATCGCCATAGCTTCCCTCCTCTCCCGTTCCATATTTCTCCCCTTCTTCAGTTTTCACAACCAGAGATGCAAACTAATTGGGGTGTTGTTGCAGTGAGACATGAGAAGGTATCGGAGGGGCAAGATATACACATTATCTATGAATTTTTTTCTTTCTACATCATGGTTATGAGATCCCCAAAACCTTTACATGTGTTTTGGAAATTTGGCACCCAAATTTCTTAATGATTTGAATATTTTATTGATTTCATAATTTGTCCGAATATCATTAAAGAAGTATATAATTTTTAAACCAAGTTTTGCTTCATCTTTGATGATTAAGATAAGGAATAAACCCGCTTGATAAGTTCTTGCTGGAATTTGTCTCAAAGATATTTCCTGACTAAAATATTTCTAGTAGTTGTTAGACACTTCTTGCATGCATCCAAGCAACTTGAATGGAAATTTCTAGTTCTGAAGTTGCATGGTTGTTTGTGATGCGTCAAGGTAAAAGTAATTTGACTGACATAAAATCTTGCTACATATTGGAGATAAAGAATTCCAAAAGTCGGTGGTTAATTTACTTGCAAATAACTCGTGGCTGCACAAAATTATGATGTAGTTTTACTTATGAATTACTTGGTGTTCCAAGTAGATGCAGTCCTCCTGTGATTTGATATGAAGACTGGTTGAAGCCTGCAATGTATATAATGAATTCACATGTAGAAATTATATAGCAATCAAGCATTGTCCTAACTATTTCTTGGGGTTCCCTTATGAATCCTTATTCTCCCATCATTCCAACTACGGCTAGCCTTATGCATTATTGCCAACTCTTCCAGTTTCCTCCATCACAATTTCCACCTATGTTAGCCCATATCTTGGTCTTCCTCTCCCATTCCTAAACCCTTTACATGGATTCCAGCACCTTTACTTGCTTCTCCATCACTCCATCCTTAACCGGTGTAAATATCTAAGCCTCACATACGTCCTCCTTTTATACTATGATTCTTATGCCATATATCCATTTCAGCATTTGTATCTCTGCTTCGTTCAACCTTTTTTTTTCCTGGTTGGAATTCATATCGTTCGTTTGCTGAACCTTATAAAGCGTTCAATGTTGCAGGTCTTGTTACTATTTTGAGAAATTAAGTTTCCTTAACTTGAAAGATGGAGGAGGCATCAAACCCAACTCCTATTAGATATTTCTTCATCAATCTATTTGTTAAATTCCTTGACAACAACAAAATTTGTTACAATACCGGTCAATTTTTCATTTTTCATTTCCATTATAAGTGAAATTGCATTCCGTACTTTCTGCTTTACTCAATTAAATTTGGCCCTTGTATTACTAGGCTTCCCTCTGTACTTTCACTTGACATTAAAATTTGGTCCTCTTCTCGTTGATCAACACAATATTGTTTTCTATATGCTTCTGGGTAATAAACACTAGGTTCACTTATCAACAACAGAAATTGGAAAGAATGTGTTGTGAGGACATCATGACCGTAAATTCACTTATCTCATTAGAACTCCATGTACCTCAACATTTGGATGTGCCATATCTGTCACATCTTTTGTCCTGATATTTTCATGATACCCCATCAGATGATTTCTTAATCTCTTTCCATGAACTTAAGAAAGGAAACATTCTCCATTGTATACTACTAGTGAAACCAAACTGGTTGCATTGGCTTGAGCACCCTTTCACATGATGAATTTGTGTTTAAAAAGCCGAGTGCTACGATTCTTAATGCAGTTTTATGTGTTGCCTTTATCTTCTTAGATCGTTACCACCATATCCTGAGCTCATTAAACATTTTTCTTGATTATACAATGTCATTGGTTATGCAAACTGTTGGGGATAAACCTCGCTCCTACCGAAGTTTAGCTTGATGCTTAGCCTAATGCAATCGGTAATCACGGAAAAACTTCGTTCGAAAATTTTCCTCCAGCGACCGGACCTCAACCGAACTTCTTCCGAACTTTTTTTTTAATCGGACTTCTTTAGGAGCCAAACTTCTCCCTCAGTCGGACTCCTTTAGAATCCAAACTTTGTCCGGATCTCTCCTTCAGTCGGATGCCTACAGGAGCCGAACTCCCTTCGGACTCCTCCTTCAGTCGGATTTCTACAGGAGCCGAATTCCTTCCGGACTTCTTTTTCAGTTAAGTTTCTACGGGAGCCGAACTCCTTTCAGACTCTTTCAATCGGATTTCTACAAGAGCCGAATTTTCTTCGGACTAAAAGATCCGAACTCCTTCCAAACTCCTCCTTCAATCAAGTTTCTACAAGAGCCGAACTCCTTCCGAATTTCTCTTTCAGTCGAATTTCTCTAGAAGTTGAACTCCTTCCGGAGTTCTCCTTCAGTCGGATTCCTCCAGCGGATTGCTTCTACATTTCAGCTAGCATTCCTCCTGAATGATCCTCTCTAGCCGTATCCCCTTTAAAAGTTCAAACTCCTCTCGAATTGATGTATGTCAAAGCTCTTCACCGACCAATGCCTGCTTTCTCTGAACTTTAATTATTGAATCTCAACGAACGATCACTATTAGTCTGACGATATCTCTTCCTCTCCGTACCGAACCCCACGTAGCCCTAAGCGGCTTAGTACCGGACAGCTATGGCTGTCGCCATCAGTCTGCTATAAGCGGCGCCCCCTTCATGACAGACTCCATCAGACCTTGAGCGATCCGCTACCAGACGACTGCAGCTGTCACTATCAATCCGCTACAAGCTCCGTCTATAAAAAGGGATCCTTTATATACATTTTTTCTAAGCTTTCTTCTCCTTCCCAAAATTCTGCCAAACTCTTTTCTGAGCACTCCATTTCTATTGGGCAGAAGAGCTGACTTGATCGTCGCAGGATCTTGCCGGAGCCACCACCACCAACTTTGGATGGAACTTTATTTTGCAGATCACCGACAGTGACCTCATCTTTCTTGACTTTAGCTTGATCCGGCGTCAATTAGATTTTGCACCAACAAAATTGACACTAGAGGAAGGGCCCTCTGTTCCTAAGATACCCTTATTCTTAAAGGAGTGCTCAGTCGATCCTACTGATCTTCTTCTTCAAGGTTCATCTCCATCATTTTTTTCAATCCCAAGAAATACCTCCAAAGAAGATGACTATCCGAAGATCTGCCACTTCTGTCGTCAGATCTAAGCCAGATTCATCTATTCCTGCTCCATCATTGGCGTTTCAACCACCACCTTCATCGATGTCTATGGTAGATTCGGAGCAGTTTGATCTGCTGATGCAGTGGATTCAGGGCCTCATCGAAATGGTGCAGGCCATGCAACAATCTCTAGCGGTAATTTCATCAGAAAATCTGCCATCAGGATGCCAGGAATCGATCCCAAAGAGGAGCACTTGGGCTAGCATATCCGTCACCCCTGAAAAGAAAAAATAGAGAGCAGAGGATCCATATTCGGTTCATGATTCTCCTTTAGAAGAGATCTTCTCCATCTACAATCGAAAGCCATTCAAGATCTGCAATCAAGATGACGTTCTCGATCGAAAACTATGGAAGATGGACTGACGGATTGAAGAACTCCGCCACGTCGCCCTGGCTCTCCATGACGATATCTGCATCGATCCTTCTTTCTCTCTCCAAATTATGCAAGAGTCTATTCCGCCGAACTTCAAGCTTTTCCAATTCGAAAGCTACGACAGAATCTTTGATCCGATAGATCATTTGAAGGCCTTTCGGACCATGATGCTGCTCCATGGTGCACCAAACGTCATATTATGCTGAGATTTCTCATCTACCTTAAAGGAAGCAGCAAAAAATTGATACTCAATATTGAAGTCGGGTACGATCTTCTCTTTTGATCAGATTAGCCATCAATTTGCGGCTCACTTTATCAGCAGCCGACGTCTGCGCCAAGGTTCGGATTCTCTGATGAATATCAAGCAGAAGGAGAGAGAATCTATTCGGGCTTATGTCATCTGATTTAATATGCTGCATTGGAGGTCTGGAATCTAGACCAGTTGGTTACGATGGCCGCACTCAAGGACGGCCTTCAAAAGAATAATTTATTGTTCTTCCAGAAGAAAAAATACCTCAGAAACTTTGCTGATATGCTAGCTCGGGCTGAGGGATATATCCGAACGGAAGAAGCCTTCAAGTTGAAGGATGAGGAAGCCATGGGAGAGTGGCATAGACCCACCACTGATGGAGGATCGAATGAAGTTCGGCCACGCTCACGGACCCCCCTTCGAGCACAAGCGACACCGAACTCCCCCTCGGACTCGTCATCAAAGAAACTCCGACAAAAGGGTGCGAAGAAGTTCTTCCTCAGAAGGTTCCACAACTACGCCCCCCTTAATACTCCTAAAACTCAAGTTCTGATGAAAATTAAGAATTAGCTATCAAGATAAGAAGAATTACGATTTTCTCCAAACAAGCACGATCGAAGCAAGTATTGCCTCTACCATCATGACCATGATCATGATACTGAAGAATGCATTCAACTCCGAGACGAAATCGAGGAGCTCATTAGGAGAGATCGGCTAGATTGATTCCTCAGACGTCGGCCTGAAGCAAGAGAAAATCGGCCAAGAGTACTGCCATAGTCAGAACCACCAATAAGGAAGGAACAATAAGAAGATCGGCTGCCTCTCGATATTATCAATCCTATCTCTGGAGGACTAGTGCTTCGACAAACTACCATCTCTCAATCTCAAAGCTAGAAAAAGCTTGCCCCAAATCAGAAAGGCTAGTATGAAATAGAGAAGATCGTCTGGCACAAAACTTATCATCTGAAGGAGTTTGGAGGAACAACGCTTCCACGATCTTTGAATTCAGAAGATCTGAGGATGTACTATCAGTAATTTTTCTTCAATAAAACTCTTCCATTTCAATATTATTATTTTTTGGTGCAAAAACTATGTGATGACAGGGAAGAAGCAATCAATAGTGGCCATGTTAGGAATAGAAGGAGAACCTCATCCTGATATGAGCAAGTTGAAGTCCTTCAACCTCGACTGAAGATAAGATCTTCTTCAAGCTTCAACTTCTACATCAATAGGAGATAAGATCTCCTTCAATCTCAGTTGAAGATAAGATCTCCTCCGAGCTTCAGCTTCTACATCAATAGAAGAGAAAATCTCCTTCAACCTTGATTGGAGATAAGATCTTCTTCGAGCTTCAACATCTACATCAACAGAAGATAAGATCTTTTTCAACCTTGGCTGGAGATAAGATCTTCCCTCAGTTTCTACATCGATAGGAGATAAAATCTCCTTCAACCTCGATTGAAGATAAGATCTCCTCCGAGCTTCAACATCTACATCAACAGGAGATAAGATCTCCTTCAACCTCGACTGGATATAAGATCTCATCCGAGCTTCAATATCAATAGAAGATAAGATCTTCTTCGACTGAAGATAAGATCTTCTTTGAGCTTCAATCAATTAAGATCGGTTGGAGATAAGATCTTCTTCGAGCTTCAACATCTACGTCAACAGGAGATAAGATCTCTTTCAATCTCGGCTAGAGAGAATAGATCTCTTTCGAGCTTCAACATCAATAGGAGATAAGATCTTCAATCTTGCTGGAGATAAGATCTCTTCCAAGCTTCTACGTTAACAGAAGATAAGATCTCCTCCAACCTTGGCTGAAGATAAGATCTTCCCCAAGCTTCAGCTTCTACATCAATAGAAGAATAAGATCTTCTTTGACCTCGATTGGAGATAAGATTTTTCGAGCTTCAATATTTACATCAACAGGAGATAAGATCTTTTTCAATCTTGGTTGAAGATAAGATCTCCTCCGAATTTTAATGTCTACGTCAATAGAAGATAAGATCTCTTTCAAGCTTGGCTGAGATAAGATCTTTCTCGAGCTTCAACATCAATAGGAGATAATAAGATCTCCTTCAACCTCGGCTGGAGATAAGATCTCCTCCGAGCTTCAACGTCTACGTCAATAGGAGATAAGATCTCCTTCAACCTCAATTGGAGATAAGATCTTCTCCGAGCTTCTACGTCAACAGGAGATAAGATCTTCTCAACTCGATTGAAGATAAGATCTCTCCTTCAGTTTCTACATCTGGCTGGAGATAAGATCCCGAGCTTCACATCTACGTCAACAGAAGATAAGATCTTCTTCAACCTCGACTGGAGATAAGATCTCCTGAGCTTCAACATCACTAAAAGAGCTTCAACCTCGACTGGAGATAAGGAGCTTCAATATCTATATCAACAGGAGATAAGATCTCCTTCAACCTCGGCTGGAGATAAGATCTTCTCCGAGCTTTTACGTTAATAAGAGATAAGATCTCTTTCAACCTCGACTGGAGATAAGATCTTTTCTGAGTTTCAACATCTACATCAATAGGAGATAAGATCAATAGGAGATAAGATCTCCTTCAACCTTGGCTGAAGATAAGGTCTCTCCCGAGCTTCTACATCAACAGAAGATAAGATCTTCTTCAATCTCGATCGAAGATAAGATCTCCCCCAAGCTTCAACCTAAACTGGTTCAGAGTCCTGAAGAGAACTTCAGCAGTCACCTTTTTTGTACTCTTTTTTTTTGAATTTTGAACTCGAAAGTGGGAAAACTATTATTGAAGATAAATCCTGCTTCCATCGAAGTTCAGCTTGATGCTAGCCTAATGCAATCGGCAATCACGGAAGAGCTTCGATCGAGAATTCTCCTCCAATGGTTGGACCCCAGCCGAACTCCTCCAGTGGTCGAACTTCTTCCTCAGTTGGACTCATCCAAGAGCCAAACTTCATCTGAATCTCTCCTTCAGTCGAGTACCTATAGGTATGGAACTCCCTCCGGACTCCTCCTTCAGTTGAATTTCTATAGAAGCTGAACTCCTTCCGGACTCCTCCTTCAGTCGAATATCTATAGGAGCCGAACTCTCTCTGAATTCCTCCTTCAATCGAATTTCTATAGGAGCCAAACTTCTTCCAAACTGCTCCTTCAGTCAAGTTTCTATAGGATTTGAACTCCTTCCAGACTCCTTTAGTTAAATTTCTACAGAAGCCGAACTTCTTTCGAATTTCTTCTTCAGTCGGATTCCTCCAAGAGCTAAACTTTTTTCAGACTTCTCCTTCAGTCGGATTTCTCTAGCAGATTGCTTCCAAATTTCAGCTAGCATTTCTTTTGGATGATCTTCTCTAGTCGTATCTCCTTTATGAGTTCGAATTTCTCTGGAATTGATGTATGTCAAAGCTCTTTATCGACCAATGCCTGCTTCCTCCGAACTTCGATTATTGAATCTCAAGGAATGATCACTACCAGTCTAACGACACCTCTCCCTCTACGTATCAAACCCTATGTGGCCTCGAGCGGCTTAGTATCGGATAGCTATGGCCGTCGCCATTAGTCTGCTACAGACGATGCTACAGGCAGTGCCCCTCTCCATGACAGACTCTACCAGGTTTCGATCGGCCCGCTACCAAATGGCTGCAGCCGTCACTATCAATCCGCTACAAGCTCTGTCTATAAAAAGGATCCTTCAGATACGTTTTCTTTAAGCTCTCTTCTTCTTCCCAAAACTCTGCCAAATTCTTTCCTAAGTACTCCATTTCTGTTGGCCAGAAGAGCTGATTTGATCGTCGGAAGGTCCTATCGGAGCCACCACCACCGATTTCAGATGAAACTTTATTTTGCAGGTTATTGACGGTGACCTCATCTTCCTCGACTCCAGCTCGATTCGACATCAATCAGATTCTGCATCAATACAAACCATCCAAATCAGCCTGATTTCCCATGGTTTCCCTTATCTAAGTGGTGTTTCATTTCGTCCAATACTATACTTCTTGCATAATTCTAAATATGGTAACAATTCTGGCATTCATGAACAATTTTGGTTGGATGTAATGATTCGGACTTTAGAAAAAAATCTAGAAAATTCATCACAAGTTTGGAGAGTTTGGACAATAATGAATTAAAATAATGATTCTAAAAGTAAAGAAAAAATATGTTGACCTATTAAAACATTTTTACTGAAAATAAATATAGAAATGGAAAAAATAATAAATGATAGAAGGAAAAGCATTGTTAGCAACAATATATGGGATCATTAATTTGTAGCACATAAAAAAATTTCTTAAAGATCATTAATTTGTAACACAAAAAATTTCTTAAAGGTAAAAATAATCCATGAATGAATCATAAAAATCCGTATATATTTTGAGATTAATCGGACAGTTCTAGGTCAGTTTCTTTTTTTAGAATAATTCAAAGAGTATTCTGATCGAGAGAAGAAATGAGAATAATTTGAGAATTCTTCAATAAATCAGAGAATATTGTAATTATGAGTCTAAAAGTTTTTTTGAATTAAATAAAAGGACACCAGCCAAATCCTTAGTTGTGCCTTTCCAGCAATTCGTCAATCCCTCATCGATCTCACCATCTTTTATCAAAATTCTCTCATGACTTAATGAACCTAATTTGATCTAAATCTTTGATTTACTCTGTCGTCCTGGCTGAATTATTTATTTCATTCTTTTTTTTTAATCCAATATATTATGTAGATCATCATAAGCTGTACATTTAGCCCTCGTAGCCTTTTTCTACTAGTTGACATTTTCTTTCTTTTTTTTTTTTGTGGTAAAACATTTTCATATTTTTTAAGGTCTTGAGATATATATCATTGCTTAGACTAATTCCGATTTTTGTAACTGCCTTTTTCTCCTTGCCAATCCACGGCCATCTCTCTATATATTGTCTTTAACTACTCTTGAAAAGCTTCTCTAGCAATTCTTTGAACACAATCTTATCTTTTAATTCAACATCCTACCTGGTTCGATTTTAAGTGACATTTCCATTGTTTAATAGTATATTTTTGAAGGACGCATATTTTTCCAGCACTTGTCGTACTTGAGCATTTGGCCTTTTTCATATCTCCCTCGAAGTATGCTTGTAGAATCTACTATTCTATGTTGTGTAGTTTCTAATCTCCACTTTTTGCTCATAATTCCACAAAATAGTTTACTTAAATCTAATGTAATTTTAGTCTCGCCAAAAATCCTCATAAATGTGGGATTAGAGCAGAATTCACCAATTCATCTATAGCCACAATGTTCCATCAACAACCCTAGTCCAAAGTCACATGTTATTGACCAAAAATACATGTTATTGAAAGCTGGGCATCCCCACCAACAGAAGGTCTATATCATGTGGTCAAGCTTCTTCTTGGTATTTACCTTGCAGTTTTGCATATTTTAAGTTTAACATGCTCTCATAACATGAACCTTAGCCTCACATCTATTTCTTCCAACTGCAACGACTTTGTTTAATCATAATGTTGTCATCTTTATATTGTTGGTTTATTGTACCTAATGCGATGTGAAAGTCACAGTGGATTGGTTAAATCACTATCTAAAGCCTTCATCCTTCTTAATGAGGAATAAAAATGTTCATTTTAGAATTTTATAACTTTTATTTTAAGTAATTTTTAGTATTTTTGAATCCTATTTCAAGAGAAATCGGTGTGAAGGAGTCAAATTTTAAGTGTACATCGTGCCGAGCAATTTATGAAGCAACTAAGATCTGATTGTGAGTTGTTTTAGATGTTTTCTGTTCTTTTCCTTTTTCCCCTTTGAGCTAATCTCCACTTTTTCCGCCCCATATGCACCCTACTATTGGAAAAATTATTGGTCGAACCAAGTCCAACACATCATTTGTGGACCATGCTAAACAAAATCTGACACTTCTAAAGCTGAAAGGTGGAGGGAAAAGGGTGAAGTGCCATGGAATTTTGAACAGAAACCTCCACTTGCTCTATTTACTCCAACTCTCCTTGTGCTCCATCGGCATATGCTCAAGCCTCCTACTGCCACTGGTCTTTGGCTCCTCATGTGATGACCTCGAGCTCTCCATATAGAACGGTAGGGAGAGGGCAGTACGCATGAGATGAATGAAATTGTCTAGAATAGGAAAACAGTGGAGAGCTTAGGCAATGAGTCTCGAAGAAGAGCATGGTGGCACACAAACAGCATGAAGAACATCATGGCATACGGAGTCTTTCTCTAACAGCATGGGCTCAAGAGGAGTTTCGTCAATGGCACGAGCTCAAAGGGTGCCCTCTTTGTGCTATGATTTTGCTTCATGCAGCTTCCTTTCTCCACTCCTGTCATCCCACTCATTGATGGCACGGGCTTAAGTGGCCCCCCTTCCATGCGAAGGTTTCTCGTTAGGGATAGAAAGGGAGCCGGAGTGAATGGAAAGTAGAGTGAACAAAATGAGGCAAGAGAACGGAATGAACGATTCCACTGGAGTAAATGGAGCAAATGGAGCGTTCCATTTGAAATATCTGCAGCACTTCACCTTTTCCCTCCAACTTTTGGCTTTAAACATGTCAAATTTTGGTTGGCACGGTCCATAGATGATCTGGTGGACATGATTCGACCAATAATTTTTCATGGCCGACTCTAATAGGAATCAAACCTACGGCCTTTTTTCTTAAGTAGTAGGAAAAAATTATTGGTTGAACTAGTTTCTCTACATTATCTATGGACCATGCCAACCAAAATCCGAAACGTCTATAGCTAAAAGGTGGAGGAAGAAAGATGAAGCTTTGTAGAAATTTTGAACAAAAACCTCTATTTGCATCATTTATTCTAGGGTCCGTTTGATTGGGAATAATTTAGCATGAAAAAATGAATCTCATATCAGATTATCATGTTTGGCATAAAAATCGAAAGAAAAATACTAAAAAAAAATAAATTTTATGTTTATTTTTTGAAGAGAGAAAGTAAAATAAATACTGTTGGGGATAAATCCCGCTCCTGCCGAAGCCCGGCCCAACGCTCAGCCCAATGTAACCGGTAGCTGCTGAAGAGCTTCAGCGCCAGGCGCCAGGCCGAGCCCCTAAGACGGCCGAACTGCTTAGAGGCCGAACTCCCCTGCACCAAGGTCTCGGCCGAACTGCTTAGAGGCCGAACCCCCCTGTACCGAGGTCCGGGCCGAACTGCCTAGAGGACGAACTCCCACCGCCAGCCGAACTTCCTGACGGCCGAGCTCCTTGGACTCCAAGCGGCTGGACTTCTTCAGGAGACGGACTCCTCCCAGACGCCCGTTCGGCCATCCGAGCTCCTCCCGGGTTTTTCCTGCAGCCGAACTCCTTCGGACTTCCCACGGCCGAACTCCTTCGGACCGACTCCAGGCGAGCCCATGCAGCCGAACTCCTTCGGACTTCCCACGGCCGAACTTCTTCGGACCGACCCTAGGCGACCGAACTCCTCAGCGAGCCCTGGCCGAACCAACTAGCGACCGAAGTCCTTCAACTGGCCTGCCGAGCTCCTTCGAACCTCTCAGCGGCCGAACTCCTTCGGGCCGACTCCAAGCGGCCGAGCTTCAATGAAGTCCTCTCAGCGGCCGAACTCCTCAGCGAGCCCTGGCCGAACCAACTAGCGACCGAAGTCCTTCAACTGGCCTGCCGAGCTCCTTCGAACCTCTCAGCGGCCGAACTCCTTCGGGCCGACTCCAAGCGGCCGAGCTTCAATGAAGTCCTCTCAGCGGCCGAACTCCTCAGCAGTCGTCACTGGGCCGAACCCCTCAGCGGTCGCCCTCATCAAACTTCGGCCGACCGAGCTCCTACCGAACTCTCGAGTGTCCAAGCCTCAGCCCGAGCCCAACAGCCGGCCGAACCCCAGACGGCCGAGCTTCAACTCCTCAGCAGCCGAACTCTTCTGCGGACGAGCCTTAGCTGCATACCTCTTGCCAGACGCCTGTGGGAGCCGAACTCCCTCCCATCTTCCTCTTCGGGAGCCCGAACTCCCCCGAAATGGGCACACGACGAAGGCCTTCAACCCTTCATTCGGCAAGCTCTGCAACCATCACTATCAGTCAGTCCGCCGTACCATCGGTCAGTCCGCCGCGGGCGATAGCGACCCACTGCCAGGCGGCGATGGCTGTCACCCTCAATCCGCCGCACACGGCACCAGTGGGACTGACTCCGCCGAACCTCGAGCGGTCCGCCAGCACGCGGCTGCAGTTGTCACCATCAAGCTCCATGCTGCCCGACGACTCTCTGCCAGACGGCACAGCCGTCACCATCAACTGAGCTCCGCTATAAAAGGACCCCTCCCGACATACTAAGGCTAAGGCTCTCTGAACTCTCGACTCTCTAAGCTCTCCCCCACATCTCTAAGCTCCGGAACTCATTTCGGGCACTCCATTACTGTTGGTCGGAAACTAACTTGACCGTCGGAGGGTCCTGCCGGAGCCACCACCCCACCGGTTCCGGGCGGGACTTCGTTTTGCAGGTCCCCGGCGACGCCCAGCGGCTTCGATTGCGGCGACCTCCGGCGGCGACGGATTTCTGCACCAACAGATTGGCGCCGTCTGTGGGAACAAGGGATTGAACCTTCGAGGTTCCCTTGTTCTTAAAGGAGTGCTCGGCGACGATTTCCCTCCCCTGCTCCGGATCTCTCTCCTCCCTCTTCAGTATTCCTTCTCTGGAAAGAGGAAATGCCCCCCAGAAGGGCTTCGACGCGGCGCTCGACGGCTTCCGCGGCTCGATCCCCTCCGAGTCCGTCTGTCCCTGCTCCGGCCCCAGTGACTCAGCCCCCGTCAATAACCGCAGTGGATACGGAGCAGTTCAACCAGCTCATCCAGCACGTTCGCGGTCTCACGGAGGCGGTGCAGGCGGTGCTGCACCGACAAGTCCCAGTGCCAGCCCGACCGGCGCGGGGCTTTCCGAGGTCGGATGATCCAGTCCGAGAGCGACCGGCCTGGGCAGCCCGACCTCCGATACCCGGGTTGGAGAGGCGGAGGAGGGAGAGCCCTTGTTCGGATCATAGATCGACCAAGGGTGAAGCCTCGCGCCCATCTCACCAGAAAGCCTTGGAGATTAGAGACCGGGAGGACCTGCTGGGCCAAAGGCTCTCGGAAATGAACCGGCGAATTGAAGAACTTCGTCCCCCCTCGCGTGGTGATGACGTTCGTGCAGACCCTCCTTTCTCGCAGAAAATCATGCAGGAACCTGTTCCACCGACCTTCGAGCTCCCTCAACTGGAAAGCTACGATGGAACTTCTGATCCGGTTGATCACCTGGGGGCCTTCCGGGCCATGATGCTGCTTCACGGCGCTTCAGATGCCGTGCTGTGCCGAGCCTTCCCGTCTACCTTAAAGGGAGCAGCGAGGAACTGGTACTCGGCGTTGAAGCCCAACACGATCTTCTCTTTCGACCAGATGAGCAGTCGGTTCGCGGCCCACTTCATCAGCAGCCGACGACCGAGCCGAGGTTCAGATTCCCTGATGAGCGTCAAGCAGAAGCAAGGGAAATCCATCCGGACTTACGTCACTCGATTCAACGCCGCGGCATTGGAAGTCCGGGACCTGGACCAGTCTGTCGCGATGGCCGCACTTAAGGGCGGCCTTCAGAAAAATAGCTTGCTGTTCTCTCTGGAAAAAAGGTATCCCAGGGACTTCGCCGACCTGCTGGCTCGAGCCGAGAGATATGCCCGTGCGGAGGAAGCCTTCAAATTGAAAGATGAGGAGCTCGTCAGAACGGGTCGGCTGGGTAAATTCCTCCGGTACCGGCCTGAAGCAGAAAAAGATCGGCTAAGGGCGCTGCCGTAGCCAGACTACAAGAAGGTCGGCCACCTTACGGCGTCATTCACATGGCCCCTGGAAAGATCTCGGTGCATCAGCGATTCGCCGTCTCCCAGCAACAAGAGCTTGCACCGAATTGAGGAGTTCAGCATGAGGAGGTCGTCCACCCCGGAACTTATTGCCGAAGAAATGCGGAGGAATCAGCCTTAGGGAGGAGCCCAATCGCCCCTAAGAGAGAAACGGAGAGCAGGAGTTCCCCCGCTGAAGCGGAATGAAGTTCGGCGTGAGGAAGGCCGAACCCACCTATGAGCCCGTCAGCGAGGAAGCTCCGACAAAGAAGTATGAAGTCCTCCCGCGGAAGCTTCCGCGGGAAAGTGGAACGAGGTTCGGCACAAGTAAGGCCGAACTCACGCTCCAGAATGTCCCCCAAAGGAACCGCCTACAAAGTGTTCACTGAAGGCGGAACGAAGTTCGGGCGAGAAAAGCCGAGCTCCCCTCGAGCTCGTCCGAACAAGAGCAGCAGAAAGTTCTCCCACGGCGGGTCTCGTGGGAAAGAGGAATGAAGTTCGGCTCGAAGAAAAGCCAGGCTCACCCCAAAGCTCGGCATCAAGGTAAAATGAAGCTCGGTGGAAAGCCGAACTCCTCAACTCAACCTCCAAAATAAAGTTCGGCGCTGGCAAGGACGGAACGAAGCCCCCCTCCCGGAAGGTTCCGCAACTACGACCCGCTCCTCTAACTCGAATTCTCGGCAAAGCCGAGAGCCAACCGCCAAGACCTGAAGGACTACGGCCTCTCGTGAGCAAACATGCCCCTACCATCGCGACCACGGCTCAAGGAATACATTCAGAAGACAAGATTGAAGAGCTCATCAAAAAGGCGACGGGATATTCCTCCGAGGCACAGGAGAAGATGCTAAAGGCGTGCCGTAACTGGAAAGGTCAAGAAGGTTGGCCGTCCCGCGGCGTCGTCAACGCCACCCCGGGGAGGAGCTAGGAGCTAGCTACATCGGTGATTGTCATCCCCAGTGACAAAGTCAAGAGAAGCATGGTCCAAATTATGAAGGCCGGCAGGAGATAGAGGAGGTCGTCTGGACGGGACTTGCTGCTCGAGGGAGCTCCGAGGAACAACACCCCGTCGACCCCTCAAACGAGAGCGCGCTGTCCACGACTTCCCTTCGGTAAAATCCTCCCCTCTGCAAATATTATTTCTGGATGCGAAATCTATGCGATGACAGGAAAGGAGCAGTCGGCCGCGTTAGGAACAGGAGGAGAACCTCGTCCTAGCGTGAGCAAAGTCGAAGGCCCCGTCCACAAAGGACGGGATGGGGGGAGAAGCGAGGACGACGGTCCTCATGTGCCCCCACAGCCGGCTAGGAACAGGAGGAGAACCTCGTCCTAGCGTGAGCAAAGTCGAAGGCCCCGTCCACAAAGGACGGGATGGGGGGAGAAGCGAGGACGACGGTCCTCATGTGCCCCCACAGCCGGCTAGGAACAGGAGGAGAACCTCGTCCTAGCGTGAGCAAAGTCGAAGGCCCCGTCCACAAAGGACGGGATGGGGGGAGAAGCAAGGACGACGGTCCTCATGTGCCCCCACAGCCGGCTAGGAACAGGAGGAGAACCTCGTCCTAGCGTGAGCAAAGTCGAAGACCCCGTTCACGAAGGACGGGATGGGGGGAGAAGCTCGGACGACGGTCCGGATGTGCCCCCACAGCCCGTTAGGAACAAGAGGAGAACCTCGTCCTAACGTGAGCAAGGTTCAAGGCCTAGCCACAGAGTCTACGGCAAGCTTCACTACAGAAGACGAGGTCTCCTTCGGACCTCAGCTTCAACTTCGGTGTCAGCATCAGCGGGAGACGGGATCTCCCCCAAGCGATCATAACCTTGACTGCAAAAGAGGAGGTCTCCCCCGAATCGACTTCGGTTGATGAAGGCGATGTCAACTCCGACCCTGACCACGGGGGGCGACATTGACTCCGGCCTCAACGTCGACTTCACCAATTTTGGCTGGAAACGAGTCCCATCCCAACTCCAAACATCGACTGAAGATGAGGTCTCCCCCAAGCCTCAGCCTCAACTTCAGCGTCAATCTTGGCTGGAGATGAGACCTCCCCGAGCTTCAGATGCGGAGCCTGGAAGAAGACTTCGGCAGTCGCCTGTTTTGGTACTCCCTTCCTTCAATTTTTGAACTCGGGAGTGGGGGGGCTACTGTTGGGGATAAATCCCGCTCCTGCCGAAGCCCGGCCCAACGCTCAGCCCAATGTAACCGGTAGCTGCTGAAGAGCTTCAGCGCCAGGCGCCAGGCCGAGCCCCTAAGACGGCCGAACTGCTTAGAGGCCGAACTCCCCTGCACCAAGGTCTCGGCCGAACTGCTTAGAGGCCGAACCCCCCTGTACCGAGGTCCGGGCCGAACTGCCTAGAGGACGAACTCCCACCGCCAGCCGAACTTCCTGACGGCCGAGCTCCTTGGACTCCAAGCGGCTGGACTTCTTCAGGAGACGGACTCCTCCCAGACGCCCGTTCGGCCATCCGAGCTCCTCCCGGGTTTTCCCTGCAGCCGAACTCCTTCGGACTTCCCACGGCCGAACTCCTTCGGACCGACTCCAGGCGAGCCCATGCAGCCGAACTCCTTCGGACTTCCCACGGCCGAACTTCTTCGGACCGACCCTAGGCGACCGAACTCCTCAGCGAGCCCTGGCCGAACCAACTAGCGACCGAAGTCCTTCAACTGGCCTGCCGAGCTCCTTCGAACCTCTCAGCGGCCGAACTCCTTCGGGCCGACTCCAAGCGGCCGAGCTTCAATGAAGTCCTCTCAGCGGCCGAACTCCTCAGCAGTCGTCACTGGGCCGAACCCCTCAGCGGTCGCCCTCATCAAACTTCGGCCGACCGAGCTCCTACCGAACTCTCGAGTGTCCAAGCCTCAGCCCGAGCCCAACAGCCGGCCGAACCCCAGACGGCCGAGCTTCAACTCCTCAGCAGCCGAACTCTTCTGCGGACGAGCCTTAGCTGCATACCTCTTGCCAGACGCCTGTGGGAGCCGAACTCCCTCCCATCTTCCTCTTCGGGAGCCCGAACTCCCCCGAAATGGGCACACGACGAAGGCCTTCAACCCTTCATTCGGCAAGCTCTGCAACCATCACTATCAGTCAGTCCGCCGTACCATCGGTCAGTCCGCCGCGGGCGATAGCGACCCACTGCCAGGCGGCGATGGCTGTCACCCTCAATCCGCCGCACACGGCACCAGTGGGACTGACTCCGCCGAACCTCGAGCGGTCCGCCAGCACGCGGCTGCAGTTGTCACCATCAAGCTCCATGCTGCCCGACGACTCTCTGCCAGACGGCACAGCCGTCACCATCAACTGAGCTCCGCTATAAAAGGACCCCTCCCGACATACTAAGGCTAGGCTCTCTGAACTCTCGACTCTCTAAGCTCTCCCCCACATCTCTAAGCTCCGGAACTCATTCCGGGCACTCCATTACTGTTGGTTGGAAACTAACTTGACCGTCGGAGGGTCCTGCCGGAGCCACCACCCCACCGGTTCCGGGCGGGACTTCGTTTTGCAGGTCCCCGGCGACGCCCAGCGGCTTCGATTGTGGCGACCTCCGACGGCGACGAATTTCTGCACCAACAAATACTATGAGATAGAAAGAAATAATAGACTCTACCGATCTGCGGCATATTCTCTCAATGAATTAATCCGGACTACTAACTTTCTTATAGAACTATATGGGATTGTGACCCCTCAATTTATTCTCGTGCTTCTCACCGACTCCCGTGCTCGCTGAAAATATGAGCATTCTGCTGTTCGTCACTGAAAATCCACGCTGCTGAACAAAAACTGCCTCTGAACTAACAGACGGATACTGATTCGTGTCGCTTCAGAAAGCAAAAACCATAGAGTGGCCTCAGGGCCACTGGAAGGTTGACGATCTCCCTTGCATGCATAGAGGCGGAGGGGGGGACGTGGGTCCCATCAGCACCCAACCATTTAATGATTCTTCAGGAAGTGTGGGCCCGTAAATGACTTTCCTCTGGCCGAACGGGGAGGGTCAAATCTCTACTCAGTTGTTTGGACCCCACGTTCCAATTTCACGTACCTAGTCCTCCACAATCTTCTAATTTTGTTTCTTTGGAAAAACAATCCTAACCCATTGTACCATACACTACTTTCTAATATAAATATTAATAAAAAAAATCTCTTACTTCCTTCATTTTTTTACTCAAAAAATATGATCATACTATCAAAAAATACCATTCTCGATAACATAAAACCTATTGATCATCATCAATTAAAATTCATCATAATTAAAATATAAATAAAAACTTAATTTCATGATTCCTCAAATAATTAAATCAAGATTGATGTAGAGCATCTAAATCCAAAAATTTAAAAATAAACTCATGTCTCAAAATCATAAGTAAATAAATACAAGTTCATGATCATCCAATAAACTAAGTTCAGCTACTAAAATTTTCAAGCTTACTATATAGATCGTCAAGCCTGGATCCTTCATCGATTTTAACCTTATTTTTTTATTAAAAAAAATAATAAAAAGATATGAGCTATACTAGCTCAATAAGTAAAATTTATACTTTCTTATCAGATCAAGCATAAATTTTTTATAATAATATAATATTTAAAAAATAATAGATATTTTAAATTAAAGCATTTCATAGATCATATAATAAAGCAAGTTATAAAAACAATCATATATGTATCAATTATGAAATTTCATAAGCATGATTTATAAATAATTCTTATCAGGTATTTGTATCATATTTTAAATATTGCAAACAAATATTCATGCTATGGTCACTTTATACCTATGACAGGGTCAATGTTCTTAATCGATAAAATTCTTGTTTCGTATGCCATCTTTATATCCGCTGGCAGGGTCTGTGTTCTTATGGATACTACCTCCGAGTGTCGACCTATCTATAGGGATTCAATTCATAGCTACCAATGAGCCTTTGAAATCTTGGTATCTTTTTTTTAAAAGATACATATATATATAAATAAAAAATAATAAAATTCATGCTTTATAAAATATCATTTTTATAAAATATATTCATGAAATTAATAATCATAATAAAATATGCTCTTTCATATCTCATATGTTAATCCTTATTTTTTGAAAAATAAGATTTCATGAACAATGGTTTATTTGCATGAAAAACATGATAATTTGAAAATAAATAAGGAGCATAAGATTTTACTTACCTCAATCATCCTAAATCTTTAGACTTCATTAGAAGAATCAAATAATTCTATTTTAAATATTAATTTATAATTAATTTTTATTTATTAAATTTAATAAAATTAAATAATAATAAAAGAGATGATTGATCAGATGATCAATTCGATAGGCCATTCGGGCAATAAATTGATTCAAGATCATTTTGCCTGAGTCCACATGGATTCCTAAAAGAGAAAGACATGATTCGGTACTAAAGTTTCTAGAAAGAGAAAGTAGATGAGGATAGAGAAAGTAGAGAGAGAATTTTTGCATCCTTCAAAAGAGGCAATCATGATCAGGATTATTAGAGATTATGTCAGGATGATTCAATGGAATTGTTAATGATCAAATGCCATGAATTTTTAATAAGAGCCAGACTGGAATCCAACATATTGCACGACTTTTAAAGTAGTATAAGGTCATCTTATTTTCATCTTAGATTCATCCTGAGGTCCATGGTACGATTAGAGAGAGAAAGAGAGAAATAGAAAGACCCTATAGAGAAGGAGAGAGAGGAGAGAGAAAATCTTCTCTCTCTTTTCTTTTTTCTTTTTTTTTTTCTTTTCTTTTCTTCTCCTTCTTCTTTTCTTCTTTCTTTTCTTGGGCGATTAGGGGATGGATGAGGGCGGTGGTTCTTGGCTGGAAGATGGGTGGTGGGCGGCAAGGTGTAGGCAGCCGACGGTGAGGCGATAGTGAACAGCCGGTAATGATGTTTGAACAATGAAAAATCAAGGAAAAAATATCTAAAAAAATTAGAGGTTTCTCTTTGAGGTATTTTCTATTGAAAAACATGCAGGATTTCATGCATAAATTTTAAAATTTTTCAAAATCAAATGCAACAGAAGACATAGATTAAACTTTTTAACCTATTTATGCATATGATCTATTCATTAAATCCTACATTTAGAATCTATGACATATCATGATGTAAGCATAAATCCAAAAAATAAATAATGATTGGTATTGATTATATCAATATCCTATATCTAGAATACTTCTAAAAATCCTAGATCGTATCTAGGTCAGATAAGCGATCAGATCTCATACCTTTACACGAGTCGAGAATATTGCAATTGATTTTTATTGTTGTCCTTATTGCTTGGAGCCACATAATGTGTCCGGCCTCTACAGGTTGTCTACACAAAATTGTCACTCTGATTGAAGGTTTGTCGAATGAAAATCTGCTCAAAATGCTAGCTTCTCACAGATCTCTTCTGATGGTTGACCTAAAAATTTATCTTTGGATCTCTTGGACACTCCAAGAGATGAAAATTAGGAGGAGGATTAAGGAAGAAGTCCAATCCTTAGATCTCTTAAAAAGAAGAAAAGAAAATAAGTTAAAAAAAATCCTAAGAGAAGATATATCTTCTCTTTCAGGACATCAACCATTGATATCCTGAATACATCTCTATACCAGGACAAGAGAAGACCTTCTTCTCTATAATTTTTCATGCTCCATGGCCCTCTTTATCTCTGATTTTCTTATAGAAAAATCTCACAAAAGATCAGGAAGAAGAAGCTCTCAAAGAAAACCTAATAGAAGACTATCTATATCATGTCCAAAATAAACCAACACCCTCCAACCATATGGGTGTCTAACCTTCATGCCCTTTCTCTCCCTCTCTCAAAAATTTTCATGCCCAAAAACCAAGTTTCTCATGCCATATATTATTTAAATAGGAGGTGGAACTCTCTCTCCAAGACTAGGTCAAATACCTAGTTTTAAGGAGACATTTGAGGAGTTTTAGGGGGTGTCCAACTCTTGGACGCCTCCCCCTAAAAACATGGTGTGGAGAGCCCTCAAAAAACATGGAATTAGCATGGAAAATCTCAGGTATTTCATGCCAACAATCTGAATATGAGGCGCCCACTATTTTTTATAGAAAGACTAGGTCAAAACCTAGTCTAAATAAAACTCTTGGTGGCGTCCAACTTTTGGATGCCTCCAAGTATTTTCGATAGCAATTTCTCCATGCATGGAAGGGAGAGAGGATGTATGAAACTAGAGAAAAATTAGGTGCACAAAAAATAGGTGGCGTGGGATTAATTCCAAAAGAGATTAGAAGAGTTTTAACAATTTAGAACTCTACCTAATAGTTTCTATGTTTGACTAATTCAAACACCATTCAAAAACCACTAATTAGTGGGCATGGAGATCTTATTGGCGTGAGAAATCTCATGCCAATAATAGAGAAAAATAGCATGGAGTTTTTTTCTTTCTTTGGCATAAGGGAATTATGAGAGTCCCAGTCCAACTGGCACTAGAGTTCATAGGTCCACATACATCACTATGTATGAGACTTAGAACTTTATCGGCTCTTTCATCTTTTTCAGTAAAAGATGATTTTGTCATCTTCTCAAGAAGATAAGACTCACAGGTTGATAATGATTTATAATCATTGATGTCGATGTTTTCCTCTAAGGTTAACTTATTTATCCTATTCTTGTTAACGACTAAGCCTAAATGCTAAAGATAGGCATTCATGACATTATCTAACTTAGATTTTTATTAAATATATATATTACACTTAACATGCTATATAAATATTAAATAATATTTTTTATTATCCATATATTATTATAATATTATTCATAATAATATTATAATAATCTTTTTTTATAGATAAATGATAATCATCTTTGGCCAAAAGGCCAACAAAGATCATATTCATCATAAACAATGGACAATAGTGACAGCCACTGAAAATGATAATTTTTGAAAACATGCTTGGTAATTCTTAAAGCTAGTACTGGAATAGATATTTCCAACCTAACATTCAAAAATTTCTCATCATTTTCAAACTGTCTACTTACCTAAAGTCCTTGCAACGAATTACATAAGACTACCGAAATCTAATACCGAGGTAGTAGAAAACTAAATAGAGAAATAACAAGATGTTATCATATAACATCCTTGATGAGCAACTCTTTACTTCTTTCTCTTATTCTGCCTATTAGGGTCAAGGAAAGGAAGATATTCAGAGCAATACTTCTTCCTATGGCTCTGCTTTTGATAGAAGAAGCACTCTACCTGATTTGAATTAACTTTGGATATTTTATTTTGATTAAACTTATAAGCCCCAACATGAACCTCTTCATGCTGCAGAACCAAATTTAACTTTTGATATTAATTATCAAAGTTGGGTCTCATAAGTTAATCACTGTCTAACAGTGAATGGAACAATTAGGGTTTAGTCTTAATCTGAAGAAAAAGAACATAGATTTATTATATATGAATTATTTTAAGTCTAAAGACTTAGACTTTAGTTTAAAGATTCTCATACTATTTTGTATAAATTGGTAGCCTCTACCTTCAATTCGAGAAATTATTTTAATTTTCTAGTAGATATTAGAATCCATATAAACTGCATACAAGTCCAACTTTGGTCGGTCAATCCATATGCATCTACAGGTAGGTTCTTTAATCAATTATTTCTCTAAACAACTTCTAGTATTTTAATTTTGCTCCAAAAATATAATCAGTAGATTTTAGCCTCTATTACTAGGATCTGATTAGGTCCAACTATTAACATGATCATACTTGGTGCATCTAACCAATAAATGATTAAGCCCAACTTTGATTGGTCAGCCTAATAACCATTAGAGAGACACATCCAAGTCATCATATGATGAATGATAATTCTAATATCTCGATAAAATATTAGGTATAAGGCACCTCTAATGTTCACCCAAGCTATTGGATCCATTATCAAACATCTTAATGAGAGGCAATGACTCAGTTATCTTCATAACTTTATCATTTTAAGAACCTAATAATTTTAGAAGATTTAAAATTTATTTATGATTTAAGGATGAAGAAGACATAAACCAAATTTCTTCCATTGACTTCACCAAGTCAAATTCTTCCACTGACTTCTTCAGTCATTGATGAGAATTAGGATCAATTTTGATCCATGGGCACCTAAATCAATCTCACTAAATAAAATTAGTCTCACTAATTTTCTATGTGATATGGGTTAGCACAAATCAATGAGCAACCTAATCAAAAGCTGATTAACCACATTGGCTAAGTAAGTAAGATTGGTGGGAGGGTTTTTCAAGGCTTGCCTTAGATACCATAAAAAATGGCCAGATAAGCGGGTTGCCAATTAAAATCCATCAATTTAGAAATGTCAGACTTATCTTAGACATCAATTGATTTATCAATTTTGATTTGATCTGCCTAAAGACTCGGACTCAACCACTGAGCAACGATCAGTGTTCATTTATTAAATGTATGGACTTTGATCAACTATAACTATTGAATTGATTTATAGAAAAAAAATGATCTAATCCTAATTAACTATTAATTAGATTTGATCAATTTTTTAACTTAATCTATATTTAATTTAATCCTAGGTCTAACTCAGTTAATGATTTGATCAAATCTAACCTATTATCCTTTAATCTATGTTTTATGAAATTATCTTAGGATCTTCAAATCACAAACCTAGATCCTAAACAATCACTTAATTCTTAATTAAGTTCAAAACTTATGGATTGGGATTTGGAAGCTCAGAACTAGTTTCTGATTTTATCATTTGAAATATTTTCAAGATATAAATAATTTATATTGAATCATATTCAATTTATGATTTTAGATTTGATTTATTTCATTATTTAGATCATGTCCTAGAATTTTGAATCTAGAATTTTGCGGAAAGTAAGTTTGTGATTTAAATTTCATAAGGCATATATGTCATACATATACATTCTAGATTCAAAAATTAAAATTACATATCCATCATATGTATAAAAGAAACTAGATCTAAACATGAAACATATATTATTCAAATCTTATCTAAATAATCAAAATTAGATCATAAATTATTAATATTAGATTTAAAATTTAAAAATAAATTATAAATTATTTTAAATCTTATCTAATATATTTATGATTTAGATTTCTCAAATTAGCATATACTAGGATAAGATCTCCATTATAAGGGATAAATCTTATAGTAGGACAACCTTATAATCAGTATGTGCGATCTAATATTATTTAGATCTAATCAAAAAAATCTAAAATAGATCTAATATCTATTTATTTTAGATATAAAATTAAAAAAATAAATCATAAATTTATTTAGATCACATCTAACTTATTCATGATTCAAATTCATAGATCAGCACATACTAGGATAATCTTTTTATTGTAAGAAATTAATCTTATAATAGGACAATCTTATGGTCAGTATGTACGATTTTAGATTTATTTTTAAGTATGCATGATTATGTTATAAAAGAACTTAGCTTTGATACCACTGTTTATTTTTAAGTATGCATGATTATGTTATAAAAGAACTTAGCTCTGATACCACTGTTAAAAAACATGTAGGATTTCATGCATAAATTTTGAAATTTTTTTGAAATCAGATGCAGCGAAAGACATAGATTAAACTATTTAACCTATTTATGCATATGATCTAATTACTAAACCCTATATCTAAAATCTATAATATATCATGATGCAAGCATAAATCTAAAAAATAAATAATGATTGGTATTGATCATATCAATATCCTCGATTTAGAACACTTTTGGAAACCTTAGATCATATCAAGGTCAGATAAGAGATCAGATCTCATATCTTTGTATGGCTCGAGAATATTGCAATTAATTTTTGTGGTTATCTTTGTTGATTGGAGCCATACAGCATGTCCGACCTCTACAGATTATCCACATAAAGTTACCACTTTGATCGAAGGTTCGTCGAACGAAAATCCGCTCGAAGTGCTAGCTTATTGTGGATCCCTCCTGATGGTTGACTTAAAAATTTATCTTTGGATCTTTTGGACACTCCAAAAGATAAAGATTAGGAGAAGGATTAAGGAAGAAGTCCAACCCTTAGATCTTCCAAAAAGAAGAAAAGAAAATGGATTAAGAAAAAGCCCTAAGACAAGACATATCTTCTCTTTCAGGACATCAACCATTGATATCCCGAATACATCTCTATACCAGGATAAGAGGAGACCTTCTTTTTTAGAATTTTTTATGCTCCATGGCCTTCTTTCTCTCTAATTTTTGTTGAAAAATATATTCTAAAGTCAATCATCTAAGTGGTAGATGATTGAAATTAGTATATAAATTATCTAATAATAATAGTTATTTGACTGGTTCATCATAAAAATTTTATCTTTCTTAAATGAACTCCTAAATTATGATGAAATTCTTAGAATCATAATCAATTGATAAAGAAGAATTTATCAGATGGTTCTTAAACTTTTCACAATCAAATGATAAGTTATTAATAAGAATGATAACTTATCGAGTGTAGATCGCTGTATGCCATATGCATTGATTGTCCTCATAACCAAGTGATGTGGAGACATTAGTATGACATTCAGATGAGATGTAGAAGTATATTTGTACTGAACATGATCAATATAGCACTCTACTGTCAGAGTAGCTAGTTAAGACCAATGGGTATAAGTGTCCCTCCTATCTGAGATCACCATGGTGACTTACAAATAACTCACTGTACTTTGATGTCGGACTGCCTATATTTCTAATATAGATTTGAAATAGTTTTGGATACAGTCAAGTACTTATGAAGTCAGTGTATGAGTCAAGATGGGATTGACCACTCCTAATTAACTTTAAGAAGATAATGACTCATTGCATTTCAATTTAGCAAAACCTAGGCCTGGGTAATCCTCGTGAGGAGTCATGAGATTTACAAAATTTTAAGATATAATAGAGATGACTTGTATGAGTGTTGATAACATACTCAAAGTTATCTTGAGCATTATTGGTCATAGGAATAAATTATATGAAAATCATGGGCCAGGGTTCTAAGAATGTTGCTTTGCATACATTCAATCTATCCAGACGTCGGAAATCATTGCTAGATGGTTACTTTGATTGATACAAAAATTAATTTTTATGCTATCGGCTTAGGTTTGAACCTATAGGATCACACATATAAGAGATTGTAATCTAATTAGATGGTTAATTGATGATTGAAAATCATTCTAAGATCAAACATTCAATGCGATTAATGTTTGACCTAATGCAAGTATTGCAAGAGGATCGATTAGTAATTGAATTGCTAATTGGCTCAATCTGATTGAGCAAATCGAGATCAAATTTAATTGAATTAGATTCAATTCAAATTAGTTTGGACTTAATTAGATTAAGTCTAATTAATTTATTAGATAAGCTAATTACAAGAAAGAACAAGTCTCTGTTCGACTAGGACTTGAGTCTAACTAATTTTTAATTTGATTAAAAATTAAATTAAATTTAAATATAATTTAAATATAATTTAATTAGGCTTCTAATTAGATTAGAATAGCCTATTAATTAGGTTAACTCAAATCTAGTTAGAATAGATTTTAATTTGGTTTAACCAATTCTATTTAAGAGAATCCTAGTTAGACTAGGATTCCTCTTTCCTTGCATCAAATAATTTTCATGCCCACTAATTAATTTCAAAAATTTTTTACATGATTTCCCATGCCTAAGAAAGCTTTTCCATGCCCCATAATCTTAGGTTTTGGATTTATATTTGACTTGGTCAAATATGGAAGTTGGTTTGAATGAGTTAAACTAAATTAGAGTTTTAATTTGTTAAAACTCTCCTCCTCTCTCTATGGAAATAAACTCACACCCACCTTTCATTTTTTGTAACCCTTTTTCCTAGGTTTGTGCATGGTTTCCAAGTCTCCATGCAGAAAAAATGAGAGAAAGGGCATCCAAGAGTTGGATATGGCGACCGAAGGACAGCATGAAGCTATTCGACCAGTACATCATCCATTAAATGATTATATCACACCATCTATAGCTGATGCAGCTTCGAGCATCAGGAGACCGCCTGTACGAGCAAACAACTTCGAAATAAAATCGGTGATGATCCAAATGATTCAATCAACTATCCAATTCAGTGGACACATGCATGATGATCCGAATGCCTATATTTTTAATTTTTTTGAACTTTGTGATACTTTTAAAATTAATGGGGTGTCGGATGATGCTATTAGATTAAGGTTATTTTCTTTCTCTTTATGGGAGAAAGCTAAAAGTTGGCTTCATTCTCTTTCAGCAGGTTCTATCACAACTTGGGATGTCCTAGCCCAAAAATTCTTAGCTAAGTACTTTCCACCTTCCAAGACTGCCAAGATGCGCAACGATATTACTTTCTTTATGCAGATGGACATGGAGACACTATATGAGGCTTGGGAGCATTTCAAGAAACTACTGAGGAGATGTCCACATCATCAACTATCCGTATGGCTTCAGGTACAAACTTTCTATAATGGTTTATCTCCTACTAATCGTTCTATGATTGATGCAGCAGCAGGAGGAACCATTAATCGAAAAAATGGAGGAAGAAGCCTTTCGATCTGATCGATGAGATGGCATCAAATAGCTATCAATGGCAGACAGAACGTATGATGCCAAAAAGACTAGCAGCTGTGCAGGGAGTAGATTGCGTGCCAACCTTATTAGCTGAAATTGCAGCCCTTAGAGCCAAAGTCAACAATTTAAAGGGAACAGCTATGCATATTCAGAGCATTACTTGTGACCTGTGTGGAGGAGGACACGATACGAGCAATTGCCAGACAGGTAATCCTTTTGCTAAAACAACTGATACAGCTAATTATATTGGTAATTTTTTCAGGCCGCAACAAAACAATCCCTACTCCAACACATACAATCAAGGGTGGAGGCAGCACCCAAATTTCTCATGGAGCAATCAAAATGCAGCACAACAGCCACCCCCGAGGATTCCAAGTACCTGAAAAGAAGTCCAACATGGAAGAGCTGATGGTCAAATTTATGCAAAACCAAGAAGCAACTATAAAAAATTTGGAAGCCAAACTTAGGCAGGACCAAACAGCAGCAATTCGAAACTTGGAGATGCAAATAGGTCAAATGGCTAAGATAATCTCTGAGAGACCTCAAGGATCCTTGCCAAGCAATACGGAGACAAATCCAAGGGAGCAAGTCAATGCTATCACCCTAAGAAGTGGTACAAAGCTGGAGGAGCCACATCAGAAGAAAGAGACTGAAGAGCCAACTACAAATAAGGAACCATCAACTCAAAATTCGTCAGTCACCAAAACAACCAGCAGATGGATGGTCTCCAGGTATACGATTTTTGATCCAAATGTGAAGCCCTACGTGCCGCCACTACCATTCCTAGAGAGACAAATACAGCATCCAGATAAGGAAATTTTCTAATTTTTTCAAAATTCTAAAGAATTTACATATTAATATTCCTTTTGTAGATGCTATTACTCAAATGCCCAGGTATGCCAAGTTTCTCAAAGAAATCTTAACAAATAAGAAAAAGCTGAAGGAGCATGAGAGAATAAATTTGAATGAAGAATGCTCAGCAATACTTCAAAATAAATTACCACAGAAGCTTAAAAGATCCAGAGGAGTTTTACTATCCCCTGCATTATTGGTGATTGTAGTTTTGATAAAGTTTTATGTGATTTAGGAGCAAGCATTAATCTCATGCCTTTTTCTATTTTTAGGAAGCTGGGTCTAGGAGAACCAAAGCCTACCACTATTACTCTTCAATTAGCCGACAGATCCATTAAATATCCAAGAGGTATAGTGGAGGATGTCTTGGTAAAGGTAAACAAGTTTATTTTTTCTATTGATTTTATTGTTCTTGATATGGAAAGAAGATTATGATGTACCCCTTATTTTAGGGAGACCCTTTTTAGCTACTAGGAGGAGCTTTAATAGATGTTCAACAAGAAAAATTAATTCTTAGAGTCCAAGACGAACAAGTTACTTTTAATATTTTCAAAGATACTAAACAAACTGATGATAATCAAACTTATTTTCTAATTGATATTATTGACAATCCATTATATGAGAATTCTGTAGAAAATAGGTTTGAGACTATAAAAGCTGAGCAATGTCAAATTGAAAGAGGACTCGAATCAAACATGAAAGTATTTCAATTGAAGTGGCACCGGATTGATCCACTTTAGAACTCAAAGAAAGTCAAGCTGAAGACTATAAATCAGAACTACTAGATAGGTTGTTTCTTTTCTTTTTAGTTTTGATCATTTTTTTTTTTTTTTATTTTTCAGTTTTATGGTTGCTCTTTTACTGCTTTGGTGTGTATTTTCAATTTTGCAGAAAAATCAATGAGAGCTCAAGCAAAATTTCAAAGCTCCAAAGAACCAGACTAAACCAAATCAGGTGTATTCCTTCCTGTTCTTTATTACATCCTTTATTTTTCTTTCTCCTTTAAGACAATGTAGAATAATTAATAATAATAATAAAAAAAAATTATGTATCAAGAAGAAAATCTTGAGCAAGATAAACTGGATAAGTGATAAAAGATAGAATTATTTGCTAATGAATATAATGAGTTAAAGAAATAGATTAGTTGGTCAACTTTTAGCAGCCTACTTAGGTCATTAAAAGACTATTAGCACTTTTTATTGCACATGCACACTAATAAAGCAAAGTAGGTATTGATTATAAGACCAACTGGGGATTCAATTATCACTGAAAATTGATAATTAATATACATTCTAATCAAAAAAATTTGAATTTAAGGAAAGAGCTACCTGCCTATAAATAAAGTGCAAAAGACAGAGTATATGTGGATTGCCCAAAGCCTAATAATTGGATCTCTACACCTAGGTCAAGTATAGAAATTTATGTAAAATGGTGAAGAGAAGGCCAGGATGCTCAGCACAGTAAACAAAAAGAAAAAAAAGAAAAAAAAAAGAGAAAGATAGTGTGAAAGCTACCTTAATTCATGAGTATAAAATTGAGAATGTATAGAAAATTGACCAAAATAGGTGATAAGAGAAGATACTTTTATTCTTTTAATTTAATATTAAAATGCTAAAGTTAGTCATCACGAATATAAGTACTATAGATCTTTGATGTACTCTAAGAAAGTTTTTAATTGTATTGACTAAAAAATTTGCTTCTGAAGCTCAATGCTTAGTTAGTAGTATTTTCTAAACTTTTTGATCTTTAATTTTAGATTTTATATTTATGATGGATAATTTTATTGAAACATGGTATTAAATAAAATATTGCTAAGGGACTAGCAATGACTAAGTTGGGGGGTGTGATAAGTGGTAAAAATATACTAATAAAAATATTAAATTATAAAATAAATTAATCTATTTCTTTAGAAATTAATATTTTTATTAATCTTATATAGGAAAGAAAGCCATCAATGTGAAGATCTTATTTTTTTGGTTTAGATGAAATAAATTTCAGACAAAATGGACTTTAAACGAGCCCAGAATTGAATTTCAAAAAAAAAAAAATGGCTGATGCAACGCTGATGTCAGGATGACGTCAGCATTTTTCGCGGTGCACGATGGACCAATCGGAGGATATTTTGGGTATTTCACATCAAAAAAAGTGCTCTGATTGGCTGAAGAACGCAGCGGTCCATGCAACACCGGGCTCGCGCATGGTCCACGGAGGGCAATTTGGGAATTTTGGCTGATCCAACGAGCGGTATTCACTGAAACTTGATCGGACGATCGAAATGAAGGTGCTGATGGATGGCATTCGTAGCTCCCGATCGAGATCCAACGGCTAATATTCATTCCGAAGTTAAACTATAGATCGAAAGGCTTATTTCTACACGATCGGACGGCCCAAATTCGATCCAACGGCTGGCATTAAATTCGACTTGATCTGGATTATTTTAAGAAATTTTTGAATGATTTTTAGACTGTTTTATCAATATCTAATGGTCAGAATTATCCAGATCTTAATTTGAGTTATTTTGGGAGTCTTAAACCTAGTTTTTGATGGATTTTGGGGGGAAATCAAACTCTTTATCCATAAAAAGAGTTTGTTGTCGTGAAAAAAAAAATCAAAGAGAGAGACAGAGAGAGACGGGGAGAAAGAGAGAGAGAAAAAGAGAGAGAGAGAAAGAGAGAGGAGAGAGGTAGAAAGAGGTAAGAGTGATTTATGAAAAATAAAAAAGATTTTTGATTTTTTTTATTTCTTTCAACGATCAATACATTGATTAAGGAGCCTCTTCATCTTTGCCAAGTTCTCCATATCTGAGCAACAGAGAATTAATTTTCGCAATCAAACAGTCTAATTTCTCTATACTTTTTATTTTATTTACTGTTTTAAATTTATTATCATGAACTAAATTTTATTTTACTAAGGCTAAGGTGTAGCCACTCTTTTGATGCAATATTCAAGTGTGATTATTTTTAAATTTTATTCATGAGGAGTATATAAATCTGATCTTAATGCTTTTAGATTATTGGCCATCTTCTAATTGATTTGATGAATATAGATGTTACGGACCAAGTACATCTATATTAATGCTTCTTGATTATATACCTTGTATTATGAATCAAACTAGAATTCATATGCATGCAGGAATTTTAGTACGCTTTGAATGTAGCGTATTTTAATTAGAGGGTTTCACAAAACCTAACGCATTAATATTTATTTAAATTACACTTGGACCAAAGGATAATTAATAAATATTAATAGTTTTGCTATGCCTGGACCAAAGGATAGTGAATAAATTAGGAGACTCCACTGTCACATAAAATAAAATTAATCTAAAAACCTGAATATTGTATTGACTGAGTTGGTGAATCGATTGCCTTAGTAATCCATTACTCTTGAGTTTAAAACCCTAATAATTTACACTCTCTCTATTTAATTAAAAACTTTTAATTATTTCTTTATTTTATTCTTTAATTTTTTATTCTCATAAATCGGTCTTCTAAATAAAGCATAGAAAAGAGCTTTTCAGTACTTATTTTTCAATTCTCTAGGGACGATACTCTACTCATTCACTTTATTACTTGATCGACTGGTGCACTTGCTATAGCTATAAATTAGCATGCATCAACCATCCGATAAATCCTTCTTTATCGATTGAGTGTGGTTCTAAGAATTTTATCATAACTTAAGAGTTCATTTAAAAAAGATAAAACTTTTATGATAAATAAGCTAAATGATAGTTATTATTTAATAATTTATATACTAATTTTAATCATCTACAACTTAGATGATTGGCTTTAGGATGCATTTTCTAATATTTTTTGGCCAAGCCAGTGGCTGACGGCCATGTCCATAGCCATGAGAATATGAGGAAGAGAAAGAAGGAAAGATCGGGGTCTTATCTTGGCTCCGACAGTGTCTTTGGCTTCAATTTTCAGTAAGCATAGGTATGGAAAGCTAGCAAAATTTGAGAGAAAGAGAGTAAGAAGAGGGGAAGAGAGCTTGGGCTTGTAGCGAAAGCTTTGGAGAGGGAGAGGGAGTTTTATAGGATGGAGGGGAGGTTGAATCCTCCTTGGATTCAACTTCTCCTCTGATGTTTTTGCGAGGAAGAAGACTCCTAGAAGACTCCTACTAGGAGTCTTCTCCATTATTTTCTCTTTTTTTTTGCTGCTTTAAATTTTGTGTAGCTGGTGTTTTGGATTAGGTTATCACATTTTATCCTCAAAAAAAAGTTTCATCTTCGAAACTTAATATATCTTCATTCTCAAATAGGTAAGGATTCTTTGCCTTTATATCATCTTTACCATTCTTTAAACTAGTTTCTATCAATCCTAGCTTTCTCATCTAAAAATGATGTAGTGTGTAAATAAAATATTAATAAGAATAACTTTTTTAAGAATAGAGATATCGTATAGTGGCTTATTCAATTCTATAGATATATAGTTAAACTTAAAAATTATAAAAGAATGGGCACATCAATATCTATGGGTTAACTAGAATGATACCTATAACTATTTGATCATTTGCACTAGCATCCTGCTGGGTCAAAGTGAACATTCATGCATTTTCTTATGATTTCTGATCTGCTGCTTTGGGAGTCTTTAAATTATCTTTTTCTTAATAGGATAATCTCATGCCATATGTCCTATTCTACCACATGAAAAGCATGCTCCTAGCTTTTTGAGACAAGGTTCATAATAATTCTTGTCACAATATTTGTAGGTCATTGTTTCTTTATTGTTATCTGAGTTATTAATGAAATCTTCTTATATTATTTAGATTTTCTATTGGTCTTGGTCTCTTTTTGTTACTCCTCTCTTGTTTCGATCTTTTCATCTCAAATTCGACTTTCAAAGCTCGTTCTAATATATCTTTATAATCATTAAAAGGATGAAAAGATAATCAAGATTGAATTCCATACCTTAGACCTTGCTCAAATCTATTAGCTTTGTTTCTTCCAGACTCCATGAGCTAGAAGCAGAAGCAGCCTAACTCATTAAATTTATTTGCATACTCTAATACTGTCATCTTTTTTTTTTTGCTTCAAAACTAAGAACTCATTCTCTTTTACTAATCTCATTGAATTATGAAAGTACTAATCATAAAATATTTTCTTGAATTCCTTCCATGTCAGCTGGTTATCAGCATTCTCATATACAGCTTGTATTGCAGTATACCAAAACTCAATGTTTCCTTTTAGCATGAGAATGGCTAGCCTAATCTTTACATCCTCGGGATATAGTAGTGCATCAAACATCATTTCTATTTTTCGAATCCAGGTCTCCGTAACCAGAGGATTAGGTCCACCCTCAAATAATAGTGGGTTGAGCCTTCTAAACCTCTCATAATATAACTCTAAAGATGATGTAGGTTAAGGAGCAGCTTGTGTTTGCTATTATTGCTGAATGAGCTAAGCCACCACTTCATAAACTCCAGTAATGTCATTTGAGTGGCTAGCGCAATAGGAGCTTGCTCAACCAGCAGGTTGGCATCTCCCCTTATAGTCCTTCTTGCTTCTCTCCTTGTAATGGCAATGTTCGCCAAGATTTCATTCTCACTGTTGCTCATCATCACCTATTAAAAACACTAGAATTAAATAGCTTCCTTAAATAAGCAATAGAAACTCTAAACAAACTTATCTATTTTCATTCAATCAAATATGATCTAGCTAAATGAGATCTATTTACCCATTACTAGACTTTTAATGTCTACCTATGATCAAATCTATTGCTCTGATACCATAAAATACTATGCTCCAAATCTAGGATATAACATGGCCATGCTACCATGAGGTATCATCCTTAATAACATGAAGCCTATCAATCATAATTAGTTAAAATCCATCATAATTAAATATAAATAAAGATTTAATTATATAATTTTTTAAATAATTAAATCAAGATTGGTCTAGAGCATCTAAAACTAAAAATTAAAAAATAAACCCATGTCTCAAAATCATAAATAAATAATTATAAATTCATGATCATCCAATAAACTAAGTTCAACTACCAAAATTTTTAAGTTGCTATGCAGAACACAAAGCCTAAATTCTTCATCAGTCCTAACCTTATTTTTCTATAAAAAATATATATAAAAAAAATTGAGCTACACTAGCTCAGTAAGTAAAATCTACGCTTCCTTATTGGATCAAACATAAATTTTTTATGATAATGCAATATTTAAAAATAATATATATTATAAAATTAAAGTATTTCATAGATCATATAATAAAATAAGTCATAAAAATACTACTACAAAAAAGGGCTACGGTAGCAGTTCGTAACCACTATCATAGCCCAAAAAATTGCTACCATAAGCTATGGCAGTGATTTTCTAACCGCTGCTACTACGGTCATCACCGTATCTTTATGGCAGCGATTGTTGTAGTGGTTGTTAGAACCATTGTCATAGATACTCTGTTGTAGCAGTTTATAAATCGCTACAATAGATCGATCTATAGCAGCGGTTACATAATTGCTGCCATAGATAATTTATAGCAGCGATTTCTTAACCACTGCCATAGATCTAATGCAGCAGTTGGCACCATTTACATCAGAAACCTATGACAGTGGTTAGTATGGATATGGCAGCAATTATAAAATCACTACTGTAGATCTTGAATAATTAAAAAAATAAATTTTTTATTTTTTTATATATTTTATCTAATAAATATAGATATATAATATAAAAAATATAATAAATATAAAAATTATTCTAAAATATTAAAATTTTATTATCGAATAAAATTTATTATAATAATTTTTTAAAAAAAATATATATCAAAAGTCTCCTAAATTTACATCATAATTGTCGTCGTCATCACCGGAAGTCAGAGTCAGAGCCAGAGCTGGAGCTGGAGCTAGAATGTAGGTCAATATATTCTCAAATCCTGTGACTCTAAAATGCACACTGAGTGTCGACATCATGTCTCTTATGATATTCTCTAGATGAGATGCGCACTCCTCAGCTCGATCTGCCTGCATCGCAGCATGATCTGCCCGTGCCAACACCTCCTCAAGCTCCTCCCGATTGATGACATCGAAAGTCTATGAGGAGACACTCACCTCAGATCAGTAGCTCATCGACGTGTGTCTGGGCTTACATCGGATCCTTCTAGAGTGCTCAGGCCCCAAGATCTGAGACAAATGGTCATGGGGCCCAGAGGTATCCAGACCCTCACTCACGAGTGCATCTAACTGATCCTATAATTATATATTAAAATAAAATTTTATAAAAAATGCTATAATACTAATCATATATACTAAGATATTTAATACTTATAAAAATACGTCCGATCGCGACATTTATCGACCTGCCCATCTTATCCGTGTGATTGGATCGAAAGATCTCGCTATGGCTGCGTATCACTCCATCTCTCACTAGCTATAATAAAGAATAAATTTATCAGAAAGATGATAAAAATATGAATTTAATTTATCTAGTAAGATTTAGAATTAATTACCTTTCTATGCACATGACTGGCTATAGACTCACAGCCTAGAGTGTGCGTATATTCCTGGGCTATACGGTTCTCTCGATTCTGATGGAAGGTAGTCTAACAAATATTCAAATAAATAATAAATATTTAAAAAATATTTAAATAAAATTTTAAGTATATTGAAAAATTTAAAAGTTAAAAATTTTACCTCAAACTCCTGGCTCCTCCAGTGTCTAACCATCCTCTCTCACTGACTTGGAGGACAGTCCTATAATTGAGAAACAAGCTCCTTCGGAGTGTCTCATCAGTGCTTGAACCATCCTCTATGGAGCTTGACCTTGTAATCCTGGTATAACTCTCCGATCTTCTTCAGTCGGGCATCTCAAGTCCTCTCATGATCGAAAAAGTCGTACCTCCTCTGCATAAATTTATCAAAAATTAGTTATAAAATTATTCTAATTAAACATATATAGTGTAAACATATAAAATACATAAATATAACTAAAATGCATGTACTTACCTATATCTTCTTTTATATTCGATCCCTGATGGCAGCATCTATCAAACGTCAGTCTCTGGGCTCTACGGGAATGATGTCCGACCACCTCATAAGCATGCCAAAAAAGGAATGCATCTCCCATACGGTCTTCCCTATCGACCTTCCCTCCACATCATACTGCACCATTACCTAATACTAGCAGTTCCACACGTGTGCCATACGTGTGGGACTGCAAAATATCCGGCTGATTGATGTACCTACAGTGTAAATACGTTATGTAAATATATAAATATACAAATACTATATAAAAAATAAAGTTATGCTAATATAATAAAAACATACACTCAGATGCCTACGACGGTAGAAGCTCAGCTGTCGGTGGAGTAGATGCCGGTGGTGGAGGTTCTTGAGCAGCCGATGTTGAGGTGGACGAAGTATGTTCTGACTGCTCCTCGGATGCTGAACTGCGCATAATCCGTCGAGGGACAGGGATGAAAACTAGATGGCATTTCAGTGCCATCGTGATCTGCAATATTAATGAACATTAATCAATATAACATCATGATATATCAAATTCTATTCGTTCGAAAGTTGAGCCAGCTCTGTGCCTGAGACAATCGGCTCGATCATGGCTCGAGCTGACTGGGCTACGTATCCGAGTCGACTCGACTGTGTGCCATCCCCTCGATCACTCTCTCTCTTCCTCTCTCGATCTCTCTCATTAGCGACAATGGTGAGGCCGAACCCCTCCCTCCTAGCTTTTTCATCTCTCGATCTTCCTCTCTTTCTCTCTTAATCTTCCTCGTCGATGAGTCGGACCCCATCCCTCCCTCTGTC
Source organism: Cocos nucifera (assembly GCA_006176705.1). Taxonomy (NCBI): domain Eukaryota; kingdom Viridiplantae; phylum Streptophyta; class Magnoliopsida; order Arecales; family Arecaceae; genus Cocos; species Cocos nucifera. The sequence goes on from QRFJ01000076.1 coordinate 1,710,239, forward strand.
ACTCTCTCGATCTTCCTCGTTAACAAGGCTGGACCCCATCCCTCCTAGTGATGTCGGCAGGGCCAGACCCCCTCCCTCCCTCTCTTGCTCTCTCAATCTCCCACTCTCCCTCTCTCGATCTCCCTCATTGGCAAGGCTAGACCCCTTCTCTCCTAATGATGGCGGTGAGGCCAGACCCCCTCCCTCCCAATGATGGCGGCGAGGTCGGATCCCTCCATTCCTCTCTCAAGTATAGATCCGTCAGATATTCAAATTTGGATCTGGTATCAGTAATTAAAATTAGATTTGGATCTGAACCTAATCCATTGACAGATCTAGTCTACAGCCGCTGACATGGCACGATCCAAGGCTACCACCACGGCACGGCCCAAAAACTATAGCATGCAGATAGTTATAATATTTATAATAAATATTTATAATATTTATTATAAATATTTTATAAATTATTATAATTATATATGATTAATAAATAATATTATAAAATTAAAAAAATTATACCTGAGGCTATAGAGAGTGGGTCACACCGAAAGCTCCGAGGGTTGCCAGCGATGATGCTAGAGGAGGATGACGATACTAGAGGTAATCTGTGAAAGAAAAGCAAGATAGTAAGATAGAGAAGAGAGAAAAAGAGAAAAGAGAGAGAGCAGGGGCGACTGGGGATGAGGGGCCAAGGGGAGGGGGCTCATCGAAAGGGAGGTTTGGTTTTGCACCGAGGTTGGAGGAGGATAGAGTGTGAGGGAGGGGTTTCATGGGGGGCCGATGGAGGGTCGAGGGTGGATGGAGGTTTGTCGGAGTGGAGTTTCACAAGGGGCCTAGGAAGGGTCGGATGGGGGTTCGTCGAAGGGCGGTTTCACTGGGGACCAAGGGAGGGTCGGATTAGGGGGTTGGATTTTGCGGGGGGTCGAGCGAGGGTGGAGGGGGGTTTATCGGAGGGAGATTTTGTGGGGGTCGAAGGAGGGTCGGATGGGGATTCGTTGGAGGTGGAATTTTGCTGGGGGTCCAGGGAGGGTCAGATGGAGGGATGGGGGTTGGGTGGGGTGTGGCGGGTGGTGGGGAGGGACGGTTGGGGATGGGGGGTCGGAGAGGGAGGGGGAAGGAGGGGTGGCACCGATCGAGGGGGAAGGAGGGGCAACGTCGGTCGGGGGGAGGATGGTCGACGTCGGTCGAGGGGGAGAGGGGTGACGTCGGTCGGGGGGGAGGAGGGGCGATGAGGGCGACGATGGTCGAGGGGAGGAGGGGCAACGTTGGTCGAGAGGGGAGGAGGGGCGACATGCGGATGGAGTGGGGAGGAGCCTCACCGATGATGAAGAGGAGGGGGAGAGAGAGAGAGAGCAAGAGAGATCGAGCACGCACGGAAGGAAAGAAAAAATTTAAAAATTTTTAACCTAACCTATGACAGCAATTATCTAACCATTGCTCTAAATCTATGACAACGATTATCGAACTATTGCCATAAATCTATGGCAGTGGTTATCTAAAATCGCTGCCATAGATCTACAATAGTGATTCTATAACCACTGCTGTAGATCTATAGCAACGATTTTTGATAATCACTGTCATAGATGAAAACTAATTTTTTTTTTATTTTTTTTCTAAATATTATATACTTTTAAAATTTAATATCCATCTTTACCATTCATTATCTAAATAATTATCATTACAGTATCATCATAAAAGATCATCTTGATCCGATGGTCCTAGCTTCGTTGATTAGAAAAATTTGATTTCGACGATCACGAATGATGATGCGATGACCTGATAGATAAAGATCTTTGATGGATTCAAAAATCTACAACAATGATCTCGATGATGTTTGTAGCATACTATCAAAGTTTCACTTCAATCGGATATCGTTATCATGATCAATTTAGTATGAAATGATTTTGGCCGTTAAATTAAAAATAAGCAATCAAAGGGTTAAACGATATCCGATTATGAGATAATTTTTTAGTTAAATAATCTTTGTTATAATTTTAAATATTTTATACGATGATGATAGTAAAATTTAAATTATTTTTGTATAAATTATTCATGTTAAGTAGATATTGCAAAAGCACGAGCATAACAACCAGTGAAGTTTCGGAATGGTTATCAGAAGATGTATAGTTTTAGATCATTCTTTATCTTACGAGTTAAATTTTATAATCACCATCATAAAAAAATGATTAAAGTAGTAGCCAAGATCATTTATAAAAAAAATTATCTCATAATCGAACACCGTTTGATCCTTTGATCACCCGTTTATTATTTAACGACCAAAACTAACCTATACTAAATTGATGAAGATAACGATATCCGATTGAAGTAAAACTTTGATAGTATGCTACAAATATCACCAAAATCATCATTGCAGATTTTTGGATCCATCAAAGATTTTTATCTATCAGATCATCATATCATCATTCATAGTCGTCAAAATCGAATTTTTTTGATCAATGAAGCTAGGGCCATCGGATCGAGGTGATCTTTTACGAAGATACTCTAATGATAATTATTTAGATAATAAATAGTAAAGATGAATATTAAATTTTAAAATTATATAATATTTTAAAAAAATATATAGTAGTGGTTACAATTAACCACTGCCATAAATCAGATTATAGCAATGGTTCCTGCTAACCGCTGCTACAGCGGTTCCTACTAACCGCTGCTATAGGTCTGACTTATGGCAGTGGTTATAATAAACCACTGCTATAGATTCGATCTATGACAGCAATTTTCTGTAACCACTGCCATAGATTCGACTTATAGCAGTAGTTAACAAAAATCGCTGTCGTAGGTGCTATGGCAGCGGTTTCGAAAACCATTGCCATAGTAACACTATCATAGGCTATTTTTGTAGTAGTGAAACAATCATGCATATATAAATTATGAAATTTCATAAATATGATTCGTAAATCATTTTTGTCAAGTATTCGTATCATATTTCACAATATTGCTCACAAATATTAATTGTATGGTCACTTTATACCTATAATAGAGCTAGTATTTTTAATCGACATAACTCTTATTTCATATATTAACTTTATACCTACTGGTAGGGTCTGTGTTCTTATAGATGCTAGCTTCAGATATCGACTTTTTTATAAAAATTTATTCATAGCTACCGTTGAGCCTTTGAAATCCTGATATTTTTTCTTAAAACATACATATATATAGATAAAAAATAATAAAATTCATACTTCATAAATATATTATTTTTATAAAATATATTTATGAAATCAATAATCATAATAAAATATACTCTTTCATATCTCATATGTTGATCCTTATTTTTTGAAAAATATAATTTCATCAGCAATAGTTCATTTGCATGAAAAGCATGATAATTTAAAAATAAATAAGAAGCATAAGATTCCACTTATATTGATCATCCTAGATATTTAGACTTCATTAGAAGAATAAGATAATTCTATTTTAAATATTAATTTATATTTAATTTTTATTTATTAAATTTTATAAAATTAAATAATAATAAAAGAGATAATTGATCAGGTGATCAATCCAATAGCCATCCAGGCACCAAATCGATTCAAGATCATTTTGCTTGAGTCAATATGGGTTCCTAAAAGAAAAAAAGCATGACTTGATACTAAAATTTCTAGAGAGAAAAAGTAGATGAGGAGAGAGAAAATGTAGAAAATTTTTGTATCCTTTAAAGGAGGCAATCATGATCAAGATCATCAAAGATCATGTTAGGCTGATTCAACAAAATTATTCATGATCAAATGCTATGAATTTCTGATAAGGGCTAGACTTATAGGAGTTAGTGTGATGCTCTCAAGCCTTGAAAGGCCATGCGATGAACCATGGAGTTGGCTCAAGGTACGTAGGATCGATTTGGATCCTAAGGCTAGGATAGGAGTGGTCCTAGGATGGAGGCGACATGTAGCTATCCACAGGCTTGAGATCTAGATATTAAGGACTTTAAGGAGCTTGATTGATGCTCTAGAGACTTGAGGTCACAAGATGGAGTAAGGAACCAGCTAAGAAAGAAGCATCGGCCAAAATAGAGGTTGGCATGTAGTTAGAGTTGATTCAGTCCAAGGTGGAGTTGACTCGGAATGCAGGAAAGTTGACTCGGGGATGGGCTGAGTCGACTCTTTCAGAGGAAACAAAAACATGGCTCTCGAGATTCTGCAGTCCATGCACAATCGAGTAGACTTGGTTTCAGGTGGAGTCGACTTGGACCCAGGGGAGTCGACTCGATCATAGGTGGAGTCACTCCAATTATAGGCAAAAGCAGTTATGAGTTTTCTATTTTGGGCTAGGTTTGGGTTTGATCCTAGGTGTCTTAAGGCATTAGTCAGTAAGATCTTAAGGGGCTAATTCATGTATTGGGATTGATTTTAGTCCAAGGGATGAGTGAAGGAAAATTGACATTTTTTCGCCATAGGATCATTCAAATCCGATTAGATCTGAAGAAATATTTCAAAAATTTTCTAATAAATTCTAATCAGATCTGAGACTTCTCAGATCTAATCTTATAGATCTAATATTCAAACTAAATTAAAATTAAATCAAATTTAATTTTATACCTTATTTGGATAATCTGATTATCCTGTCGATGATCTGCTAAAGCTCTGGATATAGCCACGCAAGTGCCTGACCTCTACTAGAGTTCACTTAGGTAAGACTTAGACATGATCTCCTTCTAGATCTAATTTTAAAAAATTAGATCTAGATCTAATTCATATAGCCTTCAAACAAACGATGAAGGCAACGCGCTCGTCTTATGAACATGTCGTATGTCTTCCTAATCCTTGTACTAAAGCTTGATCTTCCTTGTTGGATTCGCTCAACTTCTTAGGCATGGAGAGGGAAGAGAGAGGACCAGAGGGAGGCATGGAAAAGAGGAGGGACAGCCTTGTAGCATGGTGGATGGGCACAATAACAATAACCCTAGGTGCAAAAAGGGTTTAAATAGACCTTATTGCGCCATACAATGCCACATCACTTCGATCAATCAAATTGCTCGATTTTATCAGATCTTAATATGATTGGTAGAGTGATATCACCTGATCCAATCAGGTTAGAGTCCTCTAGGATCCTCCATAGGTGGTGCTATAGATGGATAGGCCCAAACACTTTGGCACGTAAGAGTTCAAAACCATCAAGCAACCCTAGAGTCCCATCTGTATGGGACTCCATCTCTTTTCCCCATGTGTGCATGCCAACTAGGGGCGTGCACACATTTTTGTGCATGGAAATCAAGTGGGCATACACCCCAAGGAGATGTCCAAAGGGGGTGCATGCCCCTACTCCTTCTTTCTTGCACTGGAACTTCTCATGTCCCGATAGTGACTAGAAATGGCAGGTGTTGATAGAAATTAGCAGGTGTTGTCTTATTTCTATCTAATGAATTAAGACAATCCTTTTTTGATCTGGATAAGCTCCAGTTAGACAAGGACAAATCCATACAAGATTCTCTTATAAGCCTAAATCAATTTGGCTCAGACGAGACGAAACATAAAGACTATAAAAGGAGAAAGTTAAGCTCAATTATGTTCTAGCATGATTTTCTTGAACCTAATTGGATCTAATCCAAATCAATCAAACTGGGTTAGCTCAATTGATCACATCCAGACCTAAATTCTTGTTTGTGTGACCTAGTTAGGTTTAGTTTCGTATGGTAATGAGATATGTCGTAATCTCTATCATCGACATCATCAAAACAACTTTCGATGGATCAAAATTCGATTCATGCAATTAGAATGATCGATCATCAAGATTATTCTAATTGCTCCCAAAATCCACCAGTGACACCTAATAATATATGGTGGCAATCCATCAAAATTAAAAATAAACCTCTTGGTGTAGCTACTTGTGTGATTTGGTTATTCTATCTTGATCTCCAATAGCATTAGGGTTAAGGTGAACTCGTCAAACCCAATACCCATCATATAAATTAATCATTTGATTCGAGTCTAACGTAAAATTTTAATAGAAACTCTTTCTATCATTTTCACAATACCATAACCATGGGCTTATGGACTCAATCTCATGATCATTATAGGGCTAATCCTCATCTACCATGGTAGATAGATATCCTATTGGTGCAATCTAATTCCTACAATAAATATACTATGGCTAACATATACCTCAAGATTTTGAATGACTAGAAAATTCAGTTATGGTGTAGTCAAACTCTAACACTCTCAAGATGAACTGTCAATATATCTTAGATCAAAGAACTAGATACATCACTGCAGCATTGAGCCAGTCATCGATGAGAAGGTAGACTCCCTTATGATTGCTCCAGGTGGTTATGCTCAGCACCCTCATTCTCTAACAAGTACCTATACTCTCACTCGAATGTCTCCATACCATAGACTCAAGACTAATCTATCCTAAAGAAGAGATCGTATACTAATCTTTCAAATCGATCATCATTCTCGTAATAATCTTATGGTCAGGAGCAGTTTATGAGTTAATTATGAGAATTCATGTCTTAAATTTTTAACCCTTGAAAATATGAATTCTTATTATTATTAACTCAAAGGATGTATCACAGACACTTTAAATATACACTATAATGAAAAATAATTTTTTTATTAATTTATAGTCAAAATTATAAAATTATTCTTAGAAGTATATTACAAATGCTAGCTAATCTGATTTCTAGGGCACATATCTAACAAACTCCTACTTAACCTAAAGTCAATTGGCTACAAATCTAAGTCCCATGTTCGGCTTTGATCTTCTACTGGCTTAATATCTTCATTAGTTGGTCAGTCGCATTATCTACGATATCGATTCTCTTGACCTCAACGTATCCTTTCTCAAGGTAATCATGGATGAGGTAGAATCATTGCTCGATGTGCTTGAATTTTTGGTTAGATCTTGACTCCTTAGCTAGGGCTATGGCACCATTATTATCATAGTACAGAGGAACGGCATCCGATGGTATCATTCTGAGCTCTATAGTGAACTTCTTATACCAGAATGCCTCCATCATAGTCTCTGATGCAACGATGTATTCTATTTTCATGGTGGAATCTACCATCACCATCTGCTTAGAATTCTTCCAACTAACAATACCACCATTACATATAAGTAGACTTTCAGATGTCGACTTTTGATCATCTATATCGAACATAAAATTGGAGTCCATAAACTTCTGGATCTAGAGTTCTCCATTACCAAAGATTAGAAATATATCCTTAGTCCTTCTCAAGTACTTAAGGATACATTTCATAGAAGTTCAGTGCTCTTTGTCTGGATTCGATTGATACCTGCTCATAACACTCACAACATGGGCAATATCAGATCGTGTACATAGCATGGCATACATAAGGCTCCCTATTGTCGAAAAATAAGGGATCTTGCTCATGCATTCAATCTCCTCAGGTATGCTAGGGCATATTTTCTTGGAGAGATAAATGCTATGTCTAAAGGGTACTAGACCCCTTTTGGAGTTTTCCATACTAAACCTTTTTAACACCTCCTCTATGTACATCTTTTGTGAAAGTCTTAGCATCCTATCCAGTCTATCTCTATAGACCTTAATTTTCAAAATAAAGGATGCTTTTCCTAGGTCTTTCATAGAGAACTCCTTTGATAATCATATTTTGATCATGGTCAACATGAAAATATCATTTCCAATTAGAAGGATGTTATCCACATACAGTACAAGAAAGATAAAAGCGCTCCCACTGATCTTTTTGAATACACATGGCTCCTCCTCATTTTTGATAAAACCAAATGATTTGATTACATCATTGAAACGAACATTCCAGCTCCAAGAAGCTTGCTTAAGTCCATATATTAACTTTTATAGCTTGCAGACCTTGTGATCACTATCACTAAATGTGAAATTGAGCGGCTATTCCATATAGATATCTTTTTCAAGATATCCATTTAAGAACGCTGTTTTTACGTTCATCTGTGATATTTTATAATTGAAATAGGCTGCAACAGCAAGTAATGTACGGATGAATTTAAGCATGGCTACTGACAAAAAGATATTCTGATAGTCAATGCCTTTGCACTGACTATATCCTTTCACTATGAATCTTGCTTTGAATATCTCTATATTTTCATCAGTATCTATCTTTTTCTTAAAGATCCATTTACACCCAATAGGTACTATACCTTTAAGTAGATCTACTAAGGTCTAGACTTGGTTCGACCACATTGAGTCAATTTCTGACCTCATTGCCTCTAACTATTTTTTGGAGTTGATATCTGATATCGCCTCTTCATAGGTCTTGGGATTATCACCATGAACCCCATTTTTTATGAGAAATATTTTTTCTACATTCTTTGAAATAGTACCTAAGTATCTTTCAAGAGGATGGAAAATCCTAGTTGATTTTTGAGATGGAGGAGGTAGTGTTTGGACTGGCTCAATCTGATTGGGTTCCATAGGTTCCTTAGCTTTTTGCTATTTAGAGACTTCCTCAAGCCTAATCTGTCTCCCGATGCCTCCATCTTGAATAAACTATTTTTTGAGAAAAATAGTATGTCAACTCACAATCACATTATGGTCTTCTGAAAGATAGAAATAATATTCTTACAATTTTTTAGGATATCCTATGAATCAAGCTCTAAAGGACCTACACTCTAATTTGTTCGCCTACTGTCTCTTGACATAGGTCGGATAGCTCCAAATTTTGAGGTGACTCAGACTTGATTTCTTATCATGCCATATCTCATACGGTGTGGTAGGAATGATTTTAGAAAAAAATTTATTCAGTAAATATATTATGATAATTGGACTATATCTTTAAAAAAAATCAGAAAGGTCCGTGAAGCTCATCATGGATCGGACCATATCTAATAGGATTCGATTTCTCCATTTTAAAATCCTGTTGAGTTAAGATATTTCAGGTGGAGTCCATTATGAGACTATGCCATTATCTTTGAAATACTCCAAAAATTTTTGACTAAAGTATTCACCTCCTCGATCTGATTGAAGAATCTTAATAAATTTTTCTATTTATTTTTCTACTTCGAGTCTAAATTTCTTAAACTTTTTAAAAACTTCAAACTTATGTCACATCAAATATACATATCCATACTAAAATAAATCATCCATAAAGATGATGAAGTAGATATAATTACCTTTGATCGGCACATCAAATGGGCCGCACACATTTGTGTGTACCAAGGCAAGTAGGTCTATGGCCCTTTTTCCATGTCCTATAAAAAGGAGCTTAGTCATTTTATCATAAAGGCATGATTTAGAAATCAGATATGACTCGAAAGTCAACAGACTCAATAGTCCAGATTTTTTTAATTTATTAATCCTGTCTTCTGCTATATGATCTAGCCTAAGGTGCCATAGATACCTATCATTTAAACTATCCCTAAGTTACTTTGATCCTATAGCATTCATATTTTGCTCGATATTAAAAATAAAAATATCAATATGTAACTAGTAGAGACCACTAATAAGAAAATCACTTATAATTTTATTTTTTTTAAAAAAAATATTATAATGATCTTTAAGAAAACTAATTACATAGCCTTCCTGTGCTAAACAAGGAATAGAAATCAAATTCCTACTTATTGCAGGATATAATAACAATCCCTAAGTACTAAATCTAATCCTGATGGTAGTCGAAGAGGGTAGATTTTCATGATCATAGCAGTAACTCTTGCTCTGTTCTCGATGTGTAGGATCATCTCACCATCCCTCAGCCTCCTGCTCTCCTCAAGACCTTGCTTAGAAGTACATAGATGAGCACTAGAATCAGAGTCAAGCATCCAACTAGATGTAGAAGAAACCGTTAGATTAGATTCAATAATGAGCATACCTCTAGAAGGAATTATCTCCTTCTTATTCCTTAGGTTGGCCAGGTACAAAGGATAGTTCCATTTTTAATGGTCATCTATATTACAATGAAAATAGTTTTCTTTGTCAGCAACCTTCTTCTTTGGCTCTTCCTTCTTCTTCTTCTCTCCATCTGTCTTCTATTTTTTTGCAGACTTCTTCTTCTTTCTAAAAGATTTTCTTTTGGAGGAAGTCCATTCCATAGCAAGCACTGAGCCCTTTGAACCTTTTAAAGAAAGCTCACCAGTAACCAGCATGTTCATTAATTCAGCTAAAGTACATTGCATCTTATGCATATGAAAGTTTATGAAGAATTGCCCATATGCATCAGTCAAGGACTACAAAATCACATCAATTTGCAAGTTCCTATCTAGCTTGACATCGAACTTCTCAAGCTCTTCCAAGTTCTTGATCATTATCAGATAATGATCTTGGACCAACTGCCTAACATGCATTTGAGCCTTAAAAAGTCTTCTAGTGATCTGATACTTGATTGTGCAACTCTCCTCACCAAATAACTCTTGCAAATGAGCCAACATTTGATGGGCAGTCTTGATGTTCTCATGTTGGTGCTGAAGCTTATCAGACATCGAGCCCAACATGTAGTACCTAGCTTTATTGTCTTCGTCCGTCCCCTTTTTCAGAGACGCTCTCTGTTCGGTGGATGGATGGGCTAGTAAGGTGGGGGGTCCTAGTCTAATACATGAGTCAGCTTTTCAAAATCTAAAATAATTTTGTAGTTTTGAAGCCAAATCTTATAATTAGATCTGGTCAGTCTGTGGGTGTCTAGGATATGGGCTAGTAGGTTGGACGCAGATATTTTTCTATAGAGAGTTAAAGTTTCTAATTAGATTTTATAATTAGACTTGATCAATTTATTTAAAAATTTTATTTTTAAATAAATTAAGCTTTCACTATTTTTTTAGATTCCTACACTTTCTTGGTAGAGATGTAAAAATCTCCGCAATCAATTGATTTTTAGTGGATGGTGCGGTCCTACTGACTGACTCACTACCTCATCTAATAGTTATTAATGATGGATCAACCGATGAGTGGATAATTTTTGTTTAATGATTCTTTAATTATGGTGCACCTAAACCTAGTCTCTAATTCATGAAGCTCACCGTACCTTGAATATTGCTCTACTCCTTAGTTAAGTCAGATCCATCATTTGCATGAATTGGATTTTTGATTGGATCCCTTACCGTATCTAAAATATTGAGCCCAACCCATCCTCCAACCTATAGCATCCAATGCCTAATAGACATGATTGCATCTTTCTAGTGTAACTGAACCACTATAACTAGCTGAGAACAATCAATCTCGAAAAGAGCCCACACATCTACAATCATGGAAGACCTATGACTTAATATTTTTTTAGAGAGATTTAATTTAGGTCTCTTAGACTTGACTTTACTAAGTCATAATAATTATGACTAACCTAGTGGCATGAGTTAGCTCAAATTATTAGCCATCTCAAATCAAAACTGGATCGATCCAAATGGCTAGGTAAGTGAGACTAGTGGAAAGAATATGCCATTAACTCGATAAAAACACATTCAGATCGAGCAGCTCCCAATTAAAAATCAATCGATCATATCTACCAAACTTATCTTATATACCAAATTATCGAATCAGAATTAATTGGGTTAGCCTATAATCCAGACTTGAACCACGGAGCCAAATTAGGTCTTGACTTGTTCGACCATATGTTACTGTGAGTCAACCTTGATCCAGACTTAATCCTATTAGGCTGGTTAATTCTAAGCACCCTTGATCCCACTTAATCAACTCTTGATTCGGTTTGATCAACCACCAGACCTAATTAAGCTATCCAAGCCCGAATCCAAATTTATGAAGGTGTCTTAGATCTAAAAATTTATAATTTTTAGATCTAATTAATTTTATAATCTTAATTCTTAATTAAGTTTGGATTCATAAATAAAAATATGCCAAAATTCTAGAGTTTCAGGATCTAGAGTTTTATAGAAAAGTAAATTTTTTATTTTTGATTAAGGATAAATGCACAGCACTCCTAAATGCCATAAGAGCATCCCATCAAATGGAAAGAGAGAGTCTTTAAACCCTTCTTACTCTTATTACCGGATGGCCAAGGAGAATGCCTTAATCAAAAATAATCATTATACTACAAAATAATAAGATCTATAACATATATCACATATAAAATCATAGATCTAAACATGCATGTTCTATATACTGATAGGAAATATGTAGGATTTCATGCATATATTTCAAAACTTTTTCAAAATATAGAGTAGCGGAAGACATAGATTAAACTATTTAATCTACAATATGCATATAATCAAATTACAAAACCCTATATCAAGGATCTATAATATGATATGATGTAAATATAAATCTAAAATTAAATTAATCATAAGTGGTATTGATCATATCAATACCTAGATCTAGAATAATTCTAGATCTAACCCTAGATCACATCTAGGTCACCAAGAGATCAGATCTCTTACCTTTATGCGGGTTGAGAACTTCATGGTTGAATTCATTGTTACCTTTGGAGCCGCACATGCCTTCGACCTCTATAGGTGATCCATACGAACTTATAACATAGATCGGAGATTCGTCGAATGAAGATCCGCTCGAAGTGCTAGCTTCTCATGGGTCCCTCCTGATGGTTAATCAAATAAATATTCTTCAGATCTCTTAGACAATCCAAGAGATGAAGAACATGAGAATGAATGAGGAAGGAATCCAACCCTTGGATATTCCATAAATTAGAAAATAAAAGGACATATGGAAAAAAAAACTTAGGAGAAGATAAATCTTCTCCTTCAGGACATCAACAGTTGATGTCTTGAAAATACCTCTATGCTAGGATCAGAGGAGACCTTCTCCTTTGAATTTTTTTCTAATTTTCTAGATATCACATCCTTATATTTTTCTTATAAAAATCTCATAAATAAAATTGTGAAGAAGAGCTCTCAAGGAAACCCTACGAGAAGACCTTCTTCTCTTCTTCTTCTCGCATCAGGACATGATCATATCATGTCCAAAAAGGATCACCATGCCCCAACACCTTGGAGCATAGATTTCATGCCCTCTTCCTCTCTCTCTTAGATCTTTATCATATAAAAATCATATAAAATAATAAAGAAGAAGATACTCAAAAGAAAATAAAAAAAAGATAATCTTCTCTTACCTTTGTGCCTTCATGACATCAACGATTGATGTCCAAATGAAGACCTTTTCTCTAAGAATCTTGGTGCCATCTTTCCTCAAGCCCTTCCTCTCTCTCTCTTAAATTTTTATCATATAAAAATTATAAATAAAATAGAAAGAGAGAAACATAAAAGAAAAATATAAGAGAAGACAATCTTCTCTTACCTTGTCTCTTCAAGATATCAACCTTTGATGTCTTAATTAAGGGCTCTTCTCTAAGAATATTGACACCAAAAATCCTCCATGCCTTCTCCTCCTTATTTTTTAATTTTTTATGATTTTTTTATAACTTTTTACATCCTTAAACTATCTCATAAGAGGCATCCACCTTTTATTGCAAGACTAGGTCAAAACCTAGTCAAAGGAGGACTTCTATGGGGCGTCCAACTCTTGGATGCCCCTCCTTTTATTTTTGGCATGTGAAATAGAAAACCAACACCCAAAAGAAAGGAAGAAAGGGCAAAAATCAGAAGGAGGGCATTGGTAGAGGTGGCGCACAAGGGAGAAGGGAGTTTGGTCAAAAGGGGACACTTGCAAGAAGGAAGGAAATCCCAACTCTTTCTTGTTTTGATCAAGTCAAAACAAACTTTCAAATAATCTAATATGTGGATGTGGAAGGCCTTCTTGGGTGTGGAAATACATAGAAAAAATCTAAAATTTAAAAGTGGGGTGTGAGCTATTATTGGCGTAAGGAAAGGGAGAGAGTCCCAGTCCAATTGGGACTTCTCCTATTTGACTAGGTCAAAGCCCAGTTTAATTCATATTTAATCCAGATTAAATACAACCAATTAAAAATGATCTTAGTCCAATTAGGAGTTTAATTAAATTAAATTAAATCATATTTAATTTTGATTTAAATTCAAAGTTAATTTAAAATTAGATGCACTTAAATCCTAGTCCAACTAGGAATTCATTTTTCCTTGCTATTGGCTTATCCAATAAACTAATTGAACTTAACCCAATTAAGTCCAAACCAATTCTAATTGAATCTAATTAATTAAACTTGATCTCAACCAAATTTCTCAATCAAATTAAGCCAATTAGCAATCCAATTGTTAATCAATCCTCCTGCAATACTTGCATTAGGTCAAACATCAATCGCATTGAATGTTTGACCTCGAAATGATTCTCAATCATCGATTAACCATCCGAACATATTATAAGCTCTAATGTGTGTGACCCTATAGGTTCAAACCTAAGTCGATAGCATAGAAATCAATTTCTGTACTAGTCGAAGTTACCATCTAGCAATGATTTTCAATGTTCGGATAGATCGAATGTATGCAAAGCAACATTCTTAGAACCCTGGCCTATGATTATCATATAATTCATCCCTATGATCAATAATGCTCAAGACAACTTTGAGTATGCCGTCAAAAACTCATACAAGTTATCTTTATTGTGTTTCAAAATTTTGCAAATTCCGTCATACCTCACAAGGATTACCCAGGCCTAGGTTTTGCTAAATTAAAACACAGCGAGACATTCTCTTTTTGAAGTTAATCAGGAGTGGTCAATCCTATCTTGACTCACACACCGACTCTACAAGTACTTAACTGTACCCAAAAACCTTCCATCATCTATATTAGAAATACAGACAGTCCAGCATCAAAGTATAGTGAGTTGCTCGTAAGTCATCATGGCGATCTCAGGTTGGAGGGATGCTTATATCCATTGGTCTTAGCTAGCTACCCTTGACAGTAGAGTACTACATTGATCACGTTCAGTACAGATGTACTCCTACATCTCACCTGGATGCCATACCAATGTCTCCACACCACTTGGTTATGAGAATAATCAATGCATATGGTATACAATGAGCTATACTCGATAAGTTATTATCCTTGTTAATAACTTATTATTTGGTCATGAATAATTTAAGAACCATTCGATAAATTCTTTTTTATCGACTGATTGTGATTCTACGAACTTCATCATAATTTAGGAATTCATTTAAGAAAGATAGAACTTTTATGATGAAACAACCAAATTACTATTATTATTAGATAATTCACATACTAATTCCAATCATCTACTACTTAGATGATTGGCTTTAGGATACATTTTTCAACATATACATCTCATGTATCATTCATGAAATCATAAATGCATGCTTTCAGATCTGATATATCACATATAATATCTAAAAAATAAGATTTTAAATTGATCATATTATTTAAAACTTATTTTAGATAATTTATGAAACTATTCTACAACTAGTCTAGGCATGCATGTATTATATCTCATATGAATAATTAAAAATTTAATTTTTTATTTTTTTAGATCTGATTATAATACTTATAATATCAAAAAAATAGAAACAATAGAGATCTAAAATTCACATTTAATCATATCAAAAAGAAAAATTACACTAGACTATATATAGAACAATTCTACACTTAGTCTAGACATGTATCTCATACATCATTGATATGATTCTAAATTTTTTAATTTTCTAATTTCAGATTTAATCATATTTGATGTAACATTTGAAATCTTTTAATATTAGATCATAAAACTAAAAAAAAATTAGATCTAAAATAGATCTGAAGAACTGCTAACGTAGCTTTGATACTAGTTGAAGAAAAATCGATATTTTTTCATCATAGGATCATTCAGATCTGATTAGATCTGAAGAATATTTTAAAATTTTTTTAATAAATCTTAATTAGATCTGAGACTTCTTAAATTTGATCCTATAAATTTTATATTAAAACTAAAATTAAATTTAAATTAGATTTAATTTCATATCTTATTTGGATAATCTGATTACTCTATCGATGATCTGCTAAAGCTCGAGGTTCTAGATATAGCCACACAAGCATCTGGCCTCTATCGGAGTTCACTCAGGTAGGATCTAGATGCGATCTCCTTCTAGATTTGATTTTCAAAAATTAGATTTGAATCTAATTTGTAGAGCGTTCAAACAAACGATGAAGGCAGCACGCTCATTTTATGAACATGTCGTATGTCTTCCTAATCCTTACGCCAAAGCTTGATCTTCCTTGCTGAATTCGCCCAACTTCTTAGGCATGGAGAGGGGAGAGAGAAGACCAGAGGGAGGCATAAAAGAGAGAAGGAGCAGCCTTGCGGCATGGTAGATGGGCACAACAATAATAATCCTAGGCGCAGACTAGATTTAAATAGTCCCTGCTATGCTATGTAGTGCCACATCACTTCGATCAATCAAATTGCTTGATTCAATCAGATCTTAATCTGATTGGTGGAGTGATGTCACCTGATTTAATCAGATTAGAGTCCTCTAGGATCCTCCATAGGTAGCGCCATAGATGGATAGGCCCAAATACTTTGGTGCCTAAGAGTTTAAAATCATCAAGCAACCCCGAAGTCCCATCTGTATGGGACTCCATCTCTTTCCCCCATGTGTGCATGCCAACTAGGGGTGTGCGCACATTTTTGTACATGGAAATCAAGTAGGCATGCACCCCAAGGAGATATCCAAAGGGGGTGCATGCCCCTATCCCTTCTTTCTTGCATTGGGACATCTCATGTCCCGATAGTGACTGAAAATGACAAGTGGCAGTAGGAATTGGCAGATATTATCTTATTTCCATTCGATGAATTAAAATAATTCTTTTTTGATCTAGATAAGCTTTAGTCATATAAGGACAAATTCATACAGGATTTTCTTGAGAGCCTAAAAATCTGGCTCAATCGAGACGAACTAGAAAGACTATAGAAGAAGAAAGTTAGGCTTAATCATGTGCTAGCATGATTATTTTGAATCTAATTGGATCTAATTTAAATCAATTAAACTGGGTTAGCTTGATTGATCACATCCAGATCCAAATCTTTATTTGTATGATCCAGTTAGGTTTAGTTCTGTATGATAATGACATCATCAAAACATCTTTTGATGGATCAGAACTTTTTTGATTCATACAATTAGAATGATCGATCATCCAGATTATTCTAATTGCTTCCAAAATCTACCAGTGATACTTAGTAGTATATGATCGCAATCCATCAAAATTGAAAATAAATCTCTCAGTATAGCTATCTGTATGATTGGGTTCTTTTATCTTGAGCTCTGATAGGATTAGGGTTAAGGTGAACTCGTCAAACCTAATATCCATCATATGAATTATGGACTGCCATGGCCATGGGCTTATGGACTCAATCTCATGATCATCATAGGGCTACTCCTCATCTATCGAGGGAGATAGATCTTCTATTGGTGCAATCCAATTTCTACAATGAACATGCTATGGCCAACATACACCTCATGATTCTGAATGGCTAAGAGATCGAGTTATGGTATAGTCAAACTATAATACCCTCAAGGTGAACTACTGATGCACCTCAGATCAAAGAACCAGACGCACCACTGCAGCATTGAGTCAGTCATCGATAAGAAGGTAGACTCCCTTATAACTGCTCGATGTGGTCACGCTCGGTGCCCTCATTCTCTAATGAGTACTTATACTCTTGCTCTAATATCTCCATACCATAGATTCAAGACTCATCTATCCTAAAAAAATAATCGTACACCAACCTTCTGTATCGATCAACATCCTCATGATGATCCTATGGTCGGAAGCAGTTTATGAGTTAATTATAAAAATTTATATCTTAAATTTTTAACTTTTAAAAATATGAATTCTTATTACCATTAACTCAAAGGATGTATTACAGATACTTTAAATACATACTATGATAAAAAATAATTTTTTTTATTTATTTATAATTAAAATTATAAAATTATTCTTGGAAGTGTATTATAAGTGTTAGCCAATCTAGCTTCTAGGGCACACATCTAACAATGAGAGCATACAAGACATGGGTGTACATGGGCTTGAGTGAGTGTTTTCATGTATGGGTTAGCCTAAAAAAGTTTTTGAGATAGGATTTATTAGGATTCATATGAAAATCCTAGGATATATAAACCATTGTATTGTAAAAGTTTAGGAATGGTGGAATCAATACAAAGCTTTTCTTCATAACTCTCTCTCTTTTTTCTTTCTGGTTCCAATGCCAAACCTAGGGTTGTTGCCCTCCCTTTTTTCTATTCTTTTTCATGTTGTTGATTTAATACCCAGGTCTATGCAAGAGATCGATTTATAGCTAGTATCGGATCGGTACTAGGTTTTTAATAATTGGTATCAGAATAGTGTAGTAGGTTGAGTGTGGAGGAAGAAGAAGATTGGGTTTCAGTAGAGAATTAGCAGCAAGGATCAGATTTAAGATTTCTCTAGATTTTGTAAGAAAAAAAGAGATATAAGGGTTGTTGTCCATCCTTCCTAGTTAAGGTATTTTTTAGATCTACATTTTATGCTGTGTTTGATTTAGATTGATCATGAAAAGCAGTGGATTGAAGGTTGGTTTTGAGAAATTTGATGGTAAAGAGAGTTTCACTATATAGAAGGTTAGGATGGTGAATTTGCTGGTTCAGATGGAGTTGAATTCAGCCTCAAAAAATAGACCAAATGAGATGACAGATAAGGTATGAATGTCCATAGAGAAAAGGACATGTATCACGATTAGGGCTTGTCTATCGGATAATATTTTGTATGGCATGTTGGAGGAGAGAATATCCAAGGGTTTGTGGTCGAGATTGCAAATGTTGTACATGAAAAAGAATATGTATAATAAATTGATGCTAAAGAAGCAACTGTATAGCCTTCAAATATAGGAGAGTGAGGATGTTGTGGGGCATATTCAGTGGTTCGATCGGATGAGCATGGACTTGCTTAACATTGGGGTAGATCTTGAAGAGGAGGACAAGAGTCTATTGTTGCTATGCTCGCTGCCTAGTAGCTTTGATCTGTTGGTAATGACTCTGTTGTATGGTAAGAAGACACTAGTGTACAAGAAAATCGTGTTAGTGCTCAAATCCAATGAGCAACGAGAATGAATGATGAAGAGAAAGGTCTTCCAAGAGGGTCTTGTGATTTTAGAGAAGGCCAGAAAAGAAAAAAAAAGGGCAGCAAGGAGTCCAGGACGTGTGTCAAGTATGGTGAAGAAGGATACTTTAAGTGAAAGTATCCTCTTGGAAAGAAGTGCAAGAGAGGAGAAAATGACATTGATTCCATTGGTTCAATCACTAAAAGTGAATAGTCGGATAAGCTCTTGATGGTTTAGAGGTGCTCGCAAGGTGTGGAGTATCCAAAACATCTTCGAAGGAGTTCATGGAGTACAGAGGATTTGAAAAGATAGCAATAGTGATCGAGGTGTAGCGGCCAGCTTAATAGGATAGCTGTAACACCCCACCCCTGAATTCGAGTGACGGTGCTACATCCCATCCTTATCTAAGAGTAAAGAGTTGTACTTTATCCTTAAACATGAGCCAAGGAGATTTCTAAACTAAACTAAGTTGCAATATTACTTAAACCTGCTTTTCAAATAATTACCTTAACCAATTCCTCAATCAATAATAAATATTTTAATTTAACTTCTTAATCCACTAAAGCAATATCTTAACTTAACTCAACAATTTACATAATCAAACAACAACTCAGCAATTCATTTATAAAACTACACTTTGCACATACATTTCCTTCATAGATCACTCTTTTAATACACATCATTTTAAAACAAACTAAACATATACATAACCATTTCTGATCTATACAACTCTAAAATATGATACAACTCAAATTTATCAACTGCCTCTTTCTTTGCTACACATGATCAACATCTTCTCAAAAGATACTACTGATACATAAGCTGAAACATACTTCTAAGCTATGATACTCCGAAACTGCAAATAGGAAAGAGTGAGTGTAAGACTTGGAGAAGTCTTAATGAGTGGATAAACAATCTAACAATGAAAAACAGAAATGCTTAACTTGTAATTCAACATAACAATAGCAATCGAAATATAACAATTGCTTTTTATGCTTCATAAAGCCAAAATATACTTCACAAAGTTGAATTACCCCATCGGGTTATAACAAAATACCAAATCACTGAAATATAAAAACTACTTTTATTGCTTCACAAAGCTGAAATATACCCCACAGGATTAAAGCAAATCACTGAAATATAAGAACTGCTTTTATTGCTTCACAAAGCTGAAATATACCCCATCGAGTTAAAGCAAAATATTAAGCCATGCCATGCCAATGCTTGCTTCTCTCAGCTACTATCAACTGAATCCCAGAGCACCCCTTTCAAGACAGTCAATAAGTAGTATGTCATGATGCCATATGATATAAATGAGCCCCACTGGGCATTCTCAAATGCAAGACTATGGAGGTGCTAGCTCATGCCAATGCAAATGCTTATGCAATGAAAGAATGCAGCCCATGGGTTGATCACTCCTATGGATAATCTTTTTCAAAAGTACTCAATAAGTTAAAATTCTTAAAGCTGAATAGTAAAAGCCAACAATTTTAATCCTTACTTTCATATTTGCACAAATACATATATAAGTTGAAGGATATCAAAGTTAATTACTTTCCAAAGTAAGTTATTTCCATAACAAAATACAATAAGCAAAATACCAAGGTTAGATATGAAAACCACTCACCTCAATAGGCTACTAATTAATTTGCTTATTCGAAGCACCTTTCCAAATCTTTTCTTTTCCTATATTATTAATAAACATTGATTAAACTCATATCTTATGATTTAAGACCAAAACTATGCATACTTTGCCTTTATACTCTTACTTAAATCTTTCAATTATTCCTTTCTACTCACCCTTGCTTACTTTAGCTTGGGTCTAGATAAACTTTCATATAACTTATAAATTTTTAGATATTTAATTCTATTTTCATTCTTATAATTGATTTTAGATTCAGCTAACATCATTCCAATTCATAACCAAGCCAGCTCTCCAATTTCAATGTCAACAATAGCATAATCTATATTTAAACTTAATTTAAATTGCATACCTTAACTTACTAAATCCCTAAATCTGATAAGAATAGTTGAGAATTCAATTTAACTTAGTTTAGAGATCAGAATCCTTATCTCAAACTGCTATAATCCTATAAAAGTTCTGAAATCAAATTCTTTCTTTCCCACCGCCAGCAACCTTTCTCCCTCTAAATCAGTTTATCCTTAAATCTTCTCTTTTTTTTCACTAAATCCTATGAACTTTTAACTAAGGATTCTTCTTTCTCTAGCCCTCTCCCTCTCTCTTTTGGTTGTTCCAACCAAGAAAATCTAGAACAGAAGAAAAGAGAACCAGTCGTTTTGTTGTTTTGGAAATAAATAAACTAAAAAAATTTTGCTAGATGTCATTCCATGAAGAATCCACCCAATTCTAAGCTTAACAGGTGTTGCTCTAATGTATTTCCAACCATCAATTAATGTCCTCAAGCTGCTCATTCATCTCTTGAAAAATTATTTTTAAAAACTTCACTTAAAACCCTCTCGGTTAAACCCGCTCCTAGAATTTTTTACTGATCGAGCTAGCTTGGCCATAAATCAGGTCAGCTAGAGTGTCACTTGGGTCAGTTCGACTCCAAATCGGGCTGGCTCTCTTAGAAAAATAGAAAACTCATTCTATACCCTCAGACTCAGGCCAACTCGATTTCAAAAATTTTATTTATATTCTTCTTTTAAGTTAATGTCCATTAACTTTAAAACATAAATATAAATAAGGAACATCCTTCTATTTGAAATCAATAAAAATATTAAAAAATTTAAAATCCTTAAGAATAAAATTCTAAAATTTGAGTTCTAGTTCAAATTATCTAAACTCAAAATTTTATAACTTTCTTACTTCTGAATGAATAGGTTAAAAGATCTCCAAAATTTCTTAAAATTTATTTTATAACTTACCAACACCTAAAGATCAATTATCGAAATTTTTTGTTCCAAAAAAATACATATTTCATATAGTAGACTTAAAAAATTTTTAGAACTCGAAATGACAGATAGCTATAATTTGTACTGAAATAGCTTCCACAACCTTTGGCAAGGTAAATTTAATTACATACACAAATACAAATCTTTTAATTCATCCTTACATTTCGATCCGGGATGTTACAGTAGCATTGGGTGGCTGGCCTCAGATGACTCAATTATAGAGTTGGATTCTTCTGCAACATCATATGGACATCGATTTTAGGTAGAGCATCGAGCAAAGGTGGCTTCACAGGTGGAGAAAGCTTTGATATGAGTTTAGAGTGGAGAGGTGTAGAGAAAGGAGCGATATCCCAACACCAGCACCAGTATTGCATAAATCTAGATGGAGTGGACTGTGCATGGAGGGACCATGTCAGGTAGAGCTTCAGGTGCAGTGAATGCCGGTATAGGAATATTGCAATTTTTCTAGGAAAGTTCAAAGCAAGGGTGTAGCTGCCAGGTAGAAGAGATCCTACAACTTCAAAGATGGTGCTAAAGAGCAAGCCAAGGTCTTCAGTTAAGAAGATGGTCATGCCAAAGATCTCCAAGAAAGCTTAGTAGCTGAAAAGGGTCGGTGGTAGCAAGGTTTGTACAAGAAACTATCAGGGCATACATCAACATCGGAATCATATAGAAGGGCATTATTAGGTATGCCAAGGCTTGGGTGCACCAAGGTAGAGATTGTAGGAGTTAGTATGGTACTCCTAAGCCTTGAAAGGCCGTGTGGTGAGCCATGGAGTTGGCTCAAGATGTCTAGGACCGGTTTGGATCCTGGGGCTAGGATAGGAGCGATCCTGGGGTGGAGGCGGCATGTAGCTCTCTACAAGCTTGAAGTTCAGGTATTTAGGACTTTGAGAAACTTGGTTGGTGCTCCGGAGACTTGAGGTTACAAGATGGAGTAAAAAATTATCTAAGGAAGAAGTATCAACCAAAATAAAGGCTGGCATTATGTTGAAGTCAACTCAGTCCAAGGTGGAGTTGACTCGAGATGCAGGCGAGTCAACTTAGTCCAAAGTGGAGTCGACTCGAGGATGACCGAGTTGTGATCGAGTCGACTCTCTTGGAGGAAATAGAAACATGGCTCTCAGGATTCTGTAGTTTGTGCACAGTCGAGTCAACTTGATTTCAGGTGGAGTCAACTCAGACCCAAGGGAGTCAACTCGGTTGCAGTTACGGGTTTTCTATTTTGGGCTAGGTTCGGGTTTGATCCTAGGTGTCTTAAGGCATTGGTTAGTTAGATCTTAAGGGGCTAATTCATGTATTAGGCTAGGTTTTAGTCTAAGGGATGAGAGCATGCAAGACATGGATGTACATGGACTTGTATGAGTGCTTTCATGTATGGGTTAGTTTAGGAGAGCTTTTGAGCTCGGATTTATTAGGGTTCATGTGAGAACCATAAGATATATAAACCATTGTATTATAATAGTTTAGGAACGGTGGAGTCAATTTAGAGCTTTTTTTCCTAACTCCCTCTCTTTTCTCTTTGATTTCAATGCCAAATCTAGGATTGCTGCACTTCCTTTTTCTTGTTCTTCTTCATGTTTCTAGTTTAACATCTAGATCTACATAAGAGATTGGTCCACAACTAGTATCAGATCGGTACTAGGTTTCTAATAAGACTGGGATCTGACCTCCTGTACGGATTTCAAAATAATGTCCAATCATCTTGTTTTCATCTTAGTTTCATTCTGAGATCCATGGTAAAGTTAGAGAGAGAAAAGAGAGAGTAGAAAGATTCTAGAGAGAGAAGGAGAGAGGAGAGAAAAAATTTTTCTCTCTCTCTCTCTCTCTCCTTTTTTTTTTCTTTACTCTTTTCTTTTCTTCTCCTCCTTTTCTTCTTTCTTTCTTTTCTTGGCCGATCAGGGGATGGATGAGGGTAGTGGTTCTTGGTCAAAAGATTGACGGTGGGTAGCAAGGTGTAGGCGGCCGATGTTGAGGTGGTAGTAAACAGTCAGCGACAATATTCGGACAGTGGAAAATCAAGAAAAGAATATCTAAAAAAATAGAAAATTTTCTTTAAGGTGTTTTTCGGCCAAGCTGGTGGCCAGCGGCTGTGCCTATAGCCATGAGAAGATGAGGAAGAGAGAGGAGGATGGATCGGGATCTTATCTTGACTATGGCAGCATCTTCGACTCCGATTTTTGATGAGAAAAGGTACAAAAAGCCAGCAAAAATTGGAAGAATAAGAGAGAAAGAAGAGGAGAGGAGAGCTTGGGCTTGTAGCGATAGCTTTGGAGTGGGAGAGGGAGTTTTATAAGGTGGAGGGGAGGCTAAATTCTTCCTAGATTCGATTTCTCCGATATTTTCATAAGAAAGAAAATGCCCAATGAGAATTTTCTCCGTTGTTTTTCTTCTTTTTTTTTGCCGGTTTAAATTTTATACAGCTGGTATTTTGGATTCAGGTTATCACACGAAGGTTGGTATTTAGTAAATTTCTGAGTGATGGTAATCCATATTTGATAAGAATATTTTTAATAAAATTACATATATAATTATTAAATTTATTTTAATACCTTTCTAAATCTATTCAATAAAGAGCTTTTGCAAAAGAATTAAGATGAAAATGATATTATGCAAAGAGCTATGTAATTATAGTCATTATATAAAAACTAATTGAAAATAAAATATTATTTTATTATTAAAAAAAATATATTTTAAATAAATTATAAAAATTTTTCTTAAATTAGGTTGAAATTATAGTCACGTCCAGTAATTTTTAAAATCTATCTTTATATCCTTCACATTTTAGTCAACTCTACGGTCTAATCCATGCTGTTAGACAATTCATTAATATTAACTTGGATCTTATTATCATACCATAATAATTTTTAAAATAATTAAAATAATCTTGAATAATTCAACTTGGAATGGATGCAAGCACTGCATCGAGCTTTGGTGGTGCCCCCATCAGATGCAGCGCTTCGTCTGGCTTGACAAGCCAGTGAAGGAGTTCGTCAAGCCAGACGAAGGAGTTCATAAAACATGGTACTCACCGTCAAGTACAGCGTTCGTACGCGATCTTGAGCCTGCCACCGGCCCCATCGAAGACCACCCGGTGGTTCTGCTCCACCATGTTAGCCACCACATTAACCACCGAGTTCACATTCCCTGGCGACACCGCCATCGCCAGGCACACTGTATTCCCATATCTACTCTGGATCACCATGTTATCCTTCGGCAGATGTGCTCTCATCCCCTCGAACTCCAATTCCACTACCGGCACCTTCACCGCTGCCCCGCTATAACACGTATCAAATCCCCCAAGGGACGTCACCGCCCTGCCTCCCATAAACCTTCGCCGGAACTCATCCCTTACCACCTCGTAGGCCAGTGCCACCACCCTCGTGAACATGGTCCCCGAGTCGATGATAGTGCTGCCCCCAGTGGCCGGGTCGAAAGCGAAAGCCTCTAGCGGGATTCTTACAGGACGACCAACGACCCGAATGCCTCATGTTGTCGTAGTAGAGGGAGGGACGGTGGGGGTTGGCGAGGAGCGGGGTCGAGTGGATGCAGCAGGGCATGGCCATGGGGCCGAGGCAGAGGAGCTGGAGAAGTTTTGGGAGTGGACATTGGGGAGGCAGTAGGAGAACGTTAAGGCGTAGCAGGGGCGGGTCTGGGAAGGGAGGGACGCGGGTCCGCGGTCGAGGCTGAAGAGGCCCTACGGTGGGAGGGATGCGCTGGTGACCGTCTGAAGGCAGCCGAAGGTGTAATCAGAGATGACGTCGGCGGCGAGGGAGAGGGAGTCTTGCACGAGGGTGGCCTGGAAGGAGGAGGAGCCGTAGGTGAGGCTGAAGGAGCAGGCGGCGGCGCCATCGTTGGCGGAGGGACAGGAAGGGTTGGGGAGTTGGGAGCAGAGGGGGTAACCGCAGGGGAGGGGTTGGAAGGTGGAGAAGATGGCGGAGGAGGGGGAGGGAGAAAGGAGCTCAAGCCAGCTACAGTCGCCAAGGGAGCAGGGGGAGATGGTGCGGAGTTTACGAAAGTCGAAGCGACGGTGGCCACCATCTTGGAGCTCTGAAAGATCCTCTCCGTCGATCCGAGCTCAAGGACGCCGGAATCGATGGGATGCAGGCCATGGTCTAGAGCCTGAACGCGTGGGCCTGCCGTGCCCGCTTGCATGGTGCAGCAGCCATCCGCTCCCCGTCGGTGATCCACGCCAGCGCCCCGGAGAGTAGGGCCTGGCCGGGGAGCCCAACGCCGCCAACTAAGGATTGCATCATCCACTCCATGTCCGTGACCTCCTCCTCCACCACGTCTTCGTGGGCAGCACCGCCGAAGATGAGGGAGTTAAGCTCTTGGAGCATGCACTTTCGGTGCTCCTGCTCCATCGCGGAAGCGGCGGCCTTCTGCTTATTCTCGTCGCAGTCCTTGTAGTAGCCATCGCCCGAGCCAAGGACGGTGGCGCCGGAGGCGGCGTTGGCGGAGGACTGCCAGAAGATGGCGTAGGTCCAGCTGTCCCTGGCCGGTTGGCCCCCTCAATTAGGGTCCGAAGCCTATGCTGGAGGTGGGACGACGGATGGAAGGGGGATGATGGGAGGTGGAGAGTGGAACGGGGGGTTTTTCTTTTCCTTTTAGCGTAGAAGCATTGTTTTTTTATATTGCATAAATAGTTTGGCTAATGCTGTTAATTTATATGGGTGTAAATGTAAGTTTTACAAATCATTGGTTGTAAATGTAATAAACAAAAAACTTAGGAAGGTTTTTATAATTTATTTAAATATTTTATATTGAAGAATATAATTATAAATTTATCATATTCCTATGTAAGATTATTTTCAATCAAATATAGTAATTTTTTTTTCATTATCATTTTTTGAAATAATTTTTTATTAATTAATAAAAATTATTTTTTTTATAATTATTTTTTTATGTAAATAATTTTTATGGATCATTAGATTATCCCGTAATGCGCCCTAACTTAACGGACCTAGCAAAATTGTCCATTCCATTCTCTTCCCCCACTTCATTCACTAAGCTTTCCATTCACTCTAGCTCTGTCTCTTCCTTATCTCAAATAAGAAACCTCTGTATGAAAAGGGCAGGCCACCCAAGCCCATGCCATCCATGATCAGGATGATGAGAGAGAAGAAAGAGATGAGAAGAGAGAAAAGAGGCTGTTGTTGCTGAAAATAATTTGCTTCAAAAGTGGAGCAATCGGTTTCTCACAAGAGGTGCTAGAGTGATCTGCAAAATAAGTCTGAGTCGGAGGATTTGACTCTAGTGAGGATCCTCCGACACTCATATTAGCAGAGAACAAAAAAGCAATAATGGATTCTCTGAGAGAAATTTCTTGCTTATTTAGGTTCTTGGGATTTATGGTATTTGTAGAGAAAGTGTTTTGTGGCTGTTTCTTTGTTCCACTAATTTTGGGCCACTGATAACGTCGTGACGAGATTAAGGCTGCTTTTCTAGAGTGGGAAGGCTGTTACTGATGGGATTGGGATGTCTTATATGCTCTCGTGAGTTTAGACGGAGTAGAAAATAGTTTATTCATAATTGGATCACAGCTAGACTATCGTTAGTTAGCGAGATAGGTCGCTGATCGAGAATCTTGGGGAGTGTTAACTCTAGATTGATTTTGATGATAACAAAAGTAGTTGAGTATAGATTATTAAATTACTAACGTTGTTTGTGAGGATGTGTAGTTGTATATCTCAAAAGCTCAAAAATTTCAAGCTCATAAATTACATCTTTCAAAAGGTTATAATGAAAATTAAATCAATGAAAAAAAAAAAATCTAGCCTACAAATTAATTTAGAGAAGAAAGGATCAAAATAGTCTTTGGTATGCAAACTGGGCTGACCCAGTCTGGAACTAAGCCGACCTAGTCTCAGTGAAAGCAAAAGACAGAAAGTCAAATTTTCAAGATCCAAGGGACTGAGCCGATCCAACTGAAAACTGAGCCGATCCAGCTAAAAACTGAGCTGATCCATTGACTATAGCAGCTAATTTTCAATACTACTTCAAATGGCTAGTTTTTTACTCTAACGACTATTTCAGCCCTTCCAACGATCAAAACTTCTTCACTAGCCACTTTCAAGTATATAACTCAATGGAGAAAGAAGCCAAGAGGATTTAAAAAGAGAAATCATCATTTCTTGAAGAACATATTGAATATCATTAAAAAGAGAGAGAATAAAGAGGAATCAAGCTTCTAAATCACAAGACTTTCAAGAGGATTCATTTCCATCATCTTCTACATCCTCACAAGCATTAAGAAGAGAAGTTGAAGCATCATTTGAGCAATCCAACAGCAACTTCTTCAAGCTCCTAAGAGTTCTAATTTTTATTTTTTGATTATGCTAAAATTTATTTCTTGTATTTTATTTTCTTTATAAGTTTCTTTGGGGAAAAAAAACTTGGAGATTAGGCCCGTCCAAGCCTGAAATTGAACTTTGTAGGTTTTGGTTGGTGAGCCCGTAAAATCAATTGGATTGATAGTGAATCCAGAAAAATTATCGATGTAGGGTTATAGTTTGTGAGCCTGGCAAAATTAACTAAATTTATCTGTAATCATGGATTAAAACAAACATACTATAATCTAGGATTATAGTAAAATTCTCAAAAAGAGCTTGAGGAGTGGACGTAGGTGCAGGATTGCACCGAACCATTATAAAATCTTTATACGTTTGTGTTGTATTTTCTTCTCTATTGCTTTACATATCTTGCATGCTTTAAATTGCTAATTACTTACTAATTTAGATTAACTCTTGCTTAAGTTCATTCACCCTTGATTTCATTGCATACACAAGTTAATTTTATTGAATTGAATTAAGATAAGTAAAGCACATACTTGTGTAGACTTAAATTTGATAAAAAATTTTATAAACCTAATTCATCTCTCTCTTGGATTGCTACCTCTGGGCAATAAGGAGCTACTCATCTGAGATGATTTAAAAGTCATGAACGTTGTCCGAGCAGCTGCCGAATGGGATGGCTCGAATCTTCTATCAGAGCTCGGCCACTAGCTTGGAGGGTATTATGGTAACTTTCTCGACCTCAGGATATTGACATATGTAATCTGAGCTGAGGTATTTTGGATATTGATTGGATGATCTGAGGTATTTTTGTTATCATAATAATACTACCCTCCTAGTGTTGAGTCTAAGAATCAGACGAAAGAACTATTTTCAAGCAACATTTCAGATCGTACGATTTATGCCTTTATTTTTAGTTGTGCTCTGGTATTTAAGTATTGATGACATCATTTCCCAGTGTAAAAGCAGTTATGATTGAGAGACTTACCCATCCACTGATCGTTTTAAGGAAATAATTTAAAAGGGTGTCCGTTCGCCTTCGTATCTCTTTTTTTAAGTGCATTTGGAGGGCGCTCATGAGAGAGAGAAGGGCAATTGTGACTGTGGCATCTCCCATCTTTCTTATTCCTCTATTCAGAGTTCTTCACGAGTTTCTAGGGAAATGGATCCCATAATGGCAAAGAGGTTGAAAACACTGTCGGCTCGAAGGATGCGAACTAAAGCCTCATTTGCCCAATCTCAAGCTTTCGGGAGTTCCACGACTGGAGCTTGGGATAATACTCCTTCGGTTGTTCCTCTTCTTATTCTGCCCGATATAAAGGGACATGAATCTCTACCAATGAGCAATCTATAGAATCCAGTGGCTGATGCCAAGGTTGAGCCAGGGGATTTGGCGATGAAGATCGTCGATGCGGTGGCTGATTTGATAGTGGAAGCTACCATAGAGACACTTCTGGCAACTTCTCCGATGCGTGCCATCATGGAAACAATAAAGAACCTCCCTGAAGGATTAATAGAGACTGCAGAGATGGTTGAACTTCCTATTTCGACTGAAGTGGTCGAAGTCATTGATTTGCCGGGACAAGAAGTTCTTGCCTCCAGTGCGCAATCAATTGAGGTTCAAGTGGAGGTTTTGTGATCAATCTCTTCTTCTTCCTCAGTTGACGATAACCTTAAGATTGTTGCCAAGTTTTTAGGGGGCCAACCATCTCCTGCAGACAGATGTACTTTGGATGGGGAAGGTGCTCAACATCAGATGGCGGGCACCTTGAGGTCTTTAGCCTTGATTAGCCATTACTTAGCTAGTTTCGCTGGGGTCACCTTCGGAGCCTTATCTTTGGAGCTAATCGAGGCAAAGGAGAAGATCGATAGGATTAAGTATTATTTGGAATAGGAAAAAGCTACTAATGTCAATTTGATTAAGAAAATTGATTATTCCGAGAAGGCACTTTTTGAGGTCCAAGAATCGATCAATCGTCGAGATGATGAGTTAAGTAGGGCTTGTCGGAGGATTGAAATTCGTGAGAGGCAGAGGTCTGAAGTCAAGTAGGATTGCTGTCAAGCTCATGATGTATTAAATGCCTAAAGAGGATGCTTGAAGGGAGGAGAGGCTCTTCATTAGAAGTTCATCTTCCCCAAGGGTCCTATAGGCGGCCAATTAAAAGGCCTAGATCCTCCAATAGGGGTCGTCATGAAGGGGAGACATCTCGGAGGCCCAAAGTTTTCTTATCTAGAAGGGGGCTGACGGTCCAAGAACCTTCAGCATCCCAAAGTCGAACTTCGAGCGGTGAGAGAAAGGTTCAACCGATTGGAAAAGACTAAAAATGACTTCATGGTAAAGGCTTGTAAGCTGGAGTTTTTTGCAAGTTTTGAGAGATGTAAGGAGATCGCTTTAGCATATCTTCCAACAAACATCGTTGAATTTTTGCAAACAAACCAATCGGATGAGAGCTTGAGGTCTATTATACGTGTCTGTCTTGGAAGGTTTGCAAGTGCATCTGATACTATCATGGGGATGAATAAGATGAACTCAGCAGTGCAAATAGAAGAAGTGGAGGCTGAAGATGGTTCTTTCGGGATGGGTTGTTAAGAATTTTTTTTTTTTTATAACCCAGATATGGCATTAGGATTTATGAATGGAACTTCTTTTTTGCCGAAGTAATTTGCTTCTTCTTTTTGCGTAATACCCCAGGCTGTTTGATCTAGTTTTTGATCTGAACCATATTTTTATCATTTTCGATGTATTCATGAGATAGTTTGAAGAAATTGGAAAAGAGCAGAATCAAAACCACCATTCGTGTGCTAATTACTATGGCACATCTTCGCATGTTCCTTCATTGATGGTGTAGAGTATAATTTTTGCTGTCCGTATTGATTTGTCGTATTAATAAAGGAGGTTGCACCTATGATTGCCACGTGTCCAAGTTGTATCGGTTCCTATCTTCCACATTCAATGTTCTAAGAAGATGAATCATTAGAGGTTTCTGTCGATCTGACCTATATATAAAGTCTGGACAAGAGAATAAGTTAAATTCTGCTTTCTTCTATTTGTCTTTTTTTCCTCTTTGTTCCTTTTCCTTTTTTTCTTTCAGCAAAAGATGGCTCATTCCGGAGATCTCAAGTTCACCCCATTGACTTTTCAATCGAAGATGATGGAGAGGGATTTGATACTGATCCATAGTCAATTCTATATTTCTTCAGAGTTTCAACTTAAGGTTCTGAAGGTGGAGGAACGTGTTTGCAGTCCTCGCCTAGGTCGGATCAACATATATGAGGAATGTTTCCTAGCTAGGTTAAAATTTTCTCTTCATTCCTTTCTCATCATCCTTTTTCATTTTCTTAAGATGTCGTTCTGCTTGGTGGTGCCAAATTTATGACGACATATTTACGATTTTACTATGACATGTATTTTGGCTATGGTTGAACCTATCGTCATCCTTTTTCGTTATCATTTAATTTTAAGAGACATCCTGGAGCTCGCAGTTGGTGGTACGTGACTATTAGGAATGAAAAGAATATCTTTTCACTGATCTAAGGTGCTCCTTCCACCATTCATGGATGGAAAAGATGATTCTTGTTTGTTTCTTGCACCTCGGATGAAGATTGGGGTTTTGTAGATTGGGAGGAGTCTCAAGAGGTCTTGTTGAAAGATCCACTGCTTGATCAATGCTTGAAATAGGATTTGAAAATCTAGCATGGCTTTGAGATTTTAGAGTTGAAGGAGCTTTTGTCCGAGCAGATCATAGTCAACATAGGCATTAGTCAAGTTAGCTTCGAAGGTACATATCTATCTCTTGTATTTTTGTTCATTTAGGCCCTAGAGTCCAATATTATTGACTAACGTTTCAGATTGCGGGGAGGGATTTGAGTCCGTCGAAGGCATTGGGCCCAAAGACTCTTTGAAAGAGGAAAGCAGAGGCGATTAGCAGTAGGTCCGCCCATGCCCGGATCGAACTTCTTCTAGTGCCACCAACCTCTAAAATTAGAGAATTCGATCCTCCAAAGATCAAGAATTTTCAAGTGGTGCAGGTCCCACATGATTCAGATCCTTTGGTTCATGCGGAAAACCCTGGGATCCCTGTTGAATGTTTCACTATAAGAAAATAGAGTATTAGTGACGGACATTAGTGATAACATTTTTATCATCGCTAATAATGGATATTAGCAATGAAATTAGCGATGATAAAATTATTGTCGTTAATAATCTTTTTTACCAACAACTTTAACGATAGAAGTTTAGTCGTCGCTAAGATGATAAAATTATTGTCGTTAATAATCTTTTTTACCAACAACTTTAACGATAGAAGTTTAGTCGTCGCTAATAGTTATTAGCGACAGTAGTAACGATGGCTATGCCGTCGTTATAGATATTAGCGATAATATTAATGACGACAGTTAGCTATTGCTAATACTAAGTAATTTTATTTTTTTAATTAGATTTTATTATTATTAATGATGGTAGATAATTATTAGCGATGAAATTATGTTATTAGTGACAAAAAAAGTTATTGCTAATATTAATAATTTTAAAAATTATTTAAATAAATTTTTTAAAAATTATTAGTGATGATTTTTTCATCACTAATAGTCAAAAATCCATCGCTAATATGTATTAGCGACGACAAAAATATCATCGCTAATTTTAATTTTTTTTATTTTCTTTAAAAATGATATAATTTTAAAATTTAAAATTTATCTTCATCATTTATTATCTAAATAATTATCTTTAGAATATCATCATAAAATATTGTCTCAATTCGATAGCCCTAGCTATGTTGATCAATAAAATTTGATTTTGATAGCCATGAACGATCACTTGATGATCTGATAGATAGAGATCATTGATGGATTCAAAAATTTATAATGATGATTTTAGTAATATTTGTAGCATACTATCAAAATTTTATTTCAATCAGACATTATTATTATGATCAATTTAATATAAAATAATTTAGATCATTAAATAAAAAATAAATGATCAAAAGGCCAAACAACGTTCGATTATAAGATAATTTTTTAGATAAATAATCTTTACTACTATTTTGATCATTTGTATGGTGGTGATCGTAAAATTCAAACCACACATATATGAATGATCCAAAACTATATAACTCTTGATAGTTATTCTTGAAGTTCTTAAGTAATTATATTTATGCTTTTGTAAGATCTGCTTAACATGGATGGTTCATATATATATAGTTTGAATTTTAGGATCACCACCGTACCAATGATTAAAGTAGTAGCAAAGAACATTTATCTAAAAAATTATCTTCATCGGATGTTGTTTGGCCTTTTGATCATTCATTTTTTATTTAATAGGCAAAATCATCCTATGCTAAATTGACAATGATAGTGATGTACGATTGAAATAAAATTTTGATCGTATGCTAAAAAATATCATTAAAATTATTGTTGCAAATTTTTAAATCCATCGATAGTCTTTATCTATCAGATCTTCAAGTGATCGTTCACGACTATCAAAATTAAATTTTATTGATCGACATAGCTAGGGCTATCGGATCGAGGCAATTTTTTATGATGATACTCTAACAATAATTATTTAGATAATGAACAGTAAAGATGAATTTTAAATTTTAAAATTATATCATATTAAGAAAAAAATTTAAAAAATAGTAATAATAGATTTTTTACCAACGACATTAGCGACGACAAGTTTGCCATTGCTAATAAAAATTATGAAAAAAAAATCTTTGATAAAAATGTTAGCGATGGATTTTTATTTTTAGTGATGGAGTTTCGTTGCTAATGCTTTTACCGACAGCATTAGCGATTGCAAGTTTGTCGTCACTAATAGTCTGCAACCTCAAAACCACCATGAAGAAAAAAAAATTCACTCATCCGTGCTCACCCTCTCTCATTTCCGCCCTTCTTCCTTCTTTCTCCAACACCTAAACCCCCCTCAGCCCCCCCATCCCTCCTTTCATCCCTCCTCGCCCCATCCCTCCAGCATCCCATGGCCACTCCGACCCTACCGACCCCATTCACGTGTCGACCCGACCCCTTGACCTCGAGCTCACATCCATCCATGCTCGCGACTACCCCACCCCTGTCGGCCCCAATGGTGCCGGCCTAACTCCATGGCCATGACCCAACCCCACCGACCCCAACGTCCTCGACCCAACCTCATGGCCGCCTTGACTCTGCCACCCTTAACGCCATCGGCCCAATCCGATAGCCCTGTGCCTGCGTCCCTCCATGCCTGCGTCCGCCTTGACCCCGTCAACCTCGACATCACTGGCTCAACCCCACGTCCCTTGCCTCACCACCTTGAGCCCATCGGCCTGACCCCGCGGCCTCGACCTGCACTGCCTTCTGATGGCCTCGTCCCTGCTCATTCATTTTTGTGGCTGCATCTCGAAGCCGCTGCCCCCAGCCCATGGGCCTGCCCTGCCGGCCTGACCTCATGGCCCTGACTCGCACGATCTTCTTGTAGCCCCATCCTTGCTCTTTCATTTCCGTTGCTGCATCCATGGCCCTGGCCCTACGGCCCTATCCCACCATCCTGAGCCTACGGCTCCGATCCTGCAGCCCCTATGAAAGTAAAAAATTTTTGACTTCATTTTTCTTTCCTTATCAACAGAATCTCCAATCTTATCTCATTATATTGGAAAATGGTGCTTAGGCTATATGTCTTTGGACACTTGTGATCCTCATTACATATGCTTTTTCTTGTTTGGATGGTTATCACCTTATCTTTAAAATAAATCTTATAGCACCTACTTTGACTATATTCCCACATGATGTTAAAATAGATGGGATCTACATTTCAATATACAATTCTCATATACTTCAGAATATTGATGGACATTATACTTGTCTTCCAGATGATGTTTTTCAAGTCAATATTTCTGATGGAAGCTAGTTTTTCCCTCACTACTGGTTTTACTTCATCCCAAATGATGTATCAATGAAAATGAATACCGATGGGATGTGCCTTAATTTTACTATTATTATGCTTTTCAATGCCCTTACCATTGCTCTTATTTTATTCCAAATGAAGTATCTAAGAAAGAAAGTATTGATGGAATTGGGCTCAACTTGTACTATCTTCACATACCTCAGGCTTGCGATTGTTACTTTTTTAATATTCCTAATGATATATCTCAACTATATTTAGTTGATGGAAAAGATTTCTTTTTTACTGAATTACAATTATGCTTATGCCACTATCAATATATCTACAATTATAATGAAAGCAAGACCACCTTCTTACATTATGCTATTTTAGCACCTTTGTGCCATTTCCTGTGCCAGTCTCATTTTCAAGAATTACGAACTACGATGCTTGTAAAGCCTATTCATCTATTGAGATGGCATTATGTGGATCTTAGTGAAGGAGATCACTTTCTTCTTAATAATTGTTTATCATTAGCAATGGCCTACATATCTTAGCTTAGAGGTGATGAATTAGGTTTGGCTGTGAAGAAAACCAAGATGAATATAAGCATTATATTATCTTTATTGTCATCTTGCTTGTAGCTTATTCAGCATAGTCTTGGCATACAGATCTCTAATTTTCATCACCAATTGAAGCTTTTGTCTCTTCAGATACCAATGATTATGCTGCAACAGTGCTAGGTTCCTATTGCTTTTTGTATACCTATATGGATGGTTGTTATCTTCTTGATTTTATTTTTCTTTATTTCAAGATGTTGGGATATCCAGCTCTCATCTACCAGCTACTAAAAATGAGTAGGACGACTAGGAGGAGGAGGACGTTATCTGATTTTTTTTATATTATGGTCGATAGACTGGTAAGAAATCTATACCAAAACTCTTTACTAGAACTATAAAAACTCTTATATATATGCTTTAATTAATTTAATTATATTATTTACTTATTATAGATATGACAACTGGGTCATCCACCAAGCCAGCTGTAGTTGTGAGAGGCTACATACCAGTCTAGGCAAACTGATGATTATTTAGATTCTAGGTCACGATAAATCATGGTAAGAATTTTAAACTATATTTATTAAATTATTATAGGATCTGATATGTATATAGAACTAATGCATTTTTGAACTGTGTAGCAAATTACATGAAGTATGTTATTGCATGGTACGACGATGATCCATCCACTCAGCCCACCCTTGATCTTGAGGGATGGCTCAAGATCATAGGAAGAGTGAGTAGGAGCTGGGTCATATGATTTGACCATAGCTTCGACCCTCCAATAGCTCGATCATCTTCGATGTCCTCACTCCTAGATTTGAAGCGATGCCCATGTGAAGAAGGTCGTGCAGAGACTTCTGAGCTAGCAATCTCAGAGCGTTTGGGATGTCGTTCGTGATGCGGTCATGGAGGTTTTTCAGAATCCATGACTACACGATCAACTAGGCTTGTTATCTCAGCTATCACAGCAGATAATTCTATTAGTAAACTTTTTTTCTTGTTTTAAGTTTTCATATTTAGAAGCTTCACATATTTAGGCTATCTTGAGTCAGAAAAAGGGATCTAGGGGCTAAAAATTTAATCTAACCATCCAATTGATGGGTCAAAGATGTCTATAATTTCGTATCATAGAATGAAATGTGTAGAAATAATCTATTCGAAAATCGAAGAAGGGTATTGAAAGATATATCTTCGTATCGAAAGATATGCCTCCGTATCAAAATTTATGAATAATATTTTATTTTTTTTTATTTTAGGATGCTGGAATATTCGGCTCTCATTCACCAGTAATTAAAGATGAGTCGGATGATGAGGAAAAAATTAAAAACTATTAGCAATGGCATTAGTAGATTGCTATCATTAATAATTTTTTAGAATTAAATAATAAAAAAATATTAGAGACAGCATTAGCGATAAAATTATCATCGCTAATAGTTTTTTAAATTTTTTATAAAAAATTAAAAATTATTAGTGATGGCATTAGCGATAAAAATCCATCACTAATAGATTTTTACTAGTTTAATTAATAAAAATTAAAATTTTTAGTGACGGCATCTTTGTCGCTATTGCCGTCACTAGTTAG
This sequence comes from Cocos nucifera, assembly GCA_006176705.1. Taxonomy (NCBI): domain Eukaryota; kingdom Viridiplantae; phylum Streptophyta; class Magnoliopsida; order Arecales; family Arecaceae; genus Cocos; species Cocos nucifera. The sequence goes on from QRFJ01000076.1 coordinate 1,747,290, forward strand.
TTATTAATGATGGCAATAGTTACCATCGCTAATAATGATAATTAGCAATAAATTTTTTTTAGATTGAATTTTACGACAATATTAATGACGGTAAGGTTATTAGTGATAGCATATGGACTATTAGTGAAAGCATTTAGCCGTCACTAATAGTCAAAATTCTTGTAGTATTTATTCAGTGAGGTCATTTTGAGTTTGCTAACTCTCGACATCTCTGATTTCTTCCTAGAGGAGGAACCTACTGAAGGAGTAGAAACTTCTGGGGTTGCGATGGATGGAGTATAGCTTGCTGAAGCTATAGAAACTTTTGGGGTCGCATCGGTTGGTATTTCCAGGACCGCACTAACCAGGGCGCCACTTGAAGCTTTTGCTTTGAAGATTATGATCCGGCTTGCAAAACTTTTTTTTAATTTTCTCTATCTCACCAACACGAATAAGCTATTGGCCGAGCCTTTGAAAATAAAGAGGCGAAAGGCTCTGGATTGTTTCATTCGGGTGAGTGAGAAATAGATATTGTTATGCTTTATTTCAATCTTTTGGTTTTAAGTCTTACTCATCATGGACTATGTGGAATATTTTGGTAGTTCGTCCATTATTTGAATGGATTTATGAAAAACACTGCTGATCTTTCGACTAAAGCATCAAGATTCGAGTTGGAGGCCTCAATGCTCAAAGTAGCCAAAGACAAACTGTTAAAGATGACCGTGGAAGCTTCTGATAGGGCCGATGCTATCGAGAAGAAAGCTCAAGGTGTTGAGGTAGTGTTAAAGAGGTCCACTGAGGAGAATGCTCGGCTCTTGAGCATTAATGAGGCCTTAGTGGCTGAGGTTGAGGAGCTCAAAGCCTGATCTACTAAAGCCAAGGTGTCTAAAGCGGAGGCTCAGATCATGGTGAAAATAGCAGAAGAGAAAATGGCCATGTTGCAGTGCGACATGGAAGCACGAATTGAGGTTGCTGTTTCGAGGGCTATTGATAATTTTTGAGCATCGGAAGAGTTCAAGAACGAGAAAGCTTTATTTGCGCTTGATGCATATGATGAAGGAAAACATGTCATCCATGATGAGGTGGCCTCCAAGTATCCAGAATTAGATCTAGATTTTTTAGATGAGGTGCTAGGAGTTTCCGCCACCAACCTAGAAAATACCGCATGAGCCTTTTATGTATTTTGGCCCTTTATATACTTTGGCATGTCAGAATCATTGTATATAAATTTTCTTTATTTTCCATGATTTTTGCTTCTGATTTGATCATCCTGTTTTACTCTGATCTGAGGAGTTATGATCTCGGCATGAAAGGCTTCAGATTGTTTAATTTTGATTCGAGAATTCATGAACCAATCTTTTCGCTATTCATGTGCATATTTGATGGGATGTACCCATTTTTCTGTGTAGGATTAAATGGGCATAGTTTCAGAAGCATCGTAACCGTAATCCTTATGCAAAGTTTGGTATACAGTTATAGGGTGGCAGAAGCATCTAATTTTGAACTTCCACATGGCATGATTTGATGTTTAACAATTGTGATGGATTTTTCTATTTATAATGAGCTTCTGCTATCCTATTCTTCCATCGATGGTGTTGAAAACTGTTTGTAAAATGCCAACAAAGTGGCACAATTCCTCAAAGGGGGATGAGGCTCTATTCCTTCATCACAATAATTATCATCCACCTGTAGAGGTTGATGAATGTTGGCTAGCTTCAGCCAATTCAGAGATGCTGACAACGAATGTTTTATTGGCAGGACACTTCTACTCTCGGTCCTAAGATCTTTATCATCTTCCTCCTATCGAGGGTGGTCACTCTCTCGGCCCTAAGAGCTTTGTCACTGTTCCTATGCCTGATGAGGGTAGGGTCTAGTGTTTAGTTCCTTGGATGCTTGAGGTCATGCCACCTTCATAGGAGGAGGGAGTCGAGCCACCCCTTTGGGGTGACGGTTAGAGTTGCATCCCTTGCCTTCAAAGCTTTCTCGTTTGTAGGATGCTTTGACGAAATATTTTGATGCAATCTTAAGTGTTTTCCTGAGGTATCTATCATGTATCTGGGTTATTGGAGGGCTCCTTGGTTCGAGGCTTGGAAGAGTTGGATTCTAAGAGATCACTGCTTCAACCTCGATGGGATCATCTTCATTATCTCTAGTTTGCGGTGAGCTCGTATTCTCTTTCTAACCCGACATTGGCTATGGTTTCATCGAAGACTAAAGCTTGATACTATGGAGAGGTAAATATTATGCGGATAGACTTCGGTCCTCAATGAGTTCCTGACCATTGTCATATTTGAAGTGAAGTGGAGATGACATTATTGTGCCAAGATCTTGATTCGCAGGATTCATTGTAGAAATTTTTATTTATCTTTTTCTTTTGGTCTTTTCTTGTAGAAGCAATAGTAATGTTATTGCCCTTGTAAGAACTTTCTTTTATGAATAATGAATGAGCATAACTTTTTACTCTCTGTGTATTATGTCTTGAAGTGGACTTTTGAGAGGTTGGTCCTAATTCGAGGATTTTTTTAATATGTGTTCCAGTTTTTAAAGAACTTTGCACTGTTGGCTCGATCAAAAGATTATTTTGACTAAGCAATTCTGATACAGAAAACTTGCTGTAAGTCTGTCCTGATAAAAGAATCTTTCATTTGAAGCAGTTTCGATCTCAGGAGACCACTGTAAGTTCGTCCCGATCAAAGGGACTTTGATTTAAAGCAATTTCAATTGGAGGAATCCATTGTTAGTTCATCCTGATCAAAGGAATTTTTAGCGAAAGCAGCTCTGATCTGAGGAGCTTGCAGCGGGGTCATTTTGATCAGAGAGATCCTTAGCTAAAGCGGTTCCAATATGAGAAACTTGCTATAAATTATCTCGATTAAAGAGATCTTCAGTTGAAGTAGTTTCAATCTGAGGAACTCGCTATTAGTTATAGATCTTCAGTTGAAGCGGTTCCAATATGAGGAACTCGCTGTTAGTTATCCCAATCAAAGAGATCTTTAATTGAAGTGGTTCCAATCTAAGAAACTTGCTGTTAGTTATCTCGATCAAAGGAATCTTTAGTTGAAGTGGTTCTGATCTAAGATATTCACTGTTAGTTATCTCGATCAAAGAAATCTTTAGTTGAAGTAGTTCCGATCTGAAAAACTTATTGTTAGTTATCTCGATCAAAGAAATCTTCAGTTGAAGTAGTTTCGATTTGAAAAACTCGCTGTTAATTATCTCGGTCAAAGAAATTTTTAGTTGAAGTGGTTTCGATCTAAGAAACTCGCTGTTAGTTATTCCAATCAAAGAGATCTTCAATTGATTTTTCTCTGATCTTTTCATTATATAGACATCAACTAACAAATTTGGAAAGTAAATTCAGAAATTCATTTATTAATTTGAATCATTGATAGTACATACGGAGATTAGTCGAGTTTTATGACCTGAAAAGTGGAGTCCCATTGAGTCGTTTCAGTCGATAAGTTTCCGACCACATCATCTCGTCGACTTGGTAGAGACCTTCCCAATTGGATGAGAGCTTTCCTTGTTCAGTAGGCCATAAGACTTCAGCTCTTTCGAGGATAAGGTCGCCTGCTTAAAATTCTTTAGCTTTTACCCGGGTGTTATAATATCTGGCCATCCTCTATCGATAAGCAGCCATCCTTATAGCTACATGCTCCTAGTCTTCCTCGATCAGGTCGAGATTGGCTCTGAGCCATATAGGGTTGGTATCTTCATCGTATTTCTTGACCTGATAGAAGGGAGTCCAAATTCTATGGGTATGACTACTTCTGTTCTAAATGCTAGATTGAAGGGTGTTTCGCCGATGGGGATCCTTTGAGTAGTTCGATAGGTCCAGAGGATGTGAGAGAGTTCTTCTATCCATGACCTCTCGATTTAATCCTACCTAGCTTTTAGGCCTTATAGGAGGATTCTATTAGTGACCTCCACTTCTCCATTTGCTTGCGGGTGTCCCATCAAAGTGAAGCATTGTTCTATCCCATGATCCTCACAGAATTTATGAAGTCGCCATTGTCAGAGATCAATACCCTGGGTAGACCATAGCAGCACACTACTATAGAATAGGACTATGGCAGCACATACTATTGCAGCGATTTTGAAAACCAATGCAATAGATTTTACGATAGTGATTATGAATAACCGCTACCATAGGTCTGATATATAGCAGCGATTATTGTCAACCGCTGTTATAGGTCGACCTATGGTAGCGATTACACAAAATAACTATAATAGGTCGATCTATAGCAATGGTTTATAATAACTACTATCATAGGTTAGATCTATGACAGTGGTTAATGAACCGCTACCATAGATCTTATCATAGATCAGACCTATGGTGGCGGTTAGCCATAACTACTGCAATAGACTGAACCTATGGCAGCAGTTAGCTATAATCGCTGCTATAGGTTTGACCTATGGTAGCGATTTTTTATAAATGCTATCATAGGTACAGTCTATTACAATGGTTTCTTATAACCGTTGCTCAAATCTATAGTAGCGATTTTTTATAACCACTACTATAGGTACAATCTATTACAGCGATTCCTTATAACCGTTGTTATATCTTTTTTTATATTTTTTTAAATATTATATAATTCTAAAATTTAATGCATATTTTCATCATTCATTATCTTAATAATTATCATTAGAGTGTCATTACAAAAGATCACCTCGATCCGATAACCCTAGCTTCATCAATCAATATAATTCGATTTCAATGACCATGAATGACGGCATGATGATCTGATAGATGGAGACCACCAGTAGATCTAAAAATCTATAATGATGATCTCGATGATGTTTGTAGCATACTATCAAAGTTTTACTTCAATTAGATATCGTTATTATGATCAATTTAGTATGGGATGATTTCGATCGTTAAATAAGAAATAAGTGATCAAAAGACTAAACGACGTCTGATTATGAGATAATATTTTAGTTAAATGATTTTGGTTATAATTTTAATTATTTTATATGATGATGATCATAAAATCTAAATTATTTCTATATGAACTATTCATGTTAAGCAAATCTTGCAAAAGCACAAGCATAATTACTAAAGGAGTTTAAGAGCGAGTATCAAGCGATATATAGTTTTGGATAGTTCTTAGACCCGTGGTTTAAATTTTACGATCACCACCATAAAAATAATTAAAGTAGTAGCCAAGATCATTTATCTAAAAAATTAGATCATAATCGAATGTCGTTTGATCCTTTGATCACTCGTTTCTCATTTAACAACCAAAATCATCCTATACTAAATTGACAATGATAGCGATATTCAATTAAAATAAAAATTTGATAGTATAATATAAATGGCATCAAGATCATCATTGTGAGTTTTTAGATCAATTGATGGTCTTTATCTATCAGATCATAATGCGGTCATTTATGACCGTCAAAATTAAATTTTATCGATCGACATAGTTAGGGCTATCGGATCGAGGCGATCTTTTGTGATGACATTCTAACAATAATTACTTAAATAATGAATGATGAAGATAAATTTTAAATTTTAAAATTATACCATATTCAAAAAAAAATTTATATTTGCATCTATAGTAGCGATTGGCAAAAATCGCTACTATAGGCCTATTACAGTGGTTATTAACTACTGCTATAGGATATATAGCAGTGATTTCTATCAACCACTTTAATAGACCTATGGCAGCAATTTCAAAAATCACTGTCATAGGTCTGACATAAATTTTCGCTCTACGCCAATCTTTTCATCTTTCCAACCTCCACTCTCTCTCTCTCTCTCCCTCTTTCTCTACCCAAACCCTAGCTACTCTCCCCACCGTCGACTTGCCCCTCCGTCAGCCTACCCTATCACCGCCCGCCTCCCCGCCCGCCTCCCTCCATCTCTCTTTCTCTCTTCTCATCTTGGCCCTAGCTACCACCCCGCATCGGCCCGCCCATCGCCGCCCCCTCCCTTAGCTCTGCTGTCGGCTTTGGCTCTCTCAGCCCCTTCCTTAGCTCCCTTCGTCTTTGGCTCCCTCAGCTCTCTTCCTTCCTCAGCCTCGAACTGGCTCCCTCCCTTCGCCGCCACCCCCTCTGTCAGTCCCGGCACCCCTTCCCTCTAGCATCATCGCGGGCCCTGCCTCTCTTGATCTTGGCCCTCTGCCAGCCTACCTCGCCGCTAGCCTACCCTACCGATAGCCCCCTTTGGCCTTGCCTCCCTCGACCCCGACCCTACACCCCACCCCACCACCTCGCCCCACTGCCAACCCTCTTTGGCCCTATGCCCCACCTCATCCCATCGTTGGCCACCTCCATTGGTACCCTTTGGCCCAACTATTTTTATTAATTTATTTATTATTTAATTTATTAATTTATATTCTTTAAATTTTTTATTAATTTACCTCTCTAAACATATACATATTATATAACTTGGATTGCTAGCATGTTAATATGATTTTTGATACTTAATGAATATAATATTAAATTTATTATATTATTTATAAATTATTTATTATTATATTTATAAATTAAAATATATTTATAACTTAATATTATATTTTAAATTATTAAATTTAATATTATTAATAAATTTTTTATTATTTAATATTTATAAATTAAAATATATTCATAACTTAATATTATATCTTAAATTATTAAATTTAATATTAATAAAAATATTATATATATTATTTTTTATTTTATTATTTTTTATAATATTTTATTTTGAAAAGTTTGTTTTTTTTATAAAGAAGCTATGATGATTTTTGATGAAAAATAGTTAATTATTTATTGCTCCTCTTTAATTATTTATGAATATAATTCATGTTATAGAATTTATTTTATTTTTTAAACTTTTATAGTAATATTTATTAATTATTTATAATATTTATAATAATAATTATAATATTTATAATAAATATTATAAATATTTATTATAAATATTATAATTATCCATCAATTATGGATCGTGTCGGTGGCTAAGAGAACTCCTGTTGGTTGATTCTAAATTATATCGATGGATTCTGGATCGAGCCATACCGATAGTCTTGGACTGCTTAACCTTTCCTATTAACAAAGCATGATGTAAGAGTATGGTAAGATTTAAATAGACTCTAGTTAGTTAGAGTCTATTTATTGATGCTTTATTAATATTATTATTTGATATATTATATTGATTAATATTCATTAATATTACAAGTCACGATAACATCAAAACACCATCTAGCTTTCACCCTTGCCTCTTGACGGGCTATGCAAAGCTTTGCATCTGAATCGCAGGTAGAGCATACTCTATTCACCTTCGCATCGATTGTCCAGAGCCCACCGACATCTACTTTTCCACCAGCATCTACTCCTCCACTAGCATCTGAGCCTCCAGCATCAGCCATATCTTCGACACATGCTTCACCCACCGATGAGTCTCCACTGGCATCCACATCGCACAATCCCATGGCCAGTGAGTGTATGCTTTTATTATATCATTTATTTATTTATTTGTATAGTTATTGTATACTCTTATATATTTACATAATGTATTTTCATTACAGATGCATCATCTAGTAGGATATTTCATGGTTCCACACATATGCCGCACATGTAGAACTGCCAGCATTAGGTGATGGTGTAGTACGACATAGAGGAAAGGCCAGTAGGAGAGACTGCATGGAAGATGCATTTCTTCTTCAGAGTGCTTGTGAAGTGGTCCGACATCATTCCAGTAGTGCCCATAGACTGAAGATTGATGAATGCTGATATCAGAGATCGGGTATGGGAGGAGCTATGAGTAAATGTATCTTAACTATATTTATGCATTTGATATGTTTACACTGTGTTTAATTAGAATAATTTTGTAACTGATTTTTGATAACTTTGTGCAGAGAAGATACGACTTCTTAGATCACGAGAGGACTCGAGAAGCCCGACTGAAAAAAATTAGAAAGTTATACCAAGACTACAAGATCAAGCTCCATAAAGGATGGCTTAAGCACCGACGAGATACTCCAGAGGAGCTTGTTCCTTAGATACAGGATGGTCCCCTGAGTCAGTAGAAGGGGATGGTTAGATATTGGAGGAGCCAGAAGTTCGAGATTTAATTTTTAACTTTTAAATTTTTTAATACACTTAAATTTATATTTGAATATTTTTTAAATATTTATTATTTATTTAAATATTTTTAGGCTGCTTTTCATCAAAATCGAGAGAATCGGACAGCTCAAGAGTACATGCATACTTTTGGCCATGAGTTTATGATCAGTCATGTGCATAGAGAGGTAATAAATTCTGAATCTTACTAGATAAATTAAATTAATATTTTTTTATATATTTTTAATAAATTGATCCATTGTTATAGCTGATGAGAGATGAGATGATGCCCAGCCATAGTGAGATATTTCAATCCAGCCGTACGGATAAGAAAAGCAGATCGATGAATGCCACGATCGAGAGAATTTTTGTAAATAATAAATATATTAGTATGATTAGTATTATAATATTTCGTATGATATTTTATTTGAATTTATAATTATAGAAGCAATTAGACATGCTCGCTAACGAGGATCTGAACACCTCTGGCCTCCATGACCATCTATCTCAAGTCTTAGGGTTTGAGCACTCTAGGAGGATCTGATGCAGGCCCGAACATATGCCGATGAGCTATTGGTCTGAGAAGAGTATCTCTTCACATGATTCTGGTATTGTCAGTCGGGAGCAGCTTGAGGAGGCGTTGGCGCAGGCAGCTCAGGCTAGGATGCAGACAGATCAGGCTAGGGAGCAGACTGCTCAGCTACAAAGCCTCATGACTGCTATGGTGAAGAGGCTTAGCACATATTTTGGAGCTGACTTCATGGATCTTGAGGACATATTGGCCGACATTCTAGCTCCAGCCCCTCCAACTCCAGCTCCAGCTTCTCCTGGTGATGATGACTTAGATATAGATTTAAAAAAATTTTAATATATTTTTTAAATATTATAATAAATTTTATTCAAAAATAAAATTTAAGCATTTCAAAAATATTATTATATTTATAATATTTTCTTATATTATATATTAAACTATATTTATCAGATAAAAAAATAAAAATTAAAAAATATATATATTTTTTATTATTCAAAATCTATAGCAGTAGTTGCAAAATCGCTGTCGTAAGTGTGCCAACCGCTGTCATAGATCACATATCAATCGATGCAATAGATCTATTATAGCGATTCCATAACTGCTGCCATAGAGACTATGGCAGCGATTTTGTAACCGCTGAACTGCTACAAAGAATCGCTACCATAGATCTATAATGACAGCCATAGTGGCAGTGATTATCGAACCGCTATTATAGGCTATGGTAGTGATTTTCTGGGTTACTATAGCAGTTGTGAACCACTGTCGTAGCCTTGTTCTATAATAGTGGCGGATGATCAACTTTCAGATAAAGTTTCGGACCTTCGTCTTGATGATCTGAGCCAAGGGTTTGGCTTCGATCCACTTTGTGAAGTAGTCGATGGCTACTAGGAGGAACTTGTGCTGGCCTGAGGCTTGAGGGAATGGGCCTAGAATATCTAATCTCCACTAGACGAATGGCCATGAAGCTTCTATGGGGGTCAGAAGCATTACTGGCTGGCATTGAATCCGATCATTCCACTGACATTGTTTGCATCTTCTGATAAAATTCTGTGTCTTATTGTATTATTGGCCAATAATATCCTTTCTAAATGATCTTGTAGGATAAAGACCGACCCCCCAAGTGATTTTCATAAATTCCTTCATGAACTTTCCGCAAAGCGTAATCTGCCTCTAACGGGCACAAGCACTTTAAAGGAGGTAGGGAAAAAGACCTCCTATATAAGTTATTATCAAGCAGCACATATCTGGCGACTTTATTTCTAATTTTTTGAGCTTCTTTCTGATCAGGTGGCAACTCTCCTGACCTTAAGTATGTTAGAATAGGGTCCATCCAACTCGGTTCTTCATTGATCTGTTGGATAATGGTGGGTTCTTCTAGGCTCAAGGTTTTTAGCACTTTGAAGTAAGTCTTCTTCTTCAAGTCGATGGGTAATAAAGATGCCAGCTTGGATAAGGCATCGGCTTTGATGTTCTGCACCCTAGATTTTTGTTAAATGTTAAAATATTAAAAAAATGAGACCAAGTCTCTTACCTTTTGAAGGTATTTTTTCATATTTTTCACTTAAGCCTCGTATTCTGCCTTGATCTATTCGACCATCAGCTGAGAATCGCTGAGGACCTTCAGGCACCATGCCCTGGCTTCTTTGGTGATCTTTAATTCGATAATTAGGTCTTCATTTTCCACCTCATTATTAGTAGTTGGAAAATCAAAGTGCAAGGCATATGCTGCCACATCTCCTTTCGAGCTGGATAAGATGAGTTTGGCTCCAGACCCCAACAAATTTGACGAGCCGTCAACATACAAGATCCATGTCACTATCGGATCCATCTTTGAGCTTCCATCGCCTTTTGGGATTTTGGGGTCTTTTGACTTTTCTCTAACATTTTCTTCCAGGTTCTATTCATCAGGGATAATGTATTCGAGGATAAAATCGATCAAGATCTGAGCTTTGATAGAAGGCCTCGGCTGGTAATGTATGTCCAATTTTAAGAGCTTCAGTGCCCACTTCACAATCCGATCTGAAGTGTCTGGGTGATGTAGAACTGCTTTTATTGGTTGATCCATGAGCAATACCATAGTATGGGCCTAAAAGTAGGGGCGAAGCTTCCTCCTAGTGATAACTAGGGCAAAGACCAGCTTCTCCAATTTGGTATATCTAATTTTCGCATCATAGAGGATCTTGTTAGTATAATAGATGGACTTCTATAGTCGTCCCTCTTCTCGGACAAGGACTTCACTGATTGCCACTAGAGAGATGGCAAGATAGAGAAGGAGCTCCTCACCTAGTTGCAGTTTGGTGAGCAAAGATGGAGAGCTGAGATACCTTTTTAGCTCTTCAAAAGCTTCTTGACATCCTAAGGTCCATTAGAAGTTCTTCAGCTGCTTAAGTGTCTGAAAGAATGGAAAACACCTCTCAACTGATCTAAAATGAAATGGTTGAGAGAGGCTACTATAGTAATTAGGCATTGTACTTCTTTAATCATTTTTGGTGGTAACATTTTCAGAATTGCTTTGATCTTCTTGGGATTCATCTCAATGCCTCTGTGGGAAATCATGAAGCAAAGAAATTTACTAACGGTCACCCCAAAAGCATGCTTCATGAAATTTAACTTCATCTAGTATTGATGAAGTATGTTGAAAGTCTCCTGGAGGTCCTCAACATGGTTCGGTATTGCTCAACCTAGCATATCGTCAACATATGCTTTCATGTTCCTACCAATCTGATCTTTGAAAATTTTATTCACCAACCTTTGATACATGGCTCCTGCATTTTTCAAGCCAAAGGGCTTTATCCTATAACAGAAGATTCCATGGTTAGTGATAAAGGCTGTTTTCTTCTCGTCTTTAGGAGCCATTCAGATTTGATTATAGCCAGAGAAGGCATCCATGAAGCTAAGGAGCTCATTACCCGAGATAGCATCGACTAGTTGGTCAAGTTGGAAAAGCGGATAGCTATCCTTAGGACGAGTCTTGTTCAGGTCAGTGAAGTCAATGCACATGCACCATTTTTCATTCATTTTTTTACCAGGACGATGTTTGCCAGCCAGTATGGATACATTGCCTCTCTGATGAAGCTGACTTTGACTAATTTGTCTAGCTCCTCAGCGATAGCTTTTTGGTGCTCCGGGGCAAAATTTTATTTCTTCTATTTGATTGGGCAGTAGGTTAGGTCTATCCTCAGATAGTGGGCTATCACATCTAGATCGATCCTCGGCATGTCTGTAGCTAACCAGGCAAAAAGATCCATATTTGCCTGCAAAAGAGCGATTAGCTGATTTTTTATTATCTAATCAAGGTAGGAACCAATTTTTATGGTTTGGTGAGGATTCTCCTTCCTCAATGGGACCTCCAAGAGCTCATCAGATGGTTGGGCATGATTTTCCACTAGATTCTCTCGAGCATCCAGCCTAATTGGGAGTTCAAGCTGGGCTTTCATTTGGTCCTCTGCTTGGAGTTTGGTAGTGAAGCATTGTCTTGCTACAGTCTAATTGCCTTGGATCTTTCCTACTCTATGGGCTGTTGGAAATTTGACCATCAAATGGTAGCTGAATACCACTACTTTTAACATCTAGAGGTTGGGTCGCCCGAGAATGGTGTTGTAAGCTGAAGGAAGCTTTACAATGAGAAAATCTATACGAATCATCACTCGCTGAGGTGGAGTACCCACCATGATTGGTAATTTGATTATTTCCTTTAGAATTACTAAACTTTCGGAAAAACCTTGGATAGATGTATCAAATCTACTTAACCAATTGGAGAAGAATCCCATTTGGGAAAAGATAGAAAAGTAAAAAAATATCAACTGAGCTTCTATTATCAATGAATACACGGTGTACATTATAATCAGCAATATTCAAGAAAATAACCACTGCATCATTGTGCGGCTGTTGTATATCCTCTGCATCCTACTTAGTAAAGGTTATTGCCTCTTCGCGTCTGTCCCCATGCCTTGGTTTCTTTGCCATCGCCGCCTCGAACGACCTCCCAATGATCATGTGAATTTCTCCATGGAGAGGTCGCTCATCGGCCGCTACCAGATTTTCACTTCCTGCACTGGTATCAGCATTGGATGCTGAGGCTGATAAGATGGTTGCTGAGCTCTTGGAGGAGGTTATCATGGAGGAATTCTTCCATGGACGAAGCATTCTAGCCTTCCCTCTCGAATGAATTTCTTAATGGCATCGTAGAGAAGGTGGCAATTTTCGGTATCGTGACCATGGTCACGATGATAGAAGCAGTACCTCATTGGATCACAGTGCTCAGGGTTCGTCCGCATCTTCGGAGGTTGAGGGAGCTTGGCCTGGATCTCCATCAAAATTTCCCTCCAAGTTGCATTCAGAGACGTATAGTTATGGTATCACCTCAGAGGAAAGCATTGTCGGTCTCTCCTCTGGGGACTCGGAGATTGATGATTTTTGGATGAACCTTCATCCTTCTTACTTCCTAGGATGGAGATCGGGAGCACCGACTGATAAACCTTCCTATTACTCTTGGAGGGTGCTCCTTATATTGAGCTCCCGCCGTTAGCAAAGTTGGCAGGACATGTCTTCAACAAAAGGCCTTCCTCGAGGTTGCTAGTACTTCCTCGCCCGATCCAATATCCCGACATAGTCCTAAGGAAAGGACTTTATTAATGACCTCTTCAGGTCGTTCTTTTGTAATCCATCTATCAGGACGGTCATCGCGACTGATTGGTCTAAGTCGTGGACTTCAAGGGATCGTCGCATTAAATCAGCTTACATAGTTGCGGATCGACTCCCCTTTCCCTTTATCGGATGGTATTGAGGTAGTCGGAACCACTTTCTGCAGTTTACGGTTTTGACAAAATATGGAGCCAAAGACTGGCTAATTCTTCAAAAGAATGGATGGAGGCCGGCTTTAAATTGGAATACCACTGCCGGGCCACCCCTTTAAGAATTATGGGAAAGCCCTGACAGAGGATGGCATCAGATGCTTCCTGAACGAGCAATACTGTCTTGAAGGTTTCCACATGATTGATGGGGTCTGTAGTCCCGTCGTAAGTTTCAAACTAAGACAACTTAAAATTCGATGGAAGTGGCTCCCTCAAACTCCTTTCATCGAAGGGAGGCTCGCCATTGAATCCATCATAAGGCCTGGACGAGGAAGCTTTATTGATGGCCTCGATTCGTTTATCGAGCTCTTGGAGCCTCTTCTCCAGGATTTGATCCTAGACAGTACATGCCTCTGATTGTTGAGGTGAGTGTCAACCGGATGTAGAGTCATGCCCAGACTATGGGCTAGGGGATCGCCGATGAGGTTGCTTCCTCTTCGGGCTTTGTAGGGGTGCCCGAGGAGGCTTGACCTGAGGCTGTGAGATTGATGGTTGAAGCGGTGCCGAGGCAGGAGGCACAGCTGGAATCACCGAAGGTGGTATAGGTGGTGCAGGGATAGCTTGACTCGGCTGCGGCGCCATTGGGAGAGGCATGAAAGCAGTTTGGACCGCCTGTACGATGGCTGTTAGAGTTTGAACTTGCTGGAGTAGGTTGAACTGGTCTATCATAATAGGGACCGATTGAGCCATTGGAGAGGCTTCTACTATCGGGGGCTGAGCCTGATCTTCAATCCGAAGATCTACCTGTGGAGAGGCAGCAGCATCTACAACGTCATTAAGGCGTAATGATGCCTTTTTTGGTGGTATATTCAAAAGATTAACCCTTTCTCTATCTGTTGTTGCTGAAAATGGATCGCTTTGGGAGCGAAGTAGTTGGCTTCTCGTAGGAGTTGCTAAAATGACCTGTAAAATAAGTTCAAGCTGAAGGATTTGACTCTGATAAGGATTCTCTGACGCTTAAGTTAGTAGAGAACAAAAAAGCAACAACGGATTCTCTGAAAGAAATTTCTTGCTTATCTGGGTTCTTGAGATTTGTGGTATTTATAGAGAAAGTGTTTTGCGGACGTTTCTCTATTTCGCTAATTTTGGATTGCTAATAATGTTATGATGAGATTAAGGCCGCTTTTTCAAAAATAGGAAGGCCTGGGATTATGATGCCTTATCCGCTCCCGTAAGTTTAGGTGGAGTAGAAAATAGTTTGTTTATGATTGGATTATAGTTGGACCACCGTTAGTTTGTGAGATGGGCCATCAAGAATGTTGGGGAGCTGCTAACCAAAGGTGATTTGAAAGTCATGAATGTTCCATTGTCGAATGAAATAGCTCAGATTTTCTATCGAAGCTCGGCCACTAGTTCGGAGGATATTATGGTAACTTTTCGATAGGATATTGATATTGATGTATGTAATCTGAGCCGAGATGTTTTAGAGTGTTGATCGGATGATCCGAGGCGGATGATGTGAGGCGTTTTTGTTACCACAATAATAGAGGCCATGTGAAGCAACACCGTAGCACAAAGAGGGGGCGTCCCCCGAGCTTATGCCGTCGGTGAAGCTCTTCTCGAGCCCGTGCCATCGGCAAAACTCCTTCCAAGCCCATGCCATCAGCAAAACTCGCTATGCGTCGTGATGTTCTTCATATTATTCGTGCACCAACATTTGCCACTTTGAGTCTTCCCACCTGAGCACGCCGCCGTCCCCCTATATCGGATGGCTTCGTCCGCCTCCCATGCACTACCTTCCCCTTGCCATTCTCTGTGGAGAGCCTGAGGTTATCGCATGAGGAGCCGAAGTCTAGCGACAATAGGAGGGCTCGAGCGGACGCTGATAGGGCATAAGGAGACATTCTCCAGCAGTGCTAGATGGGTTTTCTCTCTTTCAGGATAATAGAAGGGGAGAAAGGAATCAGCCCTCCTTTTTTTATTACTTAAAAAAGAAAGGAACGAACAATTCGCTGGAGTAAACGGAGCAAACAAATGTTCCGTTTTGAAATTTCCATCTAGCTTTAGATGTGTCGGATTTTGATTGACGTGGTCCATAGATGATGCGGTAGGCCTGGTTCTAATAATTTTGTAGGTGTCCCAGCAAATAGGCGTTTGATGGTATTTTAGGTGTTTTTCTAATTAAAATATTGTGGGATTCCATTTTTTTCATTTAAGGAATGGTTCTTGTTGCCGGTTTCTTAGTTATCAAGAGTCCTTTTTTACTTGCGAAACAAGTCATACAACATCGTAGAAGGGCCTAATAGGCTGGCTTAGAGAATTATTATACGTGATTTATTTCAAATGGAAAAGGATTTCTTTAGGCCAGATTTGGCCCTCTCTCTCTCTCTCTCTCTTCTCTTTTATATCTCTCATATGTCTTTAAACATCACTGATTCTTGTTTTCTGCAAAAACTAAATCAGCATTCCAAATTTCTATAAGAGAGCAATTGCAGCGGTTTGGTATGATCTGTAAGTATCAAAATAGAACATATTTCAAAAGGGATTTAGGGTGGAAATCACTATCATTTGTGATTTTAACAACTTTGACTAAGATCAAGTCAACTAACTAAATCCATTATGTTATGTCAATTTCGAAGCATCATCAATCTTGTGACTCTACATTCCTAGAAGTTACATGGAAGGATAAAGGAAAGTTAGCAACATTGTTCATATTTATGGAGGCTGTCCACTATGAGGCTTATAAAGGTTGACACAACTCTGAGCTTCTATTGATATTGGTGAATGTTCATGGCTTACAATGGTCAATTCTTTTCTTAGAGTTTTGGTCAATTCTTTTCTTAGAGTTTAAATCTGTCAGCTTTCCGATCATGGTTTTTGAAAACGACAAGGTTCGTGGTGGAAGGATCATTGCTTTTTACGTCCTTTTGTGGAATTTGCTTT
Organism: Cocos nucifera; assembly: GCA_006176705.1. NCBI lineage: Eukaryota > Viridiplantae > Streptophyta > Magnoliopsida > Arecales > Arecaceae > Cocos > Cocos nucifera. The sequence continues at coordinate 1,763,583 of QRFJ01000076.1, forward strand.
TACATGATTCGTTTAGCTTTAAAAGAGTGTCTTTATTAAATCATAAGATTCTGTAAGAAACGTGGCTTTTGAAACAAGAATGAAAAATGTCTCCTCGTCCGAAGATAATATCCTGATCCTTAAAAATATACCTGATTTATATGGTTACCATATGGTTGAGGCCAAAACTGAAAATAAAGTAATTAGAGATTGACTAGGCAATATTTTTAAAACCAGAATTTCTATTTCTGTGTATAACGCACAAAAGGTTCCTTGAAGAATAACCATAAGATGTTTTCTATAAAAGAGTAAGAGTAAATGAGAGAGAGAATTTTTTTCAACCACCAATGAAAAAAAAAAACCAACGATAAATAGTTTTAAAAAAATAAAAAGATGGGTATTTTATTGGGATAAAGGGACTTGGAACGGATTTTCTACTTACCATAAGTTTCAGCGTTGCTAGTATTGACATGCAGAAGACTCTGTGTTCTCCTTCGGATTAATCGGATTTCAAAAGAATCACCAAACTCTAGAATGGATGATTTGATCACTGAATATTTAATTCTTCTATGATCATGACAGCGATGGCCAAAATAAACTTCTTAGATTTAAACATTAAAATTGCGGTTCTGCTGATATTACAGCAATGTCAAAACGATAATTTATTTTCCTTTGTCATTAGCAAGACAACCAAGTTTGACAAAACAAAGGGCATCACACGCTCATATCGACAAAATTTATGCATCTCAACTGATGAGGATTCAGAAAACAGTCATGTCCCTTAGTAAAGTTCTACATGCGTGCAGGAAAGTGCCGCATCCCTAGTAAGGCTCCACAGGTGCACGGAACTTTGCTCCTGCATAGACGGCTGCATCACCAAGCTCCTCCTCAATCCTGAGCAACTGTATCAACCATGGATCGACAATGATGAGCACATAAAATTTCACACTAATTTCAGATTTGGTGCCTAAAAATCAACTAGAAGAATTAAGTGAACTCCTTTGCTTTGCTTTGGCGGAACCAACGGATCACAATTTGTCATACTTATTAGGAAAACTAAGAACGTACTAAAGTTTGGACTGTTATAAGTTAACCAGATCTTTCATATTAAGATCAGCATAAAGATAATCTTGATTTTGATTACAAAATTAGCCTTAGAGGCTTGTGGTGCAGGAGCTTGCCTGGTTATACTTGGCAAGACGTTCAGAACGGCATGGAGCTCCAGTCTTGATTTGGCCCTGTTTCAGAGTGCAGAATTAGCAGAACCTAAGTTTGTAATCTATCTCACAAATAACACACATGAATCTTAGCATCTGCAACAGATAGAGACATACCGTAGCCAAGCCAACCGCAAGGTCGGCAATGAAAGTGTCCTCTGTTTCACCACTAGATACCAGAAAAATGCATGTTAGAATCAAATTCAAAACTAACAAAATCTAGTGCATATCTATAATCTACCTTCGGTGGCTCGTCATTACACCCCAGCCAGCACGTTTGGACATTTTCACAGCTTCAATGCTCTCAGTCACAGACCCTATCTGATTCACCTGTATCACCAAAGAAAAAGAAACATATTCATCCTTGTAGTTCAACAACAAAAAACAAACATCTCAATATAAAAAAAAAATGTCAAAAGGAAAATACAATTAACCATTGCAGCCTTAACAACAGAAGAATTGAAGCATTCTTATTTTACCTTCAAAAGGAGAGCATTGCATGTCTTTTCTTTGATTGCCTTAGAAACACGCTGCAGAAATATTAGGGGATAAATTAGAATTATGACGCAGGAAGTTCCCTCCAAATGCTCCATGTAGTCCTACACTGATATTTACCGTAGGGTTGGTGACAAGAAGATCATCTCCAACAATCTGCACCTGCTCTCCAATCTCCTCCGTCAATTTTGCATAGTGGGTCCAGTCATCCTGATCAAATGGGTCTTCAATTGATACAATGGGGTACCCGCTGACAAAGGACTTGTAAACATCTTTCAAACTTTCTCCAGATATTTTCTGTGACCCATCATTGTTCTGCACCAACAAATTTTTAGAGCCATTGAATCTAGCGGTGTGAAAATTGTCAGCGAAATGTCAAAGAAGCATAAGAGATAACAATGAATTTAACTATCTCAAGGCAAAGACATAATCTCATATGAAAAATCAATGTGATTTAAAACAGAAGCAACAAGATTAAGCTCACCTCCTCCTTGAAATTCAAATCATATGTCTTATCCTTGTCACTGTAGAACTCTGAAGCAGCAACATCCATCCCAATAACAACCTAACATGACACCCGAGTATAACAAATATGGTCATGCTCCAAGTCCTCAGGCTTTTCTGAAACTAACACATTCACATAAACATAAACTACAAGGGACATATGTCAAAGGACAGCAAATACCTTGCCAGTATATCCAGCTTTCGCTATAGCTGTCTTCAACAGCTCAAGACCCTCTTTGTTTTCCTGCAGTTTTGTGAAAATGTACAAATATGATGAGACGTTCCAAGACCAGTTAACATTCATTAGAAATGTAATCAGCAATAAATTTGGAAGGCCAATATTGACAGTATGTGACAACATATATTAAAATAATGAAGCAACAACCAATGCAAGTGAAATATTCTTCAAAAGATTTAAATTGAACTTGACACAGTTGAGAGCAGCTTTGCTTGCAAACATGTGCTAATAGTAAATTTACACCGACAAGAGTTACACAAAAGTTAAATGATTAATAGCTAAAAAATCTCAAGCAGGATTTCTTATTAAATCATCATGAACATGTATCTAACAGAAACCATCAACAATTCCTTCTAGGGAATACGCCAGCTTGGTAATAAAAAAAATGTCTGTGTATCAAAGTAAGAGATAATGGAACACAGAAAGAAATTCAAGGATAAAATATAAGATCACGAGGGACCTGACCTGAGGATGTGCGCTTAAGGTTGTCGAAAAGATACAGAAATAGACATATGCATGATAATCAATCAAGCTCTTCTATTAGATTAGTCTAGAAAATAAATAAGATTAAGAAAAATAGAGGACCACGATCATTTACAATTTTCTTGCTACAATATGAATTAAAAAACAGAGAAAAAAATGAGACAAAATGGATTGTCAATTTATCATCTTCATTTGAGTGTGTGTTTTTAACCATTCACTTCTCAAACATTTCAAGTCCCAAAAAAATTAGGGCCATGACAAGCACAAGTTCTAACATGAAAGACTTTAGTTTCTCCATAATTGAATTATAAGTTGAATTTTTATAATCATCTCATCTACTCCAAAGCACAGATCCATTCATTTCACAATGAATAATTATCAAGTTTTAACAATTAAAAAAGGACCTTATAAAGCCTATCAACAAGCCATGGTGTTGCCTTCCATACAGAAATGCACCTGTAGCTGAATTTTAGAGGTTAAAGGACACTTAAGGAACCCAAAATCTTGGCATCAGTACAAATTGTTCAGACAAGCCTACTAATTCTTCCAGCCCTTGAGAATTACTGATAGATTAGACAACCCAAAACCAGCTAGTGTACAGTTGTCCAGAATTGTGATACCCCTCCTCTAACTCTAATATATGAGCTAAATGCAGAAGATTAGAAGAGTATCTATCTACTTATAAATTATGTTTAATAATAGATTTTTATTATTAAAATAAATACTTTATTGCAGACAAAGGTATTAAGAATCAGCAGCAGACCTGAATGTTAGGAGCAAAACCACCTTCATCTCCAACATTAGTGGCATCTTGTCCGTACTTTTTCTTGATGACAGACTGAAAGCAAGATCAGCAAAGTTAGAGAACAATGTGATAACTAAAATGAAGAAGATATGAAATGGACTTCTTTTTACCTTCAAATGATGATATACTTCTACACCCATCTTCATGGCTTCCTTGAATGAGGAGGCCCCAACAGGAAGGATCATAAACTCCTGTTATCATAACATAATTAGCACAATGGAAATGATTTGTCAATATGCATGTGATTTCTGAACATAACTGGTCAGGAGGTTACCTGCATGGCCAGCTTATTTCCTGCATGAGATCCTCCATTAATGACATTGAATGCAGGCACAGGCAAAACTAAGTTCTTGTTTCCAGCAAGATTGGCGATATGCTGCATCACAAGGAACAAAGTCAGATGTATGTTGCACAACCTCATGTTCCATGGTACATAATTGTGTCTCACAAACCTGGTAAAGAGGAATCTTCTTCACACTAGCTCCGGCTTTGCATACAGCAAGTGATACTGCCAATATTGCATTTGCACCAAGCTGAGACAATAATAATCCAGTCAGATGATCAAACCACTTAGGAGCTTCATAACATTCAGAGCTAAATGTAACCATCAATCATGACTGTGAATGTTAGCCATGAAACCAGGCTCTAGCTAGCATGGTACCTTTTGTTTGCACCAACCCCACTCATTAGAGGTCCCATCAAGTTGCTGAACCATAAAAGTATCAATCTGAGCCTGCTCAGTAGGATCCTGTGAATTAATGCATTATATTTGCAGATTGTCAGAGGTCCAGCAGTTCTAAACTAGATTACTTAGCAGCTTAAACTCACAAATAATGAAAATCAAAGACCAGACTGCAAAAGAAAATGGTAGAGCACACCACATACCTTCCCGATCAATTCTGGTGCAATGATACTGTTCACATTCTCAACAGCCTAAACCAGAAAAAATAGATATAAGTTCAACTAAGAAGCTGCAAACACCTATAACATTTGACTTGTGACACAGAATAGGTGTCAGTAAAACAAGAAAGAAGTCACAAGCACTGCAAGAACATGACACAATCTTTCCTGACCTCGTACAACAAATAAGTTTTCCTAAATGAACATAAAGATATAAAGGTCTCATCTAAAATTGTGTCAAAAATAGCAATCATAGCATGCTGCTGTTCCTTGACCAGCATTGTCAAATGCATGCCAAGGAATGCTCAGATTATATAATTACATAATTATTCTTCATAACATATTGCAATATGTTACCAATCTTCTGATATATATATATATATATTTTAAAGCTTTAGAACTGAATAACAGAATAAACCATAGACTTGCGAAATACAAGAGAATGTTTTCATAGCATGAGACAGACAACAAAAAATCTACTAGATGACACACAAAAATTCAACTTCATATCTCTATTCTTTCCAAATATATTACTAGTACATAAGTTTTAAATTAAGATTTACTTGACACAATTTGTATAAGAAAAGCTTTTTAACAAAATATAAGGCAAAAGTTGATTGCATACTCGATGCATCCTGCAAGTGATTCTATTGAAGAACAAAATTCGTAGACTAAATGTCGACCAGCTAATCAAATGATTATTTAGCATAAGTTTAGAATCGCTCGAGTTATTATTGTTAACCAATCCACTCTGCACAGCATAAGTAACAAAGTTGAAATGATAATTATATGGCTGCCGCATGGTCAGATCATAAGTGACCTCTTATATCATGATTTTAGTGACTTAAGGAGAGGGAACACTCCACAAGCACATTTATGATGTATTACCACAGAGAGGATCAAAGCTCTTAAAAATTTGCTGCAATCCCTAAAACTCTTACCAAAATTTTCATTTAGTTAATATCATTAGCATACAAAGTTACCAACAAAGCGACACTATATAAAATAGGATAGAAAGCAAAACTGCACAAAATTCTAACACACACCATAAGTAAATTTTCTATAATGGGGCGTGATCATATTATACAATCAACTATGCTCTGAAACGCCAAAAAATATCATCCAGTAATGCATGAAAAACTAAAGGATCCATCTGATTGAACAACTAGAAGTTGTACTAACCTTGAGGACACCTTTCCCAAGGTAATCCGATCCTCCATCCCTCAACTCCAAAGCTTCATATATACCTTGATCACCAAAGAAGTGTGATGAGTACACGTTTAAGAATTAAATAAATGGGAATATCCAATTAACACAGTAATTGATTGCTCACAATGACAATAAAGTAAGTGAATTTCTTCTTCCCATGCACTAAGAATATCATTAGAATAAAAAAAATTACTTTCAATATGAGGCAGCAAACCTCAGTAAATTATTATTCCAACAAAATCTCAAAATTTCCTTATATTATAACCATCAGGACTAGCTTTTTTTTCCCCCTCTCCGTCAGTATTTTTTTTAAGGAAGGTATCATTTTTTAATAAGCTACGTAATACTAATAACCTTAAGGTCCCATAAAGAAAAAAAATATTTAGAGCAGAAAAAGGATATATGAGTCATCAATTAATGATCAAATACCCGTCGATGCTCCACTGGGAACCGCGGCCCTGCAGAAACTTCCATCACTGAGACAACAATCCACCTGGCAAAAATTTTCAAAAAGAAAACAAAAACGGAGATAGATTTTAGAAAATCAAAAGCCGATCACCAGTTCTTCCATAGAATAAGAAAGATCAAAGATCCAAATCTATCAGATCCAGCAAACAGACTACCACCAAACTCAATCAAGAACAGATCCTCCGATCTGAAACTCGAAACCTCGTTTCCGATCACAAGAAGGAATCCAATCCAAAACCCTAAAAACCCTAAAGATCGGATCGGAGATTGAAATAGAGAAAGAGATCCAGAAGAAGATGATCACCTCCAAGGTGGGATTCCCACGGCTGTCGAAGATCTGGCGGGCCTTGATGGACTTGATCGTCGCCATGAACGACAGAGAGATATCCAACGGTGGGTCAAAAGCACTTGGTATCTTCACTGAAGGGCGGAGAAATGGAGACCAATCTTATATACATACAACGGACGGTTGTTCCGCCCACCCACTGGAACTTCCCATCTCCGCCGTTGAATTCGACGCCAGTTCAAAAACCTTGAATTGGGTAAGTAAAATGAGTTGCTCCCCCAGCCAGTTCGCCGATACTGTCATAACCGAGCGAAACGAAAGGATAACGCGAATCTCCTCCCGGTTTATAACAATATTTGGGAAGAGTTTTGGGATACTCCGAGTAGGAGAGCGGATGGGAATACCTGTGGGTTTACCTACGCCGTCAGTTTATACCTCGTCCATCTGATCGGTGGGCTGCAAGGCTGCCACATGAGTCTGGGGCAAGATTAGCTGCATTGCACCGACCGCAGAAAGCGGTGCAGGGCCGGTGAGAGGCAGCTACGTTGTCGATTCCTCGTGGTACGTTGTGGGGCCCACCTCGCAGTTCACGTCGTACGGGGGTGAACGGCGGAGCTTCCGAAGGCAATGAACCTGCCGACCGGATGATTCCATGGGCGTGATGGCATTCAAAACTGGCTGCTAGTGAGACCGGTTTTAATTTAAGAAGGGGAGCTCCCAGCGGGAGGTTACCTTGTAGCTTGTCCAGAATTATCAGGCATTAAGATGGCTGCATGTCTCAACCTTAAAGGTATTGACTTTGAAAGCCATACAAATAGAGAGCTAATTTATTTTGGAAAGCATAGATTTTTCGTTCACATTTCTACAGGTATATCAACAGTCCGGCATATTGAACATTCCTTCTGGTGGGTGAGTTTTGTCTGTCTTTTTCATTTTTTATCTCCTTGCAGAACCCTTTGATTCTGTTGAACAGAACAATTGAATGCTGTATGTGGTTAGTTTTTTATTTTCTCATGCTATTTCAATTGTTGTTTGGTCGGTAAAGTTGGTCACTGTTGAACGAATAAATTTTGTTGGAGGTTACAACATGTAATCTCTCTGAATAGACACAAATCCAGATTTTTAGCGCTACATAGGGCAGGTATGTGGTTTATTATGGATTGTATGCCAGTTTTGTGTATGATGGTCCAGACAAACTAGGGTTGCAACTCGGGCAGGCTAGTAGGGCAAATCTGTAATCCAATCTAACCTCTAAATTGCTCAACCCTAACTCAAATCAACCTCATCTCATATTGGGCATTCTCCAACCCAACCCAACAAAACCCCATTATAAGCCAAATTCAAGTTAGGTTGGGTTACTTATGTCAGGCCGGGTTAGTTGAGTCAGTTTAGTCAACTCAAGTTAGGTCATGCCATGTTAATTAAGCTAAATTGGGTTAAATAGGAATTCCAAGATAGGAAAATGGTTTGTAACATTTTCATTGAACTAAATGAAAATGTTGTGGCACCCCAACTATCCCATTTAGACTATTAGACATGTCATGAGGCCCGGCAAAGTCCCATCATGGTGCAACATAGAAGAATAGTGTCAAGCCAAATGATGTGGGTCGATATACATGGGGATGCTATTTGCATTAGATTAGCTCAAAGGGAGGATAAAAATAGCTTGAGTCTAGATGCCCTTGACCCCTAATGCAGCCTATAGTGCGACGTCGCATTGGAAAGAGAGAAGAAGATACATGAAACTAGGATTGCATGGCAAAGAGGAGAAAGAGAACTCCCTTCTAAGAAAATTAATTCAATAACTTAAGAAATCTTGACTACAACATTGGCTTAAAGAGCCTTATTTATACATAAAAAAATACTAACATAATTAAAGACTCTAAGAATTCTAATCAAAATAGGAGAAAACTAAAAGTTCCAACTCGTCTAGGATCTTACATGCACCCTTTGACCTATCAGATGATTGAATTGGCTTTGAAATAAGTTGTAATAGCGAAGCAAATAAGCTTATAGGGCTCGAAAAGAGCTTTCCAAATTAGGGCCATAATAAAGATTCTGACATTGAATAAGAAAGTTATGATAGTTCTATATCAATAGTGTCAAAATCCTATAGGATCTGGTGTGGTCAAGTCGATTTCACACCCTTTCAAAGCCTATCCCTCAAATCCATATATTTAACTGCTATGACGTCTGCATCATCCTCTTCAGACTGAAAAGAACTCATCCTTAAGTTTGAAGTTGTCTCGTCTCCTGAAAAATCTCGTGTAAGGAATCAAGTGCTTCATGTTGAATATATCTGAGATATAGAGATGACTAGGAAGCTTCAATTGATAGGCATTATTATTAATTTTCTTGATTATCTTGATAGGACTGATCTTGCATTGGCTTAGCTTATTGTATTCTCTTATTAGATACCGATCCTTGGTCAGAATAGCTTATACATAGTCACCAACATCAAAAGTTAGTTTCTTTTGATGCTTGTTCATAGCCTCTTTGTATTTGGTGTTACTGACTTTGATCTTTTCTTTGACAAACCTATGGATAGCTTAAATTTCTTCGGCCCAATTTTCAGCTTTAGCATTGGAGCATCCATTAGAAATGATGGGAGTCAAATCTAAAACACTACTTGAGTTTGAGCCATAGTCTGATTCACTAAACAGTTGAAGGCAAACTCAGCCTGTGCCAAGGCCAAGTCCCACTACTTCGCACGTTCACGAGGAAGACTCCTTAATAAATTTTCCAAGCTCGTATTAATGGACTCGATCTGACCATCTGTTTGAGGATGGTATGCTGAACTGAACTATAAGGTTGTGCCCAATCTTTTTTACAGACTCCTCTAGAAGTGACTCATGAACTTTATATCCCTGTCTGATGTAATGGACTTGGGTACTCTATGGAGATGCACAATTTTCTTGAAAAATAACTGGACAACATTTGAAGCATCCATAGTTTTATGATAGACGATAAAGTGAGCCATCTTCGAAAATTGATCTACAACCACCAGCATTGAATTACACCGTCTCTGGGTCACAGGTAGTCCCAACACAAAGTCCATATTGACCTCCTCCCATAGATGATTAGGAATTGGTAAACGGGTATATAATCCAGCATTCATCATCATACCTTTTGATACTTGGTAAATCTAGCAATGCTCCACATGTCTGGTCACGTCATGCTTTATTTTTGGCCACTAGTATTTGCTATGGATCGGTGTGAGTGTTTTGTCTCGATTAAAGTAATCTTCATCATGAAGTTTCTGTATGATTTTCTCTCACAAAAAGCAATCGAGAATACAGAGCTGCACACCTCAAAACAGAAAACCATCATGCAAGTAATAATCAGCTCAGTCATGAGAATGTACATCCTGTAGGATTCAATCAAAGTCTAGATCACTGGTGTATAACTCCTTCAAAGTATCAAATCCGATCACCTCCACCCACATAACTCCTAGAAGTTTGGTTGTCCTACTAGGTGCATCCCCCACTCAATTCTAAGTATCTAACTTATGCTTCAGGATAAAGTGAAACTCCTACAGGTAATTCATCTACTTGATATGCCTGTGGCTCAACTTCTCCTGACTATTGATGTATTTCAGGGCTTCATGGTTGGTGTATAGGATGAACTCTTTCTAGACTAGATAATGATGCCACTATCAAAGCGTGCTAATCACTATATAGAACTCCACATTGTAGGTTGAATAATTCAGTTGGATGCTAATAATTTCTCGTTATGGAGACAAATGGGCCATCCCTCGTAACTAAGAAATCCACCAACTTTAGTGAAGGATGCATCATACTCCACCTCGAAGACTTTGAAGAAATTCGAAAGGGCAAGTACATCAGCATGAGTGATCCTTCCTTTAATATCTTTGAAGGCAGCCTGCATCTCAGGTATTTATTAGAATGGTCCCCCTTCATGCATTCAATCACTAGAGACATAATAGAAGAGAAACTTTGGATGTATCTGCGATATAAAGACGCCAGGCTATGGAAACTACGAACGTCGATGATGCTGCACCATACTGGCCAATTTTGGATAGCCTACACCTTAGATGGATCAATCCACGGCCCTCAGAAGAGATAATATAGCCCAGAAAAGTTAGGCTATCCACCATAAAGCTACATTTCTTAGGGTAGGTAAATAATTTCTCCTTCCTTAGTGTACCAAGAACCTCTACAAGATGCCACAGATGATCTTTCAGAGTAAGACTATAAATAAGGATATCATCAAAGAAAACTACAATAAATTTATTGATATATGGCCATAACACATAGTTCATTAGCCTCATGAAAGTGCTTGGTGTATTAGAAGGCGCAAATAGCATCACCAGCCATTCATAGAGGCCCTCCCTCATCTTGAAGGATGTCTTCCACTCGTCCCTAGATTGGATGCACAACTGATGGTAGCAATTCTTCGAGTCGATCTTAGTGAATACGTTGGCTTTAGTAAACTAGTATTTGATGGTAATCCAGCCTTGAAATTGGAAACCAGTATTTGATGGTAATTTGATTAATGGCTTGGCTGTCTATGCATATGCACCATAAACCATCCTTCTTTGGAACCAGCAAAGTAGGCACTGTACGTAGACTCATGCTCGAATGGATGTATCCCTTATCCAGTAACTTCTGGACCTACTGCTGCAACTTCTGATATTCAGCCAGGCTTATATGGTACCTTGGCTTATTTGGTAGACTAACCCTAGGTGCAAGATCGATGTGGTGTTGAATATCTCTCTCTAGTGGTAATCTTGCAGGCAAGTCTTCAGAAAATACTCAGCAAACTCCTAAAGGATAGGACATACCAGGGATGGGATTTCTTGCTCAGCCAACTTGCCTTTCTCTACTACTGCTAGTAGATAGACAGCCTCCATTGCCTCCTTTAAATAGGCATGCTTTGTTGGAAGATTAATGCCGATCTCCGATTTTAGCTTGAGTAGGTCTTCTTCCTTCATCGGCACCAAGGTGATCTTTGATTATCCTTCCAGAACATGTGTTCCAACCACCATCATAGGTAACACTGCAGTCATACTACCATGCTCTCTTCAGAAGTAGATGACAAGTATTCATGGTGATAATATCACACCATATATTATCGAAGTACTTCTATCTGATAGAAAAAAATACAAGATAGCGACTATCGATAATACTTCGCTTTCTTTATGGAATCATAATAACTTGTAAGATTGAGGATATCTTTCCGTTGATAGGTTTAACTTCGTAACGACCTCCAAAGAGATGACATTTTCGTAGCTATCACCATCAATGATTACTTTGCAGGCATTTTTCATAATAGTGTAGCAAGTATGAAAAATATTGGTCTATCCCCAATTTTCTTTTTCTTCTTTTTTTTGGAATTAATAGGCTCTTTCGAACAACTAGGACCTCTCCACTATCCCTAAAAAGTAGGAAATCGTCATCTTGTTCATCTCCTTCATCATAAATTGGCTCTTATTACTAAAAGAAACTAAGATACATCCATATGAAAGATACATGGACAAAGATCTAAAAAATATGGGAATACACCTACACTCATATTGGTACACGTTTAGTTAAACATGGGTATGTATGGTGTGGGTGTATCTTATGCCCATGTTATTTTTTTTTCATGTGTATATCTTCTAATTTACCCACATAACATATAACGTAGGTGAGAGTGTATATATAGATATAGATTTAGTATATATCCTTCTTTATTAAACATGAATAACTAAATACACACGAATCAGAATTCGTAGGAGTTACCAAAGCATGGGCATAAATGGGCCTCTACTATCAATAATAAAATATGGATATATAATCAACTTTTAGATATTACTATTCTATCCAATTTCAAAATATGGATCACCTATAATAATAAATAAAAATAGAAATGCTACATTGGTAATTTATTTAAATATTCTATACTACTAAATAATATATAAAGACTAGTAGCTTCAAAAAGATGAAATAATTATAAATAAAAAATAATCTTTATCATTGTATTAAAAAAAACTGAATATACATAGTGGTAGTCTCAAAAAAATTATTCTAATAATCTTTTTAGTTTCACCAAAATCCAAAGAATAAGGCCATATACCATCAGATTTTAAAATAAATACTAAAATTCAAAATATGAAATAAATAAGTTTTAGCTGATCTTCTACACTTTATATATAAGTTCTAAGCTCATTTTTGCTATACCAAAAAGAAAATAAAGTAAACTTAAATTAATGACACCCAAAAGTTAACTTTGTAAAATCTAAAAGTTCATCAACCTATGAAGCCATCAACAAGACAATCCCTATCTTTTCTTGGCACCATCCATCATATTCCTAGCCTGAATCTATAATATATATATATATATATATTAGAGCTATAGTCACTATTAAAAATATATGTATATAGATACATATATAATCTTTTCATCAAATAATGTGAGTGTCCACAACATGTTTTATTAAAGCTTGACTTTTGTCCTTTATAAGTAATGAAGCATTGGACTCAGTTGTATAAAATATAGAAACCTCACAAAACACATTTTTCAAACTCTTGCCCATCAACATCTTGCTTTTATCATCAGAAATGAATGTTCCTTTGCCTACTTCCTTTTGTAAGACAACCAATAAAATAACTTTTTCATCCTGTAAGTACTAATTTCATAAGATTTAATTAGCAAGTTCTGATGATTCACCACTATGACAACATCGAACAATTCTATTAAAATCTTCAAATTTATGAAACTAAATTTTACTTACCATTTTAGATGATTCAAAAATATGTGGCATATTCACTTGAGGTGAGGTTTATTCAGCTTTATCACAATTCTAGAAATAATCGAGAATTAGCCAACTTTCTTCAAAAAATATTAAATTATGAGGGTGGTGCAAAGTAATGATATCATAGATACCTCTAGGTTATGTTTGCTACTAACTGATGACATTTTGTGTATCTTTGGCGAGTCATCATCAACTTCTTTCATGTTGACAATACCCTATTACTAAATGAGTATAATTAACTTAAAACAAAAATTAAATAGCAAGTAGAGCGAATGGTCATCACCTTCTCACATAACACTTTCATAATTTTAAAAAAATTAGATAACAATTCTAAAAATAAAGATTGAATTATCCAATCTCATTCATATGAAAATTAAAAAAAATACATATTCAACTAGAGTATCCATCGAAGCCATTGAACCATAAATATTTGCTACTTATAATAAATATGTCAATCATAAAGCAATGCCAACAATGATACTGAACTTTTTAAAACAACAATAAGTTACCAAATTCGAAGTTATGATCTGCTTGCTTCATAAAATTAATAAAAATTTTAGTAAAACTAACTCATAGATACTATACTAGTTTAGCTAAGCTAAGGTTATCATATTCACTAAAAAAAAGCATAGTACAAAGACATACAATTTAAATGTTATTCTAAAATTTTGCAAGTAGATACAAGATAATCTAAAAATTAATTTAGAAATATGAGCCTAGATGATGCAAACTCTCCACTTCACCGATGATCGAATTGAACTTGTCGAAGTTGAGTCTGCTAATATCCTCCCTCTCATTTGGAAACCACACTAACTGATTCATAGCAAAGAAATCAACTAAGAAACCAGAGAGGAAGAAAGAAAAAAAAGAAAAGAACCAAAGGCCAAGCCAAACCTAAGAACTCGGCAAAGGAACTCGAATACATACCACTGATTAGATTCTTGACGGTCAAGTATTGTGACCTAAGAACCCGCCGCTCCATCATCCCTTGCGAACCTTCTCCCCTGATGCCCTCCTCCGCTTCTCCTCCCTTGGTCTCCTCCCTCCCTCTCACCCCCGTCTCCCTCTTCACTACCCTCACCATAGCTGGAGATCCCATGACCACACAAAGCTGAGCCAAAAAAATCCTAGCTAGAATCTCATCAAGCAAGCAACTTACAGGTCAATATCAAGAGAATTATATGAAATTAAGCTTCATGCGAAGCTATTACCTTGGAAGCTTGATTTCGAAGCCCAAACCTTAACCCTAACCTCAAACCATATATATATATGTATTGGGATGGAGGAAATGGAGAGTGGCAGGAGAAGCCTCGAGGTTTCGAGCATGAAAAGGAGTGCTTCACACCTCTGACTCTTGAGTGATCGAAGTCTTCTTAAAGTTGGAAAAGATTTCAATGGCACACGCTCTTCACTAGAATTTTTTTTGGAATTTTGGGTGGCTGCATACTATGCCCATGGAGGCTCTCTCCTGCATACTTACCAATAAATGCGATCTAGAAACCTATAAACTATGAAGTAAACTATGTAGTACTTACCAACAAATGCGATCTAAAAAAGATAGCCCCAACCTCCTCACTGATTCAGTCAAGCATAAGTACCCCTGCATTATGCCCAATTATTGATATCATATGCATATATAGAGAGGATGCCTGGAGCCACGTAAGGGGGGCTGAGCCCCTAATCCCCCTCCCCGCTTGTCTTCGGTTTAGAGATAGAGAGAGATGTACTAGAAGCTGGTGATGAGAGGGCTAAGCCCTTGACCCCCCTTCCTTGCTACCTTCAATTTAGAGAGAGGAGGGGGAGAGGGAACCATGATCCCCATCCCCACTGCCTTTGGTTTAGAGAGAGAGATCATGGATGCGGTGCTCACCATCATCAACGACCACTGCCTCCACCATTGTTCATGCCAGGCCTAGAGCTTTCACCAGGAGAACAGAGAAAATAGGATTAGGGCATATCGATTTGGGAGAAATAAAGAGAAAGAATGAAGAGGGAGCAGGGAATAGAGGGCAGAGAGTGGAAAGAACAGATGATTGCCGCCTCTGTTGCTGTTCATGCTAGGCCTAGGGCTTTTACTTGGAGAATAGAGAAAACAAGATTAGGGCATGTCAATTTGGGAGAAATAAAGGAAGAGAATGGAGAGGAAGCGGGGAGTAGAGAGCGAAAAATGGAGAGAATAGATGGCCACTGCCAACGACCGCTGTTGTTCATACCGCCTCCACTCTTGCTACCTCTATTGCCGCCAGACTAGGGAGTGGAGAGCGGGGCTCCTGGATTAGATGGTGTGAAGGAAGGTTGCGATAGCAGTAGGACTAGCCCATGCTCTACAGTAGCCGATGGGAGCACCGATAAGAAACCTCCATAGCTGATAAAGAAATCCTAGGTGATGGAAAGGGCTTTCTCCCTCCACGGGATTTGATCCAGGAGATGGGGCATTATGATTTTTGTTGATGGAGTGGATGATAATTTTATTATTTTACTTAATTAATGAAGATAGGGCTGGTGCTTTTTTTTTGGCTCCCCTTTTGACAACAGTCATTTTCTATCAATACTTAGTATATTTTTTTAGCAGATTTGAATTATCCATTTTTATCCATTAGTAAATTTGATTTACTCATATTTAATCATTGAAATACAAGTTAAAAAATAATTATAGCATTTTCACATTTGACAAATATGAGTATATACAATTTTTTTTTTCAAAATTTGATCTTTTATCTATGTATGTACTTTACATGACTAAAAAACATGGGTATATATGATTTTTCTTATAGTGTGTTCTTCCTCAGATTGTTCGTCTCCCTCCTCTATCAGCAACTACTCCCGAGCCATCTAGTAGATTTTCTGCACTCGTTCCATGGATGTCCGATCTTGCCATAATTGTAACACCATAGCATGAAAGTTTCTGCCAAGGTTGGCTTCAAGGGTTTTGTATCTACAAAACCATGAATAGGTAGGAGCTGTATTACGTTGTGTATCCTTCTGAATCACTGACGCTTGATTGCTTCTCTGAGATAGTTCTAATCTAGTTATAAGTCTTCACTGCAATTGATCCTCAGGGACTATAGCTCGATGGTATGCCTCCTTGACCATCTACAGGATGTGGAGCCTCAAGCTATCCTGGATCTATTGCCGTAGACTACTAAAATATCTCGCAATCATCTGCTCCTTGCTCTCCATCAGGTCGTTCCATGCAACTAGCTGATAGAATTCTTTTGCATATTCATCCATGGATCTTGGACCTTGTCGGAGATTTTATAGGCATTAGTACAATGTCTGCATATAGTTGAAGGGCAAAAATTGCTCACTCAATGCCTTCTTTATCTTCTTCTAGTCTTGGATTTTGGACTTGCCTTTGCACTCCTTGATTTTCTTCAATTGCTGTTGTTGCGTTGAGGCTCTGGGAGGCTGATGTGGCTATTGAGCGAGCACTTAGAGGTGGTGAAGACCACAACATTAGGGAGACCTACAAAAGAAAATCCTCACATCGAGGATTTCTCTGACGGGAGACTCTTCGATGCTTAAGTCAGTCGGAGCTTTGAGCAATAATGAAGGAAAGAGGAAAGAATTGTGTAGAATGGGGGGAGAGTTGCCTCTTTTTTCATTACCTCTCTTGAGGGTCCAAAGTTTACCTCTTTATATAGAAGATCGTCAGAGTTTTTTTGTGTCTCTAGCCCGTAGGCCATTAGGATAGATGGCATGATTTTTTGATTGTGGGCATTAATCGGGTAGGCACTTGCCAGGTTTGTTAGTCGTGGGTATCTGCCAGCCCATGACTTTGTAGGATATCAGAAGATTCAGTGGAGGCCTACGTGGCCAGAGAGATTCGGCCAAAGTCATAGTTCAATCGAAGGATGATGTATTTGTTCTGTGCCCTAGTTGGTGTTTCCCGAAATCATTGGTGTGGCTCTGACCCGGTGGTCAGGCTAGATTTGAACCAGAGGTCGGGGGGCATCCATGGCATATCGCTTGTGCAGTGTCGATGTTGAGGGTGATGATTGGCATGGTTCTGATCCAGAGGTCGGGCCGACTCTGATCTGGAGGTCAATGGGCATTCTTGCCATATTGCTCGTGGAGTGCCAATGCCAATGTCAATAATCGTCCACTCATTGTTGTTCCTGTTGGTTGCCTTCTAGAAAGTGGGCTTCAAAGATTTTAGTCCATGTGGGTTATCCCTACAACTGATGCCCCCCACTTCCAAGTCCAAGTAGGTAGGTTGGGGCGGAGGAAGTAGCGCTCTAGTTTAGGGATCCTCGGGCCTAGGCAATCATGAGTCTACCAATCACCAAATGCATTATCATGTCACCTCTGATTTTGATAGGATGTGCCACCTCATTGATTGCACCACGACCATCATAGAGGATTTGTCGGATCATAGGTTTTCAAGCCATTAATATGGGGGCGAACGGCTTGAGGTGGATCATCATTCTATCTTGAAAGGCATCCTTTGGTGGTTGTGTCCCATCCAGTTGTGCAAAGCCATTTGTCAGTGGATGATTGGATTTGAGGGCCACACATAGATTATTTTTGATGGCCAAATCTGGCTATCGGAGCATTAGGGAATAGCGGGCCTTGCCTGCTTCGATCCTTGGTGCATGGTCGGGGGTGGTGAAGGAAAAATCATATTTTCCGCCATAGGATTGTTCAGATCTGATTGAAACTGAAGGAATATTTCAAAAAAAAAATTATAAGAATCTTAATTAGATTTGAGACATCTCAGATCTAATTCTATAGATCTAATATTAAAACTAAAAATTAAAATTAAATTAAATTTAATTTTCATACCTTGGTTGGGTAAACTGCTTTTATTCTATCGATGATCTATTATCATCCGGAGTTCTAGATATAGCCACGCAATCATGTGGTCTCTACCAGAGTCCACTTGGGTAGGATCTAGATGTGCTTTCCTTCTAGATCCGATCTCTAAAAATCAGATCTGGATCTAATTTGTGAAGCCTTTAAACAAATTTTGAAGGCAGCACCCTATCTCTTGATCTAGATCGCCCTATCTTGATTTTGTCTTCAGCTTTTCTCAACTCTTGATGGCTGAAACCTCACCAAACCTACTGTGGACATGGAGAAGAGAGGGAGGAACTCTAGATGGGGCATGGAGGAGGTTTATGGTGGTAGGAATTGGGCATTGGGATCCAAAGATTAAAATCCCTAGGGCGCAGGGTCTCTTATATATAACCCTGCGCCACCACTAGTGCCCCTGTTGATCAAGCAACTGGCTTGCTAGATTTACTGGGACTCTAGGCCCTAAAGTCCATGCCAAATACTAGATCCTTATCTAGTTATGTCTCCCAAAAGACCTCCTTAAGGTGGCGCCATGAAGGGATAAGGAAGAGTCCAAGGTGCCTGGGACTCTTCCCTCAAAAATTTGATCTAAATCAAACTCTAATTTAACCCAATCTAAGAATCTCCAAAAATCACCAAATTTGGCTCACTCATAGCATGACTCAAGCCCAATCACATGCCAAAAAATTAGAGGAAAAGAGTTTCTAAAGAATTCTCTAGGAGGCTTAGATCCTATGACCCTCAATTCTCTCAATTGGGTCAACTATTGACCCTAGTCCAATTGCATTTCAGAATGAATTTATTTCTAGAATTAATCTAACCTGGACAAATTTCAACTAGATGAAAATAAAGCCATTCACAATTCAGAGATGAGTCAAATCAAATTTGACTCAATCAAGATAGATCAGAAAAACTATAGAAGGAGAATGTCAGGCTCAATTGTGTGCTAGCACAATTTTCTTGAACCTGTTGGATCTATTATAAATCAATCGAATTGAGTTAGTCCAATTGATTACATCCAGATCCAAATCCTTATTTGTATGATCCAATTAGGTTCAATTTCATATGGTAATAAGACATGTCATGATCTCCATCATCAATATCATCGAAATATCTTTTGATGGATCTGAACTTTTCTAATTCATACAATTAGAATGATCGATCATCAAGATCATTCTAGTTGCTCCCAAAATCCACCAGTGATATCTAGCAGTATATGATAGCAACCCATCAAAACTGAAAGCAAACCTCTCAGTGCAGCTACCTGTGTGATTAAGTTCTTCTATCTTGAGCCCTGACAGGATTAGGGTTAAGGTAAACTTGTCAAATCCAACATCTGTCATATGAATTGATTATTTAATTCGATTCCAATATGAAATCCTAATAGAAACTTTTTCTATCATCTTCACACTATCATGGCTATGGGCTTATGGACTCAATGTTATGATCATCATAGAGCTACTTCTCATCTATCGAGGTAGATAGAATCCTTATTGGTGCAATCCAATTTCTATAATAAACATGCTATATTCAACATACACAGGATTTTGAATGACTAGGAGATCAAGTTATGGTGTAATCAAACTATAACACCCTCAATGTAAACTATCGATGTACCTTAGGTCAAAGAATCAGACACATCACTATAGCATTGAGCCAGTCATCGACGAGAAGGTAGACTTTCTTATGACTGCTCGAGGTGGTCACGCTCAGTATCCTTATTCTCTAATGAATACTTGTACTCTCGCTCTGGTATCTCCACACTATAGATTCAAGACTCATCTATCCTAAAAAAGTGATCGTACACCAACCTTTCGGATTGATCACCATCCTTATGATGATCCTACGGTTAGGAGTAATTTATGAGTTAATTATGAAAATTCATGTCTTAAATTTTTAACCCTTGAAAATATGAATTATTATTACTATTAACTCAAAGAATGTATCACAGATACTTTAAATACACACTATAATAAAAAAATAATTTTTTTTATTAATTTATAGTCAAAATTATAAAATTATCTTTAGAGGTGTATTATAAGTGTTAGCCAATCTGGCTTCTAGGGCACACATCTAACAAACTTTCACTTGACCTAAAGCTAATTGGTGATAAATCTAAGTCCCATCTTCTCAAGATGGGTTTGGATCTTCTGTTATCCCAATGACTTCGTCAGTGGATCATCCATATTGTCTGTGGTGTCGACTCTCTTGACCTTGACGTATCCCTTCTCGAGGTAATCATGGATCAGGTGGAATCATCACTCGATATACTTAAATTTTTGATGAGACCTCAGCTTCTTAGCAAGGACTATGGTGCCATTGTTATTGCAGTATAGAGGGATGGCATCCGATGGCATCACTCCGAGCTCGATGGTGAACTTCTTATACCAAAATGCCTCCTTCACAGCTTCTCATGCAGTGATGTATTTTGCTTCCATGGTGAAGTCTGCAATCACTATCTGCTTAAACTTTTTTCAGCTAACAGCACCATCATTGCATACAAATAAACTTCTAGATGTCGACTTTCGATTATCTATGTCGGACATAAAATTTGAGTCTGTATATCCCTGGATCTAGAGTTCTCCATTATCAAAGACTAGAAATATATCCTTAGTCCTTCTTAAGTACTTAAGGATATATTTTACAGAAGTCCAGTGCTCTTCGTCTGGATTTGACTGATACCTACTCGTGACACTCACAACATGGGCAATATCAGGTCGTATACATAGCATGACATACGTGAGGCTTCCTATTGCCAAAGCATAATAGATCTTGCTTATACGTTTAATCTCCTTAGGTGTACTAGGGCACATCTTTTTGAAAAGATGAATGCCATGTCTAAAAGGTAGCAAATCTTCTTTGGAGTTTTTCATGCTAAACCTCTTTAGCATCTCCTCTATGTACATCTTTTATGAAACTTCTAGCATCATATTTGGTCTATCTCTATATACCTTTATTCCTAGAATAAAAGATGCTTTTCCTAGGTCTTTCATAGGAAACTTTTTTAATAACCACATTTTGATTATGGTCAACATGAAAATATCATTTTTAATTAGAAGGATATCATCCACATATAGTACGAGGAAGACAACAATGCTTCCACTGATCTTTTTGAATACACACGGCTCTTTCTCATTTTTAATGAAATCAAATGATTTGATCACATTATTGAAATGAGCATTCTAGCTTCGAGATGCTTACTTAAGTCCATATATGAATCTTTGCAGCTTGCATACCTTGTGATCACCATCACTGGATGTGAAATCAAACGATTGTTCCATATAGATATATTTATCAAGATATCCATTTAAGAATATTGTTTTCACATCCATCTGCCATATTTCATAATCGAAATAGGCTACAACAGTAAGCAATGTGCGGATGAATTTAAGCATGACTATTGATGAAAAAGTATTCTGATAGTCAATGCCTTCGTGTTGACTATATCCTTTCACTACGAGACTTGCTTTGAATATCTCTACATTTTCATTGACACCTATCTTTCTCTTGTAGATTCATATACACTCAATGGGTACTATATCTTTAAATAGATCTACTAAGATCCAGACTTAGTTTGAGTGCATTGAGTCAATTTCTGACCTTATTGTCTCTAATCATTTCTCAGAGTTGATATCTGATATCACCTCATCATAGATCTTGGGCTCATCACCATGAACCCTATTTTTCATGAAGAATATTTTTTTTACATCCTCTAAAATAGTATCTAAGTACCTTTCAGGAGAACGAGAAACCTTAGTTGATTTTTGAGGTGGAGAAGGTAGAGTTTGGACTGGCTCAATCTGATTGGATTCCTTAGCTCATTGCTCATTGGAGACCTTCTCCTTGAGCCTTATCTATTTTTCGATGCCACCAACTTGAATAAACTATTTTTTAAAAAAAATAGTATGTCGACTCATAATCTCATTATGGTTTTCTAAAAGATAGAAATAACATCCTAACGACTCTTTAGGATATCCAATGAACTGAGCTCTAAAGGACCTAGACTCTAACTTATCCGTCTGTTATTTCTTAACATGGGCCGAACAATCCCAAACTCTAAGGTGACTCAGACTTGATTTCTCACCATGCCATATCTCATACGATGTGGTAAGAATGATTTTAGAGAAAACCCTATTCAATAAATATGTTACAGTCATTAGACTATCTCCAAAGAAAATCAGGGAGGTCTATGAAGCTCATCATGGATCGAACCATATCTAATAGGGTCCAATTTTTCTATTCTAAAATTTCGTTGAGTTGAGGTATTCTAAGTAGAGTCTATTATGAGACTATGCCATTTTCTTTGAGATAGTCTAAAAATTTTTGACTAAAGTATTCACCTCCTCGATTTGATTGAAGAATCTTAATGGATTTTCTTGTTTGTTTTTCTATTTTGAGTCTAAATTTTTTGAACTTTTTAAAGGCTTCAGACTTATGTCGCATCAATATACATATCCATACCGAAATAAATTATCGATAAAGATGATGAAGTAGATATAATTGCTTTTGGTCGGTACATCAAATGAGCTGCACACATCTATGTGTACCAGGACAAGTAGGTCTGTGGCTCTTTTTTCATGTCCTATAAAAGAAAGCTTGGTCATTTTGCTATGAAGGCATGATTCATAAATTAGATATAACTCAAAAGTCAACAGACTCAATAGTCCAATTTTTTTTAATTTGTTAATCCTATCTTCAGCTATATGACCTAGCCTAAGGTGCCAAAGATACCTATCATTTAGACTATCCCTAGATTTCTTTGATTCTATGGCATTCTGTTGCCCAGAGGTAGCAACCCAAGAGCGGGGGGTGAACTGGATTCTTATAAAAATTTTAGCCAAATTTACTTTCTAAACAAGATGTGCTTTAATTTGTGCTATCTTTAGTGATTATGGAATGTGAGCAATAGTGTAGTAACAGAACTAAGATAGCAAAACCAAAGTATAAAAATGAGATGAGAATTAAAAGCATGCAAAGTATGTAAAGAGATAGAAGAAAAAAGCACAACCTAAAAATACCATAATTTATAGTGGTTTAGTGCAACTCGTATCTACGTCCACTCTCCAAACTTTTCTTGAGATTTTTACTATAATCCACCTTTGATTATAGTGTGTTTGTTTTTTCGAGCTTACAAACAAATGCAGTTGGTTTTTCAAGGAGCACCAACCAAAATCTTACACTAATAATTTTTGGGATTACTATTAATCTAATTAATTTTTTGGACTTACCAACCAAAACCTATAATATTCAATTTCTGGCTTGGATAGGCCTAATCTCCAAGTTTCTTTTTCCTAAAAAAGCTTGTAAAGAAATCAAAATTACAAATGACAATTTCAGCATAATATAAAAAAATAGAATTTAAGCTCTTTTAAATCCTAATGAAGAAGTCAATGATGTGCTCGATTGAAGCTTGGCTTTTCTTTGAATTATGCTTGAGAGGATGTGGAAGATATTGGAGAAGATTGCTTTGAAGGCTCACTGAAAACTATGCACAACTTTTCCCTCTTTTTCATTTTCTTTGAATTTTTAATGTTCCTCACTAAATCTAAAAGATTCTCTCTTTAAATCTCTTTTTCTTCTTTTTCAATTGATTCTTCACCTTTAAATATCCTTGGAGATGGTTAGAGAGAGAGTTCTAGCTATTGGAAGCTCTAAAATAGTTGTTGGAGTAGAGAAATAGACGTTGGAAGGGCTATAGAAAAATCTTCTTGAAAGCTACCGTGTATTTGGAGAGCTCTCAATTTTTCTATGAGAGCTCTCGATTTCACAGTGAGAGCTCTCAGAAATTTTCGAGAGATCTCAAATTCACAGCGAGAGCTCTTAAGAATTTTTGAGAGCTCTTGATCTCAGAATACAGAAATGAGATTTCTATTTCCTAAAATAGAGAGATCTCACCTACTTTTGGAGAGGTCTCGAGCTTGTGCTAGGGTAATGTACAGGTGTGCCAAATAGCTTGGAGAAGTCTCCAAATTTTTAGAAAAAATCTTTAAATTTTTAGGAGAGGTCTTCAAAATTTTTGGCTTCATTTTTCTTCAATGTTTGACCTTCCAAACTTGAATTTCTTAGCCCCAAATACTTCTAAACATAATTGCTTCTTTAAATTTAATTTGTCTTCTTCTAATCACACTTTTTTTATACCAAGCCATCCAAATATGTGTGAATTTATTCTTTTGAGTATTTTGGTATGGCACCTTGAGAGAATTTATTCTTGAGATAAATTTTTTATTTTAAATACTTGAAAAATCCTACATATATTCTTGAAATATATGATTAGATACATAATAAATTCAAAGTTTGGCAATTATCAAAATCAATCATGAGGTCAACACATTCACGTTTTGCTCAATATTGAAAATAGAGACATCAATATGTAACTGGTAGAGATCATTAATAATGAAACCACATGTAATTTTATTTTTTTTAAAAGAATATTATAATAGTCTTTAAGAAAACTAATTACATAGCCTTCCTATGCTAAATAAAAAATAGAAATCAAATTCTTGCTTGCTGCAGGCACATAAAAATAGTCCCTGAGAACTAAATCTAATCCTGATGGTAGTCGAAGAGGGTAGGTTCTCACGATCATAGCAGCAACTCTTGCTCCATTTTTGATACGCAGGATCATCTCACTATCCCTCAGCCTCCTGCTTCCCTCAAGATCCTGTATAGAAGTGCACAAATGAGCCCTCGAACCAGAGTCAAGCACCTAACTAGATGCAGAAGAAACTGTAAGTTTAGATTCTATAATGAGCATACCTCCAGAAGGATCTGCCATCTTTTTATTCTTCAAGCTAGCCAATATAAAGGATAGTTTCACTTCCAATGACCATCGGTATTGCAATGGAAACATTTTTCTTTGTCTGCAGCCTTCTTCTTTGGCTCTTTCTTCTTCTTCCTTCTATTTTTCTTCTGCTTTTTCACAGACTTCTTCTTCTTTCCAAAAGACTTTCTCTTAAAATAAGTCCACTCCATAGCAAGCACTGAGCCCTTTAAACCTTTCAAAGAAAGCTCAATAGTAACCAGCATATTCATCAATTCAACTAAAGTACATTGTAGCTTATGCATATGAAAGTTCATGATGAACTATCCATATGCATCAGCCAAGAATTGTAAGATTACATTAATTTGCAAGTCCCTATCTAGCTTGACACCGAGCTTCTCAAGCTCTTTTAAGTCCTTAATCATCATCAAATAATGATCTTGGACTGATTGCCCATCATGCATTTATCTTAAAAAATCTTCTTATGACTTGATATTTGGCTGCACGACTCTCCTCGCCAAATAACTCTTATAGGTGAGCCAACATTTGGCGAGCAGTCTTGATATCCTCATGTTGGTGCTGAAGCTCATTAGACATCGAGCCCAACATATAGTACCTAGCTTTATTATCTTCATCCATCCACTTTTTTAGAGATGGTCTCTGTTCAGCGGATGGATGGGCTGATAAGATGGAAGGATCCTAGTCCAATACATGAGTCAGCTTTTCAGAATCTAAAATAATTTTATAATTTTGGAGCCAATCTTTGTACTTA
Source organism: Cocos nucifera (assembly GCA_006176705.1). Taxonomy (NCBI): domain Eukaryota; kingdom Viridiplantae; phylum Streptophyta; class Magnoliopsida; order Arecales; family Arecaceae; genus Cocos; species Cocos nucifera. Next base: position 1,789,253 of record QRFJ01000076.1, read on the forward strand.
GATTCGGTCAGTCTGTGGATGTCTAGGATATGGGCTAGTAGATTGGATGCAGACATTTTTCTATAGAGAGTCAAAGTTTCTAGTTAGATTTTATAATTAGACTAGACTAATTTATTTAAAAATTTTATTTTTAAATAAATTAGGCTTTCACTATTTTTTTGGATTCCTACACTTTCTTGGTAGAGATGTAAAAATCTCTATAATCAATTGATTTCTAGTGGATGGTAAGGTTCCATCGACTGACTCACCACCTCACCTAACAATTATTGATGATGGGTCAACCGATGAGTGGACAACTCTTGTCCAATGATTCTCTAATTATAGTGCACCCAAACTTGATCTCTAATTTATGGAGCTCATCATGCCCGAAATACTGCTTTACTCCTTATTTAAGTCAGACCCACCATTTGCATAAATTGAATTTTTGATTGGATCCCTCACCGTATTTGAAATATTGAGCCCAACCCATCCTCCAACCCATAGCATCCAATGCCTAATAGATATGGTTGCATCTTTTCGGTGCAATTGAACCACTATAACTAGGTGAGAACAATCAATCTTGAAAAGGGCCTGCACATCTATAATGTTGGAAGATCTATGACTTAATATTTTTTTAGAAAGATTTGATTTAGATCTCTTTAAACTTGACTTGACTTAGTCATAATAATTATGACTATCCTAGTGGCATGGGTTAGCTTGAATTGTTATCCATCTCTAATCAGAACTAGATCGACATAAATGGCTAAGTAAGACCAGTGGAAGGGATATGCCATTAACTTGATAAGAATGCATTCAGGTTGAGTATCTCTCAATTAAAAACCAGTCGGTCATATCTGTCAAACTTACCTTAGATACCAAATTATCGAACCAAAATTAATTAAATTAGCCTACAATCTAGGCTCAAACCATAGAGCCAAATTAGGTCTTGACTTGGTCGACCACATGTTACTATAAGTTGACCTTGTCTCAGACTTAATTCTATTGGATCGATCAATTCTAAGCACTCTTGATCTCACCTAATCAACTCTTGATTTGGTTTGATCAACCACTAGACCTAATTGAGCTATCCAAGTCCAAACCCAATTTTATGAAGGTGTCTTAGATCTAAAAATTCATAATTTTAGATCTAATTAGTTTCATAATCTTCATTCTTAGTTAAGTTTAGATTCATGAATAAAACATATATTAAAATCCTAGAATTTTAGGATCTAGAATTTTATAGAAAAGTAAGTTCTAATTTCTGATTAAGGACGAACGCGCAGCACCCCAACATATCATAAGAGCACCCTATCGAATGGAATGAGAGGGTCTTTAAATCCTACTTTGCTCTTATAACTGGAAGGCCAAGGAGAATGCTTTAATCTAAAATTTAATTTCTACTATAAAACTAGTTAGATCTAAATCATATATCATATATATAATTAATAATCTAACCTATACATGCTTTGCATATATCTCATGTATCAAAATTTAATCTATATATGCATGCTTTCAGATCTGATATATCTAATATAATATTTAAAAAATAAAATTTTAATTGAACACATTATATAAAATTTTATTCTAGATTACAGATAGAATAATTTCATAAAGCTAGTCTAGACATGCATAAGATATATCTCATATATTAAATTAAATTTTAATATACTATTTTTTAGATCTGATTATAACTCTTATAACAATTGAAAATATTAATTTAATAATAATTCTAATGATCATATCAAAAGATAATTATTCTAAACTATATATAGAACTATTCTATAACCTAGTTTAGTCATGCATCTCATACATCAGCATATATAATCAATTTATAATTAATCTTATGATTTTAGATCTAATCACATTTAATGTGATATATAAAATCACTAATATTAAATAAAAATAAAAATAAAAATCAGATCAAAACCTAATCTAAAGAACTATAAATGCAGCTATGATAATAGTTGAAGAAAAAATCATATTTTCCACCACAAGATCGTTCAGATATGATTGGATTTGAAGAAATATTTTTTAAAAAATTTTAAAAATTTTAATTAGATCTGAGACATCTTAGATTTGATCCTATAGATCTGATATTAAAATTAAAAATTAAAATTAAATTAGATTTAATTTTCATACCTTGGTTGGGTAAACTGCTTTTATTCTACTAATGATCTATTATCATCCGGGGTTCTAGATGTAGCCACGCAATCGCCTAGCTTCTATCGGAGTCCACTTGAGTAGGATCTGGATGCACTCTCCTTTTGGATTTGATCTCCAAAAATTAAATTTGGATCTGATTTCTGAAGCCTTCAAATGAATTTTGAAGGTAGCACCCTGTCTCTTAATCTAGATCATCCTGTCTTGATTTTGTTTTCAACTTTTCTCAACTCTTGATGGCTGAAACCTCACCAAACCTGGTGTGGACGTGGAGAAGAGAGGGAGGAGCTCTAGATGGGGTGTGGAGGAGGTTTATGGTGGCAGCAATTGGGCATTGGGATCCAAAGAATAAAACCAAAGAATAAAAGCCCTAGGGCGTAGGGTCTCTTGTATAGAATCCTATGCCACCACTAGTGCTCCTGTTGATCAAGCAACTAGCTCGCTAGATTTACCAGGACTCTAGGCCCTGAAGTCCATGCCAAATACTAGATCCTTATCTAGTTTTGTCACCCAAAAGACCTCCTTAAGGTGGCGGCATGAAAGGATAAGGAAGAGTCCAAGGCGCCTGGGACTCTTCCCTCAAGAGTTTGATTCAAATCAAACTCTGATTTAACCCAATCTAGGCACCTCCAAAGTTCACCAAATTTGGCTCACTAATAGGATGACTTAAGCCCAATCACATTCCCAAAAATCAGAGGAAAAGAATTCCTAAAAATTTTTTTAGGAGGCTCAAATCCTATGACCCTCAATTCTCTCAATTAGGTCAACTATTGACCCTAGTCCAATTGCATTTCAGAATGGATTTATTTCTAGAATTAATTTGACCTGAACAAGTTTCAGCTAGATTAAAATAAATTCATTCACAATCCAGAGATGAGTCAAATCAAATTTGACTTAATCGAGATAGATTAAAAAAACTACAGAAGGAGAACGTCAGGCTCAATCGTGTGCTAGCATGATTTTCTTGAATCTGATTGGATCTAATCCAAATCAATCAAACTAAGTTAACTGAGTTGATCACATCTAGATCCAAATCCTTATTTATATGATCCAGTTAGATTCAGTTTTGTATGGTAATGAGACATGTCATGATCTCCATCATCAATATCATCGAAATATCTTTCAATGGATCAGAATTTTTCTGATTCATATAATCAGAATGATTGATCATCAAGATCATTTTAATTTCTCTCAAAATCCATCAGTGATACCTAGCAGTATATAGTGGCAACCCATCAAAACTAAAAGTAAAGTTCTCGGTGTAGCTACCTATGTGATTGAGTTCTTCTATCTTGAGCCCCGACAGGATTAGGATTAAGGTGAACTCGTCAAATCCGACATCCGTCATATGAATTGATCATTTGATTTGAATTCGATGTGAAATCCTAATAAAAACTCTTTCTATTATCTTCACACTGCCATGGCCATGGGCTTATGGACTCAATCTCATAAGCATCATAGGACTACTTCTCATTTATCGAGGTAGATAGATCTCCTATTGGTGTAATCTAATTTCTACAATGAACAGCTATAGCCAACATACACCTCAGAATTTTGAATGGTTAGGAGATCGAGTTATGGTGTAGTCAAATTATAACACCCTCAAGATGAACTATCGATGCACCTCAGATTAAAGAATCAGACACACCACTACAGCATCGAGCCATTCATCGACGAGAAGATAGACTTCCTTATGATTGCTCGAGGTGGTCACGCTCAATGCCCTCATTCTCTAACAAGTATCTATACTTCATTTCAGTGTCTCCACATTATAGACTCAAGACTCATCTATCCAAAAAAAGTGATCGTATATCAACCTTCCAGATCGATCACCATTCTTGTGATGATCCTACGGTCAGAAATAATTTATGAGTTAATTATGAAAATTCATGTCTTAAATTTTCAACTCTTGAAAATATGAATTATCATTGCTATTAACTCAAAGGATGTATCACAGACACTTTAAATACACACTATGATAGAAAATAATTTTTTTATTAATTTATAGTCAAAATTATAAAATTATCCTTAGAAGTATATTACAAGTGTTAGCCAATTTGGCTTCTGAGGTACACATCTAACAGGTGGATCCAAGGGGGACCAATTAGATTGCTGGTGCAGCATATAAGGAGAAGTTGCCTTCCATCGTGACTATCTTCCTACTCCTACTCTCTTGGTTATTTGACTTCTTGGGGTCTTAGTGATTGTCTCCATTCCCCTTTCAGGACTTTGATGAATGATGCGGCTTTTTGGGATCTTTCTTTCCAAGCTTACTTCCAGTTGGTTCTTTTGCTCGTCACTGTCTCTTCTATTTATTTGATAGCTTCGTAATGGTGTCTTCTCGAGGGAGGAGTCAGGATGAGAGTGGTTGATTTGGCTAGAATATTGGATGATCTCAATCTCACATTCAAGAGGATACCTAGGCTCTGACCATGGGGGTCCTCCCTCCTGGTCACTGATGATCTGAGTCACATAGGGTCGAAAGTTTAGTGAGGGGATTCGAGGACTTCTTCGGCCCTAAGGGCTGAAAGGTCAACCATCTCCAAAGATGATCTTCACCACTTTAGGTCTCGGTATTCCATCCCATCGGCTTTCTGACTCGAGGTGTTGAGTGAGGAGGATCGAGTGTCCTCAGCCCTGGGGGGGTCAAGTCGCTTTATATAAGGAGACCCTCTGAGCAAGTCTTTGGTTGCCTTTTCATCCTTTCGCTTCAAATATTCTTGATTTCTATAAAGTGCTCCCAGCCCAGGTCACTCCAAATTCTATCTCAGTGATTGTCGTTTTCATAATCCTTTACTTCAGGCTTCATATCCATCTATGAACTTCTTTGTTCAGGGCATTATTTACATTGAAGAAGTACCCCCACGAAAAGAGGTGATGGTACTTTAGTCCCCATCAAGGAAGCAAGTTCATAGACGGTCTTTCTTCATTAGTGGATGGCTAAAAGAAAAAGTTTTTCTTTATTTTCACGGACATTCTTTGGGGCTTTAGCTAGGCTTAGGGCAATTCGTGGCTCTATCTTAATAAGGACAAGTTGGTTCTCTTCGAGGATAGGGAGGATTGCTAGAAGTTGCTTGATGTTGAGGTCTTGAAGCTGGCGAAGTTGATGATCGAGCAAAACTTTTATGATGTCAGTCTCAGTCTGGCCCTTCCCTAGGGGAGATCCGGGTTTACTTGGTTCGCCGATCCTATAGCCGATTCATGGCTCCAATGTTGATTCCCTTTTCCTTTGCAAATATGAGGATTACACTGAAGGAGATAAGGCTCGCCTTTCTGCAAAAAAGACCAAGCTCTGCTTCAAAAGGAGAGCCACCATAGAAGTGGGCTCCTCGGAGCTCCCTCGTGGGGCCTTTTCCCAACTCAGTCGGAGCTTCCAGCATGGGGGCTGGCACTAGTAGTAGTGGCATCGTTGTCACGTTGACTTAGGGAGCAGGGACTTCTACCATTATCAAGTCGACTTGGGTGGTGACGCCATCACCTCCACGGTTGCCAGTGTGGATGGATGCAGCTCCAGCTCCACTAATGGCTTCGACCCTAGTGACAGATCGAGAGGATAGACCATCCTCATTGGCCATGAGGGAACCTCCTACCACTATGGTCAGGGTGCCAAGAGGGGGTTTGGCTTTCTGTAACCCATCGCTTGCCTAGGAGCTCCTCAAGGTGTCGCTACTATCGAACGACTGGGTGGAGACTAAGGCCCGGTCCCTAGATAAGGCTATCCAATCATTCTATGGGGATCTTTTGAGGGTAAGTCTCCTGGCCTAGACCAATTCTCCACCTAATCTTTGGGTGCCTTGACCTTTGTTTTTTCTTGTAGTTGCTACATGACATAGCTTACCTTCTTGAGGTGGTCGTCGATCTCAACCTGGTGAGGAACAAGCTGGACGGTGACCTATGGGTAGCAAGGGAGGATGCTACTCGAGCCTGGTCCTAGTTTTTGATTGCACGGGAGTAGGTTACTTAGCTTGAGGGGTCCCTCACTCTTGAGTGTGGCTTTGTGGAGATGCACCAGCAGCAGGTCACCGAGCTCAAGTTGGAGCTCCTATTTGTGCTCAGATCCAACGAGCAGTGGAAATGGACGACGAAGAGGGATATTTTTTAGAAGGATCTTTCTATTTCAGAGAAGCCTAAGAAATGGAAGAAAAAGAGCAAGCAGGTGGGATGGAGAGTCTGGAAAGGCAGTAAAGAGGCTAGGTGTTTCAAGTATGGTGAAGCAGGACACTTTAAGTGGGAGTGTCCATTTTGAAAGAAGTGCAAAAGAGGAGAAGGAAAAGACTCAAATTTTCTAGGTTTAGTCACTAAGTTTGAAGAGTCGGATGAGTTCTTGATGATTTTGGAGGAGCCCATGGGGTGCAGAAGGTCTGAAATAGCTTCGAAGGGATCCATGAAGTATAGAGGGTTTGAAGGGGTAGCGACGGCGATCGAGATGCAGCAGTAGGCCCAATAGGATAGTGTTGGATGGTGGCCTTAGGCATAGGATTGTTTTTTGCAGTATCAGGTGGACTTTAGATTCAGATGGAGCACCAAGTAGAGGTAGCCTCATAGTTGGAGGGAGTTTTGGCATGAGTTCAAAGTAGAGAGGTGCAAGGGAAGGAGCAATATTCTAGCACCAACACCAGAGTTGCACATAGTCAGGTGGAGCGGAGTGTGCAGATGGAGAGGCATGGCTTTAAGGAGACCATGTCAAATGGAGCATCAGTTGCAGTGAGCGCTAGCATAGGAATGCTATAGTCTCTCCAGAAAAGTCCAAGATAATAAATAGTGTGGCTGCCAAGTAGAAGGAAGACTACAATAAGTTCCAAGGTGGTACCAAGGAGTAAGCAAAGATCTTCAGCAATGGAGGTGGTTATCCCAAAGATCTCTAAGGAAGCTCAGAAACTGAAGAAGATTGGTAGTAGCAAGGATGTTCGCATAAGAGGCTGTTAGGATATACAACGACAGTAAGATCATGTAGGAGGACATTGCTAGGTTTGCTAAGACTTGGAGGCACCAAAATGGAGATTATAGGAGTTAGTATGGTACTCCCAAGCATAGAAGGCCAGGAGTTGAGCCATGGAGTTGGCTCAATGTGTCTAGGATAGGTTTGTATCCTAGGGCTAGGATCAGTTTGGTTCTAGGATCAAAAGTCAATCAGGATAGAGGCTAGCATGCAGATGAGTCAACTCAGTTCATGGTGGAGTCGACTTAGATGCAGGCGAGTCGATTTGGACTGAGACTGAATCAACTCACTTAGAGGCCAAAGGCTAGACAGAAATATGGATTTTGAAAACCCATGATCATCATGTAAACATGCATAGTCGGCCTTAGAGGGGCACAAACATTGAAGTAATGATAGAAGAAGGACCTCTTGAAGAGCCTCCCATTGAAGATCACATACCATGGTGCTTTTCACTTGATTGCACAGGCATGGATGGGATCTAGGGGTAGTCCCCCCTTGACTAAGTAGTCGGTGATCGAATCCATCCAACTTGGGTCATTCTAAACTTGCAACACCATGGGCTCTTCAATGCTCCACAATTGTAGGTGCTTGACGAAGACTTTTCTGTTATGGTCGGTGGCCCCCAAAGTGGCAAGATGAGAGAGGGCATCGACACAGACATTCTCTGACTCGGATATTTGCTGTACCTCTAGGGTTTGGAATGCCATTGCCATCTCGTTCACCTTCTATATATCTCACCATTGTCGCTCCGTGGGCATCATATTTAGCCCAGATTTGCCTGACAATGAGCTATGAGTCTGTGAAGACCTTGATGTCTTGCACTCCAAGCTCTTTGGCGAGGTGGAGTCTGACGATCAGAGCCTCATACTTGGCTTTGTTGTTGGAGGCCTCAAAGTCGAACTGGAGGGCATACTAGGTTACGACTCCATCAGGATTGGCTAATATAAGCCTAGCTCCACATCCTTGCACGTTCGAGGCTCTATTGATACGTAGGATCCATTACAGGAGAGCTTCACTATCCTTGGGCCTCGTCGAGGGCGCGTCATGAAGGTCCTTGATAAGTACCATAAATTCATCAATAAAAGCATTAATTTATGAATTAATATATTTTTATTTTTAATAATTAATATTTTTATTTATCTTTTATAGAAAAAATGATCGTCAACAAAAAGAGCTCAATTTTCTTATTAAAAGAAAGAAAATTTGGAGCGAATCGAAAATAAATTGGATCCAAAATGGAGGTTCAAAGAAAAAATAAAAATAATAAATAATAAATAATAAATAAAAAGAAAATTGGTCAGGCTAGCCTAGCTAGCCTGATAAACTGATTGGCCCATTGCACAAAAATGGCCTATAGCCTGAGTGCACATGAAGCCCAGCCAGTCTACTCACCGCTAGCCCAGCCTACCTGGCCCAGCAATGATGTCATTATGATGTCAGAAATCATGCAGTCCATGGTGGACCAGAATAGTAATCGGCTCACTATAGATCCTTAATGGGTCTACCATAGAAAAATATGGTGCACGAGGCAATATTGTCATTTTACCTAGTGTGGTGCGCGTGGATTAGTCCAGGTCTTCAATATGCTCGATCTATGGCGATCCACAAGCATAGTGAAGGCACGATCAGATGGCTGCGCTTATTTCCAGTCAAGATCCAATGGCCAACATGGTTTTTGATTTAATTTAGGAGTCCTGGCTTCTCCTATGCACCATCCAATGGTCCAGAGTGGTTGATCGCATGATCCGATGACTGAGAATCATCCTTGCACGCGATCGGACGACCAGCATTACTACTAGCTGGAAGGAGGACTCTAGAAAGGATTTTTACATGATCTAATGATTATAAAGCACATGATTTCAAGATCGAATGGCTATAATCAAATCCAAGCTAATCAAGGCTTTGAGCAGTTATTTTTGAATGATTTTTGGACCATTTGATCTCCATCTGATGGTTAGCAGGGATCCGGGCAGTTGATAGTGTCCTATTTGAGTCATTTTCATGAGTTTTAATCCAAATTTCACCTGGATTCTTCACCAATGCCTCTTTAGCTCTATTTAAAGGACCTAGGTCGATAGAAACAAACTATCTTCAATCAAAGAGAGGGAAAGGTATAGGATGGAAGCCAAGCTTGGGTTGAAGGTGTCAGATATATGATCTGAAAAGCCAATTATTGACTGACACATTATATTTTTCTAAGTCATATTTTTGTACTTGATTTATTAAATTAATAAAATGGGTATTTTTTTATCCATTTATGTATAGTGTGTCTATGAATCTTCAAGGAGTTAATGGACAATAACACGTATTCTCAAGAGTTGAGAATTTGAGACATATGTTAGTATAAATTCATTTTCAAATTGCTCTCGATCATTGGAACATCATGGAGATGATGATGATCCGACAAGATCAGTGTAAAGATTGCTTTCCTTTTAGGATAGATAAGTCTCGAGTCTATAGTGTAGGGACATTAAAGTGAGAGTGTAAGTGGTTGTTAGAGAACAACGGTACTGAGTGTGACCAATAATAAAAAGTCACATGAAAAGTCTGCTCTCTCGTCAGTGACTATCTTGATGTTGTAGTTATGTGAATAGTTCTTTGACCTACAGTACCTCGGCTACTCACAATGGAGTTGCTATAGTTTGACAACATATAAATATGGTCCCTAACTATTCGGAGTCTTGCGGTGTTTGTTGGTTACAGTATGTTCACTATAGGAGTAGGATGTGCACTTATATAGGATATATCAGCCTTAGTAGTAGAAGAACAGTCCTATGTACCTATGAGGCTGAGTCTTTAAGTCTATGACCACAGCAACGTGATATTGGAAAGGAGTTTCCATGCGGATTCATGATTAGGCTCAAGCTAATTAAGTCTAGCAAATGATGGATACTTAGGATTTGACGAGTTTCCATGACCTGCATCCTATCAGGATTTTTGATAGAAGAACTCAATCATACAATACACCTAGAGATTCTGATCTTTCTTTTTTCTAAATTGTCACTACATGCTACTAGCATCACTGGTGGATTGAGAGAACTCATTAGGTTTGGTTTCGGATCATCGATCCTTCTAGGGTTGAGTTGGAATTGTTCCAGTCCATCGATAAGAGTTTTCGATGTTACTTTGATAGAGATCATTGTAAGTCTCACTACTAGATAGAAAATAACCTATGGGATCATATACCAAAGGGGTTGACTAAGTCAATTGATTGGATCAAAATCGTATTATCAATTAGATTGATAATTTGGATCAATCGATAAAAGTTACTTGTAGAAGTTTTGCTAACTATTAGCAAGTTTAGACCTAATTGCAAATATTGTAATTGATTTTGATATGATAAAGTTTGGATTTAGAATTTAATTAAATTAAATAAGATTTAATATAAATTAATTTAGATCTAATTTGAATTGAATGGGTAATCCTAATCCAAGTAGGACTTAGATCATAAACCTAGTCTGACTAGATTTCAAGTTAATTTGACTCAAATCGGGCTCGTTTTGACTTCGAATTAGATTTGGTTTGAACAAAAATTTAAAGGAGACTTAACCTAATCAGATTAGGATGGGAGAGATCCATTTGACTAGGGCTCTCCCTCCTTTTTGGTGCAATAATTAAGAAGGGGCCAATGCCCACTTTTTTGTTCGCGTGAGAATAAGAGGGGCGCCAATAGTTGGCCCCCCATCCCATTAGGACTCTATTTCTCTCTCTCTTTTTGGTATTTATGTGACCCTATTTGATTGGGAATCAAATTAAAAATTTTATTATTAGATTTGATTCTCTTTTAATGTGAAAATTAGAAGAGAAGTAGGACTCTTTTTTGGCGAGCGTGTATTCTATATTGGGCTGCCCTCTTTGCCTATTTAAATGGCACCCCACCTTTTGGACACCTAGGGGCTTGATTTCTTGAGATACTCCATGCCTATAGGGAGAGAAAAATTAGAGAAAAGAGAGAGAAAAATTAGATAAAAAGAAAGAAAATAAAAGGAAGAGAAAGGGTTCTCTCCTAGCTTGTTTGTCAAGATCCTGCGCGAAGGTGTTTGTGCTATCTTCTTCTACATCAAGATTCAATCAAACAGAGCCGATCTGAAAGAAGCTAGCACCTCAGTGATCATGAAGGCTTCGAGCTTAATTCAACTCTATGTGGATACCCATAGAGGCTAGATGCATGCATGGCTTCAAACGAAACCTGAAAAGCTTCAAGATCTGGTTTCCATATGATTTTTCTAGGTATGTTTTAATCACTCCTTAAATTAATTTTTAGATTTAATTGATCCATGTTTAACATGCATGTTAGATCTTTTATAAGTGATGCTAGATTAGATCTAGGGCATGCATTAGATTAAAATTTTAATCTATGCTTTCTTTCATGAGATGAAAAAAAAATCCTGCATCCTACAACCCTAAAACCTAATAGTGGTATCAGAGCCATGATTTTTAATATGCATGATTAAATTTGAATATGATTTAATAAGATTAATTAAGATCTAAAAATGATTATTTATGATTAATTTTCTAATTTTGAATCAAAATTAAATCATATTAAAATCTTAACCTAGATAGATCTATATCGGTATGGAAAGATTGTCTCATATTTAGATCTAATTTTTAATGAATATATGTGATATACTTCGATCATATTTAGATCTAATTTTAATTTTGATATATGATATCTATGCATATATATTATGTATAAATTTAGATCAAAATTCTTAGTAGTCTAGTACTTTTTGAGAATCATAGTAAAGGCCGTCCTGCCATAGGGGACTATGGTGGAAGGGGTACCCATATGAATCAAGAAGGAGAACCATGAAAAGAAAGAATTTACTTTTGTGCAAAACCCTAGATCCAAAATCTATTTAGGATCAGAAATTTTATGTATGAAGAATGATAGTTTAGATCTGAAAATAATATTGACATCTAAACTACTTCATATTCATAATGCACGTAATTAAGGATTTGAAAATTAAGAATAAAATCTGAAATTGAGAATTTAAGATCTTAATCTTAAATCATAATACATGAAGGTTTGGAATAGGTAGAACAATTAGGTCTAGTGATTATACTATAATTAAAATTTTTTTATTAGATTGGGTTAGAATCCTAACCAATTTTGAGCAGTTGATCGAACCCGATCAAAAGTTGATTGGGATTGGGTCAAAGGAGGTCAAAATTGAATTTAGTTATACTTGCTCATATCGATTCACATTTAATGTGAGTCGATTAAGTCAAGACCAAATTTGGTTTAGTGCTTCAAGCTGGAATCTCTAAACAAACCTATTCGATTCTAATTAACCAATTGGTGTCTAAGGCAAGTCTTGATCATGGTTTTTAATTGGCAGCATACTTACCTGGCCAATCATTGGTGTCTAAGGCAAGCATTGGCACCCTTCCACTGATCTTACTTACCTGACCAATATGGTTGATTAATGATTGAATCAGGTGGCTTAGTCATTCGAGTTGACCCATGCTGACTAGGTTAGTCAGACATGAGACCGTGTTAACCTAAATCTGGTCAGTCAGACATGAGATTATTCTGATCTATTTTAGATGAGATTTAAACATAAATCTCTCCATAAATATTAAGTCCTAGATCTTCCACCATTATACAAGTGCTGGCATCCTACTAGTGTTAATTATTCTCGACTGGATATACTGGTTTAGTTACACTGAAAAGATGCAACCACACTACTAGCATAAGATGTTGCTAGGTAATGATGGGGTTGGGCCCAATAATCGGATATGGTGAGGAACCCAATGATGGCTTTGCCTAAGCTTTGAATAGTGGGTCTGACTTAACTAGAGATTGGACCAATAAACGGACATGTTAAGGCTCCATGACTTAGAGACCATATGCTGCATCATGCTTAAGAATCATTGGATAATGATTGTCCACTCATCAGTATAGCATGACCCAATAACCATATACAATGAGGTGCATACATATCGGTGGGACCACAATACCTACTAGGAACCTTAGTCATGTAGGAATTTTTACATGTCCATGGGGGAGTGTGAGAGATTCATGAGAATAGTGAAAGTTTAATTTATTTCTTAAAGTCTCTAGAATAAATTTTAAATCAAAGTATAATTGTCTAACTTGAATCTCTACTCTCATAGTTAACTATGTCAGCCTCAAACACATTAGCCTGCATTCTTGAGTCCAACTGACTTACTGACCAAAATTACAAGGACTGGATCAGAAACCTCAAAATTATATTGAGTTCAGAGAAGTTAGGCTATGTGCTTGACCAGAACCCTCCTGCTTTACCAATCCATCCAAATGTTGAATAAAGAGCAGCACTGGATAAGTGGATGGATGATGATACTCGGGTCAAGTGCTACATTTTGGCTTCCATATCAAATGAGTTGCAAAGCTAGCATGAGCACATGCCTACTGCCATATCAAATGAGTTGCATGGTGAGTAGAGCCGAACAACATGCTTCGAAGTATCTAAGAGACTCTTCAACTCGAAAATGCACGAAGGATAGTTGGTCCATGATTATTGTCTAACAATAATCGAGGATCTAGAGGAGCTTGAGAAGCTCAGTCTGATTGTGAAGAAAGAGTTGCAGGTAGATCTAATCTTACAATCTCTTATTAGTGCATATAGTTAATTTATAGTAAATTATCATATAAATAAGTTAGACTGCACCTTGCTAGAGTTAGTCAACATGTTGGTCACTATAGAGGGTACCTTGAAGAGTGCAAGGGGCACTGTTCTAGCTGTGGAGCAGGCATCTTCCTCCAAGAGAAAGTCTTCTGAGAAGAAGAAAAACAAGCCTATAAAGAAACAGAAAAAGGAGGATAAGCTAAAGAAGAAGGATACTTCTAAGAAGGTGGCTGCTAATAAAGAAAAGTGTTTCCATTGTAATGTTGATGGCCACTAGAAAAAAAACTATCCCAAGTATCTGGAGAGCCTGAAGAAACAAAAGATGGATGCACCTTCGAAAGGTAAGTCCAGTATGCTCGTTATTGAATCTAACCTTACAGTTTTCTCTATTTCTAGTTGGATTTTAGACTCTAGTTTGAGTGCTCACATATGTACTTCTATGTAAGGTCTGGTAGAAAGTAGAGGACTAAGAGAAGAAGAATTGATCGTTCGTATTGGCAATGGAGCAAAGGTTGCTATAGTCACCGTTGGAATATACTCTCTTTGATTACTGTTAGGATCTGGATTAATTTTGAAAGACTACTATTATGTACCTATAGCTAGTTGGAATTTAATTTCCATGTCTGTACTAGCACAAAAAAATTATGAATTTAATTTTAATAAAAAAATTTATTTTATTTATTTGAAAAATAAATTGATTGTAAGAGCTCTTTTAATGGACAGTTTTATCATTTGCATGTTGATGCATCTGTAAATATTAACGAGCAACTAGTGAATGCCATAGGATATAAAAAACCTAGAGATGACCTAAACTACAAGTATATATGGCATCTTAGACTTGGTCATATTGGAGAGGATAGGATTAACAAACTAGAGAAGGATAGAATTCTTGACTCATTGAGTTTTGAGTCATACCTAGTTTGTGAATCCTTCCTTCAAAAAAAGAAACTAAGTTACCCTTTGTAGGACATGGGGAAAGGGCCACCAAACTACTTGCCCTAGTACACACTAATGTATGTGGGCCATTTGATGTGTAGACTAGGGATGGTTATCACTACTTCATCATCTTTACCATTGATTATTCATGGTATGGATATATGTTTCTTATGAAATATAAGTCTGAAGCCTTTGAAAAGTTCAAGAAATTCAAACATGAAGTAGGAAAATAAATCAAAAAATTTCTTAAGATTTTTCAATCAGATTGAGGATGTGAATATCTTAATAAAAAATTTTTGAGGTATTTTAAGGACAATGGCATTGTCTCATAGTGGACTCCTCCTAGTATGTCTTAGCTTAATGGGGTATCGGAAAGGAGAAACAGAATCTTATTGGATATGGTTCGATCCATAGCTGATCTACCTATGTTTCTTTGGAGATATATCCTACTAACCTCTATCTATATTTTAAATAGGATTTCCTTTAAATCTGTTTCTACCATACCTTATAAGATATGATATGGTAAGAAATCGAATCTGACTTACCTCAAGATTTGGGAATGTCCAGCCTATGTTAAAAGACTACTGGTAGACAAGTTAGAGGCCCGATCATAAAATGCTTACTTCATAGGGTATCCTAAACACTCATTAGGATACTACTTTTACTTTCCAGAGGATCACAATGTGATTGTGAGCCGGCATGCTAAGTTTTTGAAAAAATAGTTTATCTAGGATGGTGGTAGTAGGAGGTTAATTGATCTCAAAGAGAAAATCTCTAAAGAGCTACCAGCTAAAGATCAAGTTGAACCTATTGAATCAGTAGACGTAGTTACTCCTCCACCTCGTAGATCTAGTAGGATCTCCTATCCTCCTGAAAAGTACTTGGGTATACTAATAGAGGATGTAGAGGAAATATTTCTTATAAGAGATAAGGATCAAGTAATTGATCCTAAAACCTATGATAAGGCGATGTCAGACATCGACTCTGAGAAATGGTTGAATGCTATGGAGTCAGAAATTGACTCAATGCATTCAAACTAGGTCTAGATCTTAGTGGATCCACCAGAGGATATTGTACCCATTGGATGCACATGGATCTACAAAAGGAAGATAGGTATGGATAGTAAGGTAAAGATCTATAAAGCTAGCCTAGTAGCAAAGGGTTATAGTCAACGCGAAGGCATTGACTATTAGGATAGCTTTTCATCTGTAGCCATGCTAAAATTCATTCGCACATTGCTTGCAATTACAACTTATCATGATTATGAGATATAGCAGATAGATGTGAAAACAACATTCCTAAATGGATATCTTAAGGATGATATCTATATAGAGCAGTCTCTAGGTTTCACTCCTAGTGATAAAGTTTATAAAGTCTGCAAGCTGCATAAATTCATTTATGGATTGAAGCAAGCTTCCCAGAGTTGGAACACTCATTTCAATGATGCGATCAAATTATTTGATTTCATCAAGAATGAAAAAAATTCTTATGTTTACAAGAAGGTTAGTAAGAGAGCTGTCACATTTCTCATATTGCACATGGATAACATCCTCCTTATTGGGAATGATATTTCTATGCTGACCTCGATCAAGAGTTGGTTATCCAAAGAATTTTGCATGAAAGATCTAGGGGAAGCATCTTTTATTCTAGGAATTAATGTCTATAGAGATAGACTGAATAGGATGCTTGGCTTTTCATAGAAAATATACATAAAGAAAGTGCTGAAAAGGTTCAGTATGGAGAACTCTAAGAGGGAACTTCTATCCCTCAGACATGGCATTCATCTCTCCAAGAAGATGTGCCCTGGCACACCAAAGGAGATTGAGCACATGAGTCAGATCCTTTATTCTTTGGCTATAGGGAGCCTCATGTATGCCATATTATGTACATGACCTGATATAGCCCTTGTTGTGAGTGTCATGAGTAGGTATCAGTCAAATCTAGGTGGAGAGTACTGGACTACTATGAATAACATTCTTAAGTACTTAAGAAGGACTAAGGATTTGTTCTTGGTCTTTAGAGGAAATTCTAAGTTGCAGGTTGAGGGATACACTGATTCAGATTTTATGTCTAATCCTAATGATAGAAAATCTACATCAGGATGTGTATTTTTGTGCAATGGTGGTTCAACTAGTTAGAAAAGTTTCAAGCAACCAATCATTGCAGACTCTACAATAAAGGATGAGTATATTGCTGTGTCGAAAGCTGTAAAGAAAATCTTCTGATACAAAAAGTTTATTGTGAAGCTTGGAGTGATGCCATCAGATGCTATCATCCTATATTATGATAATAATGGTACCATAGCCCTTATCAAGAAGTCAAGGTCTCATCAAAAGTCTAAGTATATCGAGCAGCAATTTCATATAATACGTGACTACCTCGAGAAGAGATATATCAAGGTGCGAAGAGTAGTTCTCGCGGATAATGTGGTAGACCTACTGATAAAGCAATTGAGCCAGTCAAAGACTGAAGTCCACCATGAGAAAATGGGAGTTAGATACATGGCCAATTGGCTTTAGGTCTAGTGGAAGATTATTAGATATATGACCTAAAAAGCTAATTATTGGTCGCCACACTATATTTTTTTAAGTGATATTTTTATACTTGATTTATTAAATTAAAAAAATAAATATTTTTCTATCCATTCATGTGTAATATATCTGTGAATCATCTAAGAAGTTAATGGATAATGACACTTATTCTCAAGAGTTGAGAATTTAAGACATATGTCAATATAGATTAACTCCCAATTTGCTCTCGATCATTGGAACATCATGGGGATGGTGATGATCCAACAAGATCGGTGCATGGATTACTTTCTTTTTAGAATAGATGAGTCTTAAGTCTATAGTGTATTGGAGATATCAACTTACTATGATATCGATTGTTGTGGAGTCTGACTAGGACACCACCATCTTAGGACCTTCTTGATAACACTTGTATTACACTCAATCATGTATGGATACCATAAGAGAAAGAAAGAAGAATAAAAGATAAGAGAGCACACAATCAAGTATACATAGATTAGATCAAGGTCTACCTCTATAGGGCATGCAAACTTTACTATGAGAGAAAGAAAATCAAATAAATACAAGAAAAACTTATCACTCCATCCTTATACAAGAGTCTCTCAATAAAAAACCTCAAAACTTTCATAAAAGCTCTCTAAAATCTCTCAAGAATATCTCAACACCTCCAGAATATTACTAGCTCTCTGACATAATAAATGGTTCATCAATCAAAGTTATATAGACTCAAAAAATCTAAAAATAGTGTTTCAATAGGAAACTCGATCCCAAACACATCTAAGATCAATTTCTAGTAGTCTAATCATGATTGGCTTCCTCCTGGGCTATCGGATCATGCAAAAAAATCTCCTGATCAAGCTCGAATTGCTCCTAAGCCATTTGATCATGACTGGGAGCTCTTCTGGCCATCGGATCATGCAAAACAATCGTTCATCATGCCAAATCAAGCTTCTAGCCATCCGATCACGATCGGCTCTTGTATGAATTGTCGGATCATGACTGGTCCATGAAATATTATCATGGACCACATGAAATAGTTTGGAAATGGCCTATTGGTCCATGTAGGGGTGCTATAAGCCGATGGTCCATGGTGGACCATGCTCCATCTCCTGCTCCCGCATGGCCCGTGTGCTTGGGATAGTCCAGCATGTGGCTGGCCTAGCACCGCCAAGCACTACCAACCTGAGCTACATCACCACCGATCGATGCCAACCTATGGGCCCCTCCGAGGGCCCAGGGGTCGTGCTATCATGCTATGATCTTCTTTTGCATATAACTTCTCCATCTGAATTCCGTTTGGACTGTTCTTGGCTCCTTAGACTCTGTTCATTATCCTAGATCTCATTCTAGACTTATTATGGATTGAATCTCAAGGTGTTTTTCTTAATAATCTCTATCTCAACTCGATATTTGGCCTCCATCTATCTTTAAGAGCCTGTGATCCATCTCGCTCCCACACCCTGGGGCATGTCTGCTGTCTCATGGATGGACAAATGTGAGAATCGAGCTAGGCCACTTGATCCCACCTCCATCAATAACTATATCCATTCCGACCAAAGACCTGCTTGGGGTAGCCTCCTATGGCAACAATAATTTCACTTTGCGACGTTGCCTCTCATCCTCCCAAGTTTTCTGTCTTGTGCTCGATCCACCTCCACTTGGAGCTCCACCTTGCACTGGGCTTCCTCTGGCTCCTAAAGCTCCACCTCATACTAGACTCTCTGCCAGATAGTAATATCCTCTCATTCTCTTCTTTCCCTCCAGAATAACCTTATTGCCATGCATAACCTTCAGGATTCTATCACTAGCTATCCACCTGTAGCTATTTGAATCCAATCTGCTCAGTGAGATAAGATTCCATCTAAAATCAGGTATGTATTAGAGCTCTCCTAATCTCCTCAATGCATCATCTCGTGTCCTCCAATTGACCATCTTGATGCCTCTAATTGTATAGCTCGATCCATTCGACAGATGAACAGTGCTCTCACTACTCTTTAAGGAGTTAAACTGCTCCTCTTTACAACAAACATGATATATGCATGCAGAATCTAAAATCCACTATTGGGAAGAAGAAGATATCTCATTAGATATCATTAGGATATCATCCTCTGACTCACTACTGATCATCACTACAATAGCCCTGATCTAATTCCTAAGCTACAGGCAATCTCTGACATAATGCCCTAACTTATCGCATTGGTAATATCTGATCTTGCTAGGGTCCCTCATCTTGAATTTAGATCGTCCTTCTTATGATCTTTTGTCACTCCATCTACTACCACCTGCTCCTCCAAAAATTATCAAAGCTGAGCCATCACCATCTAAGCTCAAAGTTGGGTTCTCCTTCCTGAGAACCTCGTTATGAAGAATCACCATAGTGATCTCATCCATCTTGATGGTGCTCTTGAAGGAACCAGATCTAGGATTTCACAGATAGATCTTAAAATTTTTTCAAAATCTTATAGTGAAAGACTTAAATAAATCTAAAATTTATTTAAATAACCATATAAATACCTAGATCTCAGATCTATTACATGATCAAGGCATGATATTAAATCAAAAATTAAAATTAAATAAGAAAGAAAAAAGGTTGATCAAATCAACCTAGATCTACACTACATCAAATACAGGTATAAAGTTTATAGATCAGATCTATTATCTGAGCAAGTTTAGACATTCTAACTTACTGATCTGGGCTTGAGGATGAAGTCATGAGCTGCACATGCATCTAGACTCTAGGAGTCGTCTACACGAGCCTACGATCTCTGATTTGAAGTTCGATATAGAAAATCAGCACAGCATGCTAGTACTGTGCTGATCCTTCTTCGATGGTCGATCCGATTCTTTCTTCTTCAAAATTTGGACTCTCCAAAATATGAGAAGGAAGATGAGAGTTTGCTGATCTAAGACTCTCTTAAAAAACTTAAAAGAAAGGAGGAGAGATTGAAAATAAAACAATCCTAGAAGAAGACCCTCTTCTTCTTCTCTTTTCTCTCACCTAGACACCTAGTTTGGTGCCTATGGACCCCCATGCCCAAGGATCCTCTTATTTTGATTTTTGCATACCCCAAACCTTTTTCTAAATCTTTGTATTTCATAAAAAAATAAAAACAAAATTCATCCAATAAATAAGAAAAAAGAAGAGTCCAAGTTAGGTCAAATTTTTAGACTAGGAATATCCAAATATGGAAAGTTGTTGGGGCGCCCAACTCTTGGGCGCCTCATCCATAATTTTTGGTGTGGACCAGCAAGGGAGGGCACACAAAAAAGAAGATTATTTTCAAAGAATAAGAGAAGAATTAATTAAAAGAGGGGGTAGCACTCAAGGGAAGATGTTTTGATTAATAAGGATTCTATCTCATAGAAACCTAAGCAAAACCAATTTCTCCTTTGACTTGGTCTTCCATTTAACTTCCAAATATAACTTGGAGGGAGAGAGGGGGCATGCAAATCAGAAAGAAAGAGATTTTCCATGAAAAATATCTAAGAAATAGGAATGAAGGGTGTTGGGACTACGGTGGCGCAAGGAGATAGGGAGTCCTAGTCACACTAGGACTCCTATTTTGACTTGGTCAAACAAGACTTTTAACCAAATAAAATCAAGATTAAATCAACCCAATTAAATAAGATCCTAATTCATTTAAGGACTTAATTAAATTAGATTAAATTATATTTAATTCTAATTTATTTTTTAATTAAATTAAAAAAATTAGATTAATCCGAGTCCTAGTTAGACTAGGACTAGTTCTTCCTTGCACTTAGCTTATCCAATAAATCAATTGGACTTGATCCAATCAAGCCCAAATCAAATCTAATTAAATTATATTTAATTAAACTTAATCTTAATTTATTGGCTTAATCAAATTAAGCTAATTATCAATTCAATTGCTAATCGATCCTCCTGCAACACTTGCACTAGGTTAAACACCAATCATATTGATTATTTAACCCTAGAACGATTCTTAATCATTGATCAACCAACTGATCAGATCGTAAGCTCTAATGTGTATGATCTCATAGGTTTGAACTTAAGTCGATAGCATAGAAATAAATTTTTGTACCAATCAAAGTGACCATCTAGTAATGATATCCGACGATCGGATAGGTCAAAGGTGTAGAACACCATCCTTAGAACCCATGCGGATATAGTTTTCATATAATTCATCCCCTTGACCATAATGCTCGTAGGACATATTAGAGTTTAATTGTCAACTCTGATTAGGTTGTCCATATTGTATTTCAAAATATCAAATCCATCTAATGGATTACCTTGGCCAAGATTGTGCTATATTGAAATATAGTGATATATTCTTCTTCAACTCTTGAAGTGGTCAATTCCATCTTGATCACACTCCAACTTTGCAAGTACTTGACTGTGCCCAGAAGCCTTTCATTATTGAATTAGAAATTTAGTTAGTCCAGTACCAAAGTACAGTGAGTTGCTTGCAAGTCATTGAGATGATCTCAGGTCTAAGGGATACTTATACCTATATCCCATCAGAGATATTCTCGACAGTAGAATACTCTAGAGTTGATCATATTTAATGATGATGTATCCATACATCTTATCTGTATGTCATACCAGTGTCTCCACATACCTTAGTTAAGAGGACAATCGAGCTATATGGCGTATAGCGATCTATGCTCGATAGATGATGTCGTCCTAATTAACAGCCTATCATTTGGTCGTAAATAAATTTAAGGACTAATCGATAAATCCTCTCTTTATCGAAACTAAATATCCTAAGAACTTCATCATAATAATGGAGTTCATTAGAAGATGTAAATTTATGATGAAAAAAGATGCCAAAATATTTTTTATTAATTAATAAATTATTTATAATTATAAAATAGCTCAATCATCAACAGGCTGATGATTGGCTTTGGGATATAATTTTTAACAACTCCCGCTTGTCCTAAAGTCACTCGGCACAGTATCTAATACCCATCTTCGACCTCTGGTTGTCGAACTCCTTCATTGCCAGAGCTTTAGTGAAGGGATCGGCTAGGTTCTCCTTTCCATTGATCTTCTGAAGGTCGACATCACTAGAAGATCGACGTCATCATGATCCACGATCTCATGGACCAAATGAAAGTGGCGTAGAATGTACTTTGTTCGTTGGTGTGCCTTTGGTTCTTTTGCCTGAGCTATGACATCAGTGCTATCATAATAGAGTAGGATTGGACCATCAATGGAGGGTGCTATTTTGAGCTCGATGATGAATTTCCTCAGCCACATAGCTTTTTTTGCTGCATCTAATGCTGTCATGTACTCTGCTTCATAAACAGAGTCAGTCACTGTATATTGCTTGAAACTTTTTTAGTAGATGGCTCCACCATTTAGAGTAAAGATATATTCTGACACACTTTTACTATCATCATGATCAGATTGAAAGCTGGAGTCTATAAACCTCACAAGCTTCAGATCTGACTCATCATATACCAATCATTGGTTCTTAGTATTTTTCAAATACTTAAGGATGGTTTTAACCACCTTCCAGTGATTTTCTTCAGGATCAAACTGGTATCTACTCACTACTCCTAGTGAGTATGCTACATCTGGTCTCGTACATGCCATTACATACATAATAGATCCCACTACTGAAGCATAGGGAATTCTACTCATATGCTCTCTCTCTTTAGGAGTTGTCGAACAATTCTTTTTAGAGAGAGAAATTTCTTGGCCTATTGAAAGATAGTTCTTTTTGGAATTCTCCATGCTGAACCTCTTCAGCATAGTTTCTATGTACGTGGATTGAGATATACCAAGCATCCTTTTAGATCTATCCCTTTAGATCTTCATTCCTAGGATGTAGGATGCTTCATCCAAGTTCTTCATGGATAACTATGATGACAATCAGACTTTTATTTCTTATAGTGCAGGAATGTCATTCTCGATTAAGAGAATATCATCCACGTACAAAATAAGGAACACCACTGCTGGACCATTTGCCTATTTATAAATGCAGGGTTTTTCTCCATTCTTAATGACGCCATACATTTTGATCACTTTATCAAAACACATGTTCCAACTTCGAGATGCCTGCTTCAATCCATAAATGAATCTCTGAAGCTTGCACACCTTAGACTCATCTATGGATGTGAATCCTTTAGATTGTATCATATACACCTCTTTGGTCAGCTCTCCATTTAGAAAAGCTATTTTCACATCTATCTATCAGATCTTATAGTCCAGATGGGCAGCAATGGCAAGCATGATTCGAATGGATTTGAGAATTACCATAGAAGAGAATATCTCATCATAGTCAATACCATAATGTTGACGATACCCCTTGGCAATCAGATGGGCTTTATAGGTCTCCACCTTTCCATCTGTGCCCCTCTTCTTTTTGAAGATCCATTTACATCCAATGAATTTAACTCTTTCAGCTGGGTCAACTAATGTCCATACATCATTGACCTTCATAGAATCTATTTCGGATCTCATGGCTTCTAGCCATTTCTCAAAGTCGGATCTCTGCATCGCATACATATAAGTGATCGGATCCTCATCATTCTCATCGAGTTCGATAGGATCACCATCCTGGATCAAGAAACCATAGTATCTATCCAGATGGTGGGGTACTCTATCGGATCGCCTTAATGGTATGGGTTCACTAGACTTCGGATCTGATCTGATCAAATTCAACTTAGGTTCAATATTCTGTATCAGATTTTTTATCTATTGAACTTCATCAAGTTCAACCTTAAAGGCAACAGTTCCTTCATCAAGAAATTTTTTTTCCAAAAAGATTGTCCTAAGGCTGACAAACACATTTTGTTTATCAACATAGTAGAAATAATATCTTTTAGTCTCTTTTGGGTATCCTATGAATATACACTTGTCAAACCTAGGTCCAAGTTTGTTTGTAACTAACCATTTGACATAAGTCGGACACCCTCAAATCCTAAGATATGAAAGTATTGGCTTATGTCCTGTCCATATCTCATATGGAGTTTTAACTACAGACTTATTTGGAACCCTATTTAATAGATAACAAGCTGATTTGAGTGCATATCTTCAGAAGGATATCGATAAGCTGGCAAATCACATCTTGGATCGGACCATATCTAACAAAGTTCGATTCCTCCTTTTAGACACACCATTATGCTATGGTATTCTAGGAGGAGTTAATTGGGAGAGAATTCCATTCTCTCCTAGATATATGAGAAACTCACCAGAAAGGTATTCTCCTCTTCGATCAGACTGAAGAGATTTAATACTCTTTCTAGTTTATTTTTCTACTTCACTTTGAAATCGTTTAAACATTTCAAAAGAATCTAACTTATATTTCATCAGATAGATATATCCATATTTGGATAGATCATCTATGAAAGTGATGAAGTAGACATATCCACCTCTGGCACTTATGCTCATTGGTCCACATACATCAGTATGTACTAGACCTAAGAGCTCATTGGCTCTCTCACCTTTTCTAGTGAAAGATGACTTGATCATTTTACCAAGAAGACAGGACTCATAGGTTGGAATTGATTCACAATCATTAACTTCGAGGATTTCCTCCTGAGTCAATCTATTTATCCTGTTCTTATTTATATGACCTAGCCTATAGTACCATAAGTAGATATCTGATATACTATCTAATCTAAGATACTTGCCAGTAGAATAGACTACATTAACAGATTGTGATAACATATATACACCATTATTCAATTATCCACAGAAAGCAGTAACACCATTCATAATGACATTACAAACTCGTTTCTTTATTGAAATTTCATAATTGTTCATGGCCAAAAAGCTGATAAAAATTATAATTAAAAAGAAACTAGGACAAAAATGACAATCACTAAGAATAATGGTATGAGATTCAAATACAAGTTTCAAAATTTCTAAAACTAGAATTGGAATCGATCTTCCATCTCCAACGTTCAGAAATCTCTCGCTTTGCTCGAATCTTTTACTGACCTGTAACCCCTGTAACGAATTGGAAATATGATAAGGACTATCGGTATCCAATACCCAGTCAGTAATATCATAAATAGAGAAATTACAAGGAGTTATTATATAAATATTTTGCGCAGCAACAGCTTGCTTCTTTCTCTACCTATTCGGATCCAGGAAGATAATGTACTGAAGATAGTTCCTCTTCGAGTACCCCCTCTTCTTGCAAAAGAAGCATTCAGCTTGACTCTTATCGGGCTTGATCTTCCTGGTCTGGCCCTGCACTGATGTCCCAGCTTGAACTTGCACCTTCTTTGTTTTCTTCTTCTTGTTCTTCTTTCCTTTCCTAAAGGATCGAGAATCAGAAGATGAACCTCCCACTAAGTTCATCGACTCTTTCTGGAGTTGGTGATCCTTCTCAAAGTTCTGAGGTAACCTCAGTAAGCCATGGCAGTTTACTTTAGACTTTGTCATTCTATAATGAGTAAGAAAAGGGAGATAGGACTTTGGCAGTGAGTTCAGTATTACATCTTTTCCAAGTTGTTCATGCAAGAAAAAACTAAGTTTGCTCAAGTGCTCTATCAGCTCGATCATATACAGTACATGATCAGTGATAGAGGCTCCACCTACATTCTAACATTGAAGATGGCATAACTAGTCTTGTGCCTCTCAACATCATCGAGTGTGCCAAAAGAATTCTCCAACACTTGGAGCATTTCATTTGGCTGAGCTGTCTCAAACCTGTGATTGAACTCATCTCTCATCGTAGCTAGCATAATGCAGCGCACCATGGTTCGATCACCAAGCCACTTTTGATAAGTATCTCTAACTGTTCCACGTTTATTGACAGCTGGCTTCTCAGGTGTAGGATTCATTAGCACATATAGAATCCGTTCATGCTCCAGAACAATCTTTAACTTTCGGTACTAGCTATCAAAGTTGGGTCCCACCAACTTATCATTATCCAATAATGATTGAAGCGATAAGAAATTGGCCATGTCTGCATAAAAGAAAACTAAAATCTAATTAGTAATTGATTCATTTAAACCTAAAGATTTAGACTTTAATCAAAAGATTTCTTTCACTATTTTATTCGAATTGGTAGCCTCTACGTCTAATTCGAGAAATTATCCTAATTTCTTAGTGGGTACTAGAATTCACATAGACTGTACACGAGCCCAACTTTGGTTGGCCCACCCATGTACATCTAAGGATAGGTTCATAACCAATTGTTTCTCTAAATAATTTTTAATAATTAAATTTTGCCCCAGGCCCTGATCAGTTGGCTTTGGCCTTCTCAAAAAAGGGTCCAGTTAGGTCCAACCATTAACATGACCATACTTGGCCCATCCAACCAATGAATGATCAAGCCCAACTTTGGTTGGCCCACCTAACCACCATTTAGAAAGATGTATCCAAGAGATCATATAATGAATGATAATTCCATCAACTGATAAACACCAAGCTTTTGGGCCTCCAATGATTATTCAACTGATGGAACCATTATCATCCACTTTAATGGGAGGCTATGATCCAGGTATCATATAACTATTTCATTTTAGGGATCTAATAATTTTAGAAAATTTATTTATAGAAGTGAGTAGGTCAGATTAACCAGCTTGTCATGATCCTCTCACTAACTTTACTAAGTCAGCTTGAGGGAGACCATTAATAGACTGGTCTAGGAGCACCTAAATCAGTCAAACTGATTTACCTAGCTGACATGGGTTAGCTCGAATAGTCAAGCGATCCGATCAAAACATAATCTCACCAAGAGGTCAGGTAAGTTTAATCAGTGGAAGGGTCTGCCAGGCTTGTCTTAGACACTATCAGAAATGGTCAGATAAGCAGGCTGCCAATTAAAAACCACTGATTTGGTTTACCTTAGACTCCAACTAGTTTAGTTAGTTTCAATTAGATCAATCTAATAGTTCATGCTAGACCGCATAGCCAAGAATCAAGTTCATCTTGGATCTTGTTAAAGATATGGACTTGACCAACTACAACTATTATAATTGATTTAGAGAATCCTTGACCTAATCTAAGATAATAATTGATTGGATTTAGTCAATTCTCTAATTAAGTCAATTCTTTAATCTAACCCTATGTCTAACCCAATTAATGAACCTAATCTCCACTAACCCATTTAACCCAATGTGTTATGATTTATGTCTTAGGATCTTCAATTCATAATTCTAGATCCTAATTAATCAACTTCTTAATTCTCAATTAAGTTTTGGGCTGAGGGTTGGGGTTCGACTTTTCAAAAATAATTTTTATGTTTATAAAATATTTTTATAACATGGTTCTATCAATCAAGTTGCATGTTTAATTCATAATCAATATGCAAGTAAAATAAATATAAAACTACTTTAGATCTAATCTAAATAGGTTCATGTAATTGAAACAGTTTCAATAATAATCAATCATAAATCTTTCTAGATAAAATCTAACATATTTATGATGATTAAAATTAGATTAAAATATTTTTAATCAGATCATAAAATCTCATAGATCTAATCTAAAATTTTATGATCAATATTTTAGATCAGCACGTATTAGGACAATCTATTCACTGTAAGGGATAAATCTTACAGCAGGACAACCTTATGATAGTCCGTGCAATCTAAAATATATTTTTTTTAAATTTTAAATTTAATAATTAGATTATAAATTAGATCTAATCTAAGAAATAATCTAGATATACATAAAAAATTATGTAATAAGAATCTAGGCTCTGATACCAATTGAAGGAACCAGATCTAGAGTTTCATAGGTAGATCTTAAAACATTTTCAAGATTTTATAGCAAAAGACTTAAATAAATATAAAATTTATTTAAATAATTATATAAATATCTTGATCTTAGATCTATTATATGATTAAGATATGATATTAAATTAAAAATTAAAATTAAATAGGAAAGAAAAAAGGTTGATCAAATCAACCTAGATCTACACTACATCAAATGTGGGTATGAAGTTTATAGATAAGATCTATTACCTAAGCAAGTTTAGACATTCTAACTTGCTAATCTAGACCTGAGGATGAAGTCATGAGCCGCACATGCATCCGACCTCTAGGAGTCATCCATACAAACCTACGATCTCTGATCTGAAGTCCGATGCAGGAAATCAGCACAGAATACTAGTACTATGCTGATCCTTCTTTGATGGTCGATTCGATGCTTTCTTCTTTAAAATTTGGACTCTCCAAAATATGAGAAGAAAGATGAGAGTTTGCTGATCTGAGACTCTCTGAAAAAAACTTAAAAGAAAGGAGGAGAGATTGAAAATAAAACAGCCCTAGAAGAAGACCCTCTTCTTCTTCTTCTTCTTCTCTTTTCTCTCACCTAGACACCTAGTTTGGTGCCTATGGAACCCCCACGCCCAAGGACCCTCTTTCTCTAATTTTTGTCACCCCAAACCTCTTCCAAAACTCTATATTTTGCAAAAAATTTAGAATAAAATTTATCTAATAAATAGGAAAAAAGAAGAGTCCAAGTTAGGTCAAATTTTTAGATTAGGAATATCCAAACATAGGAAGTTGTTGGGACGCCCAACTCTTGGGCACCTCCTCCATAATTTTTGGCATGGACCAGCAAGGGAGGGTGCACAAAAAAAATTTTATTTTCATAGAATAAGAGAAGAATTAATTAAAAGAGGAGACAGCACTCAACGGAAGATGTTTTGGTCAACAAGGATTCTATCTCATAAAATCCTAAGCAAAACCAATTCCTCCTTTGACTTGGTCTTCCACCTAACTTCCAAATATAACTTGGAGGAAGAGAGGGGGCGTGAAAATCAGGAAGAAAGAGATTTTTTATAAAAAATACCTAAAAAAAGGTATGGGGGGCATTGGGACCAAGGTGACGCAAGGAGATAGAAAGTCCTAGTCACACTATGGCTCCTATTTTGACTTGGTCAAATAAGATCTTTTAACCAAATAAAATTAAGATTAAATCAATCTAATTAAATAAAAACCTAACCCATTTAAGAACTTAATTAAATCATATTAAATTAGATTTAATTCTAATTTACTTTTTATCAAATTAGAAAATTAGGTTAATGCGAGTCCTAGTTAGACTAGGACTAGTTCTTTCTTGCACTTTGCTTATCCAATAAACTAATTGGACTTGATCCAATCAAGTCCATACTAAATCTAATTAAATCATATTTAATTAAACTTAATCTTAGCTTATTAGCTTAATCAAATTAAGTCAATTAGTAATTCAATTGCTAATCGATCCTCTTGCAATACTTGAACTAGGTTAAACACCAATTGTATTGATTGTTTAACCTTAGAACGATTCTTAATCGTTGATCAACCATCTGATCAGATCGTAAGCTCTAATCTATGTGACCTCATAGGTCTGAACCTAAGTTAATAGCATAAGAATAAATTTTTATATCAATCAAAGTGACCATCTAGCAATGATATCCGACGATCGGATAGGTTGAAGGTGTAGAACACCATCCTTAGAACCCATGCAGATATAGTTTTCGTATAATTCATCCCCTTGACCACAATGCTCGTAGGACACATTAGAGTTCAACTATCAACTCTGATCAGGTTGTTCATATTATATTTCAAAATATCAAATCCATCTGATGGATTACCCTGGTCAAGATTTTGCTATATTGAAATATAGTGATACATTCTTCTCCAACTCTTGGAGTGATCAATTCCATCTTGATCACACTCCGACTTTGTAAGTACTTGATTGTGTCCAGAAGCCTTTCATTACTAAATTAAAAATTTAGTTAGTTCGGTACCAAAGCATAGTGAGTTGCTTGTAAGTCACCGAGGTGATCTCAGGTCTAAGGGATACTTATATCTATATTTCATCAGAGATATTCTCGATAGCAGAATACTCTGAAGTTAGTCACATTCAATGATGATATATCCATACATCTCATTTGTATGCCATACCAGTGTCTCCACATATCTTAGTTAAGAGGACAATCAACCTATATGGCATATAGCGACCTATGCTCGATAGATGCTGTCGTCCTAATTAACAGCCTATCATTTGGTCGTGAACAAATTTAAGGACTAATCGATAAATCCTCTCTTTATCGAAACTTAATAGTCCTAAGGACTTCATCACAACAATAAAATTTATTAGAAGATGTAAACTTATGATGAAAAAAGATGTCAAAATATTTTTTATTAATTAATAAATCAATTATAATTATAAAATAGCTCAATCATCAATAAGCTGATGATTGGCTTTGGGACATAATTTCCAATAGCTCTTCCCTACTAGATGAGCAATCACTAAGGGCTTGCATGCAGGGGGAAGCGATGCTAGCAAGACCAATGCCCTGATCTTCTCCTCAACCTTCTCACCTATACTACGAAGATCGATAAGAATCTTTTGAAAGTGGCTGCGATGCTCTTACATACTCTATCTCTTGGTCATCCGCAATTAGTAGAACTACCTCTAAAGAAAGAGGGTGTTGGTGAGGGACTTCGTCATCTACAACTCCTAATGCTTCGATCACAACATTGTTGGGAAGGTCTCGTTAAGTACATGGATCACTACCTCATTTATCTGGTACATACAGATGGTACTCACCATCTTCATTTGTAGCCACTCCTAGGTCCTCTCTTCTTTGGTGCCTAGCTTCTTTTCATTCAAGAGAGCGTCGATCAACCCATGTTGGATGAGCATATCCTTCACCCTTGCTTGCCACAAGGAGAAATTGCTCTTTCTGTCGAACTGATTGATCTCTATCTTGATTGTGCTTATCTTTTTCATCTTTTTTTATCTCAATCAAAACCATCATGATCTGGACAACCATGTGTGCTAGTATTGCCTAGCTCTGATTCCAATTGTTGGAGATATTAACTCACTCTGATATTAATTGTTATAGAGTCTGATCAGGACACCATCATCTCAGGATCTTCTTAATACCACTTGCATTGCACTTGATCATGTGTGGATACTATTGCAAGCAATATAATTCTTGCCAAAGTCCTTAGCCACCGACCCCCATTCTGAAGGAATTTGCCAATTCTCTCAACAATAATTCCATATCACAGAACTTGTCGAAGGCACATTGAAGCCTGGCCAGACAATCTTGAATAGTAAAGAAAAACTATTATTTAACTAATCTTGCTTCTTAACTTAGAATGAATGATAGGACTAAAGTTTAACCCTCCTGACCTTGATTGGTGATGAGTTTTGAAGATAGTTGAAGTCCTATAATATGGACCATGCGCTCCTTCTAGCCGAACTCCTCCGATCGCGCTCCTTCTAATCAAACTCCTTCCAGATGAACTCTTCCAATCATGTTTCTTTCGGACAAACTCCTCCAATCGTGCTCCTTTTAGTAGTGCTTCTTTCAGTCGGACTCTTTTTGGATGAACTCCTCCAGTCGCGCTCCTCTCAACAGGATTCTTTCCAGGCAGACTCCTTCCAAACGAACTCCTCCAGTCGTGCACCTTCCAGACGAACTCCTTCAGTCATGCTTCTTTCGGATGAACTTCTCTAATTGCACTCCTTCCAATTGAATTTCTTCGATCATGCTCCTTCTAATCGGACTCCTTCTGGATGAACTCCTATAGTCGCGCTCCTTCCAGCAGTGCTTCTTCTAGTCGAAGTCTTTTTGAATGAACTCCTTCAGTCGTGCTCCTTCCAACAGTGCTCCTCCTAGGCAAACTCCTTCCAGATGCACTTCTTTTAGTCATGCTTCCTTCAGCCGAAGTCCTTCCATTCGAATACCTTTTGGGATGAGCTTCTCTCAGCCAATCGTGGATCTACTTAGTCCATGTTACGCCTGTCAGCTGGAGCCATCTAGAAGGACCCCGTTGAATCACTAATTCATGACAACTGCTCCACGAAGGATGGAACATAGTATTTCAGATTTTAATTTTGGAGGCACCTACCTACACACAACCTAGAAGGCTTTCGAGCTCCTTAAAGCAACTAGATATTGCCCAAATAGACCTCGGTCAGTTATAAGTTCACTGCATATACTAAAGTTTTCAACCTATGTCCGAACTCCAACAAATGGATCTCAACTGTCTGCAAGTCGTGACAAATGATAACTCATCCTTCATAACAAACTCTACATGACCTAAGTGATCCACTACTAGATGGTTACGACTATCACCATCAGTTTGTTACACGCTCTATCTATAAAAGGGATGCTTTAGATATATTTTTCTCTAAGCTCTCTTTCCCTCCCCATTACTCTACTTCTCTATTTCTTGAGCACTCCATTCTAGTTGGCCAGAGAATTGACTTGAGTGATAGAGGATCCTGTCGGAGCCATCCACCTTTGGTTTGGAGTTTGTTTTGTAGGTCTCGTCGGCAGTCTTACCTTTCCAACTCTAGCTACCTCTGACATCCTCACAGATTTATGCACCAACAGGATTGGTACTAGAGGAAGGGCCTCTAAGCTCTTGTTCTAAAAGAAATGCCCAATCGATCCTATCTATCTTCTTCCTCTCCTATTCTTTTGAATCTACCTTCATTTAATCTCTTCTTGCTCCAAAAATGCCCTCAAAGAGAACAACT
This sequence comes from Cocos nucifera, assembly GCA_006176705.1. Lineage (NCBI taxonomy): Eukaryota > Viridiplantae > Streptophyta > Magnoliopsida > Arecales > Arecaceae > Cocos > Cocos nucifera. The sequence continues at coordinate 1,821,842 of QRFJ01000076.1, forward strand.
ACTCGATGGTCTACTACTTCTATCGCTAGATTCGAGCTAGATTCGTCCGTCACAGCTCCATCGCCAACATCTCAACCTCCTCCATCTGTAGCTATAGTTGATCCGGAGCAGTTCAACCTACTGATGTAGTAGGTTTAAGGTCTCACCAAAATAGTGCAGGCCATCATGCAGCCCCCCACAGCAGCCCAGCTGGAGAGATCTCCATCGAAACTTGAAGAATCGGTATAAAGAAAGGCCACCTGGATCAGCAGACTCGTTACCCTCGAGAAGAAGAAGCAGAAAGCAGAGAGTTCCTACTCCGATCATGATTTTTCTTTGGAGGAGACTTTTTCTATCTACAATCGGTGGCCCTCTAAGATCCATGATCGAGATGATGCTCTCGATCAGAAGCTTCAGAACATGAATTAGTAGATTAAGGAGCTCCGCCATGCCGCTCTAGTCCACCACAACAATATTTGCACTGATCCTCGCTTTTCTGCCTGAATCATGCAGGAGCCCATCTTGCCAAACTTTAAGCTTCCTTAGTTTAAGACTTATGATGGGACCACCAATCCTGCCGACCACCTCAGTGCCTTCAGAATCATGATGCTGCTCCATGGCGCTTCTGACTCCATCCTCTGCTGAGCTTTCTCCTCTACTCTAAAAGGAGCAGCAAAGAACTGATACATGGGTCATAAACTAGGTACCATTTTCTCTTTCGATATGTTGAGCCATGAGTCCGCATCTCATTTCATCAGCAGCTGATGCTAAAGATAAGGTTTGGACTCCCTTGTTAACATCAAGTAGAAGGAGGGGGAGTCTATCCAAGCTTACATTAGCCACTTCAATGTTGCTGCTCTGGAAGTTCGTAACTTAGACCAGTCTATTGCTATGGCCGATTGAAGGATGGCCTTTAGAAGAATGATCTCCTTTTCTTCTTGGAGAAGAAGTATTCCTAGGACTTTACCGACATGCTAGCCCGAGCCGAAGGCTCTACCCAAGCAAAGAAAGCCTTCAAACAAAAGGATGATGAAGCCATGAGAGAGCGGCAAGCGAGTGAATCCAGTAAGTCCACACCTGAAGAAAAATTAAGTAAAGCTCAACCGTTCTCCCGAACTCCTTCTGAGTATAGATGAGCCCGAACTCCACCTTGAGCTCATTGATAAAGAAGTCTGGATCGAAGAATCCAGTGGAACTCTTCTTTCAAAAGATTCAATAACTTTGCTTCCTTGAACACTTCGAAGACTCAAATATTAATGAAGATAAGTGAGCAGCTACCAGGATCGGAGAGGAAGCAAACTCACTCGACCAAGTGCAACCCCAATAGGTACCGCCTCTACCATCATGACTATGGTCACGATACTGAAGAATGTATCTAGCTTTCAAATGAGATCAAGGTATTGATTAGAAAAGGTCGATTGGATCGATTTATCAGACGCCAGCTGGAGAGAAGAGAAGATCATCCAAGAGCCCCACCACAGTCTGAACCATCTCGAAGGGATGAATCGCAAGAAGATCAGCCTCTCCTTGGAATCACCAACACTATTGCTGGAGGACATTAGTGAGGGGAGGCCAGTGGATTGGTAGAGCCAACAAAGAAGCAGTGGATAGAAGAACCCATCACTTTTACTAAAGAAGATGCTCAGGGAGTTCAGCTTCCGTATAATGATGTGATTGTAGTCACTTTAAATTTTATTGATTATGATGTACGCCATATTTTAATTGATAATAGAAGCTCTGTCGTAGACTTATCAATAGATCGGGTTTGGGTCAGAACCTAAATATCCAGATTCGAACTCGATTTTAGTTACTGGTACTGGATCTGGATTTGGATATCCGATGGGTCTGGCCTTGAAGTACTAGATTTGGACCCTAATGGATCTCGGATATCCAGATCCAGTTTTGAGATTTGAAACTAAGAAAGGGAGAGACTGAGAGGGAGACAAATTGATTGAGAGAGGGAGGGTTGGTCAGTCGCCGTCCGTCAGCAAGAGAGATCGAGAGAGGGAGAGAGGGAGGGAGGGGGTCCGGTCTCACCGACGAGGGAGATCAAGAGAGGGAGAGAGGAAGGAAGGGGTTCGGCCTCACTGCCATCATCGGGAGGAGGGCGTTTGACCTTGCCGATGAGGGAGATCAAGAGAGCAAGAGAGGGAGGGAGGGGTTTGGCTTTGCCGCCGTCACCGATGAGGGAGATCCAAGGGAGATCGAGTGAGGGAGAGACAGAGGGAGGGGATCTCGGGTCTGGCCTCACTAGTGAGGCAGATCGAGAGAGGGAGAGAGGAGGGAGGGGTCCAGCCTTGCCACCATTGTCGGTGAGGGAGATCGAGAGAGGGACGAGCTGACAAGGGAGACCTGAGGGAGATCGAGAGAGAGGGAGGTCGAGAGAGGGAGAGAGGGAGGGAGGGGTTTGGCCTCACCATCGTCGTCGGGAGGGAGGGGGTCTGGCCTCGTCGATGAGGGAGATCGAGAGAGGGAGAGAGGGAGATTGAGAGAGGAAAGGTGGGGGTCCCGAGTCTGGCCTCGCCAGCGAGGAAGATCGAGAGAGGGAAGGAGGGAGGGAGTCTGGGCCGTCCGACCTTGCCGGCAATGGAGATTGAGCGAGAGATGGGCAGTCGAGAAGATGAGGGGAGATCGAAGATGGGAGAGAGTATTTTTTTTATTATGTTTAGTATATATATATATATATATATTTATTATGTTTAGTATATATATATATATGTATATATGTTGGAGGGTTTTTATGCCTACTGAAGACATGAGAACATAGATTGATTAAAGGTCTTCAAAAAGTTGAAGCCGAGGTCCTATCTCAGGCCGAACTTGAGTTCATCGAGAGATAGAAGCCAAAGTCATGATGTAGGCTGATTGAAGATCTTCAGAAGGCTGAGGTCAATGTCCTATCTCTGGTCGAACTTGAGTTTATCAAGAGATGAAAGTCAGTCGCAATGTAAGCTGATTGAAGGTCTTGGAGGGTTTGAGGACGAGGTCCTGAGTCAGACCGAGCTTGATATCATCAAAGGAGGGAAGCCAGTGTTACAATATGGGTTAATTGAGGTCCATTAAAGGCTGAGGCCGTGGTCCCATCTTAGGTCAAGCTTAAAATTATCAAAATATGAAAGCCAAGATCTTCGAAAGACTGAATTAAAGGCCATTGAAGGCTGAGGCCGAGGTCTCATATCAGGCCGAGCTTGAAGTTATCAAAAGATGAAAGCCAAGATCTTCAGAAGGCTAAATTGAAGGCCAAACTTCTCCGAAATGAACTCCCCCAGATGAGTTCCTCCAGAATGAACTCTCCTAGGATGAACTCTTCCAAGATGAACTCCCCCATGATGAACTCCTCTAGGATGAATTCCTCCAGGATGAACTCCCCCAGGATGAACTCCTCTAGGACGATCTTTCCCAGGATGTGCTCCTTCAGGATGAACTTCTTCGGGATGAACTCCCCCAAGATGAACTCCCCCATGACAAACTCCTCTAGGACAAACTCCTCCAAGACGAACTTCTCCAGGATGAACTTCTGTAGGATGAACTCCCCTAGGATGAACTCCTCCAGGATGAACTCCCCCAGGATGAACTCATTTAGGATGAAATCTCCCAAGATGAACTCCTCTAGGATGATCTTCTCTAGGATGAACTTTCCTAGGATGAACTCCTCTCGGATGAACTCCCCCAGGATGAACTCCTTAAGGACGAACTCCCCCAGGATGATCTCCTTTAGAATAAACTATTTCAGGATGAACTTCTCTAGGATGAACTACCCCAGGATGAGCTCCCCCAGGATGTACTTCCCCAGGATGAACTTCTCTAGAATGAACTCCTCCGGGTTGTCAACTTTTTCCCTACATGTCATGAGGGGACAATACCTGACATGATTACTGAGAATATTCTAGTGGGCAAATAAAATATCTCTGATAATCTACTGCTCTCCCACAACTAACGACATACAATCCATCCTAACAAATTTCAGATCTTTTTATAAAAGGAGAAAGAGAGGGACCCCAAGATATGCAACTATTCTCGCTCGAAGGCTCATCTTCTTTCTTTGTTGAATGAAAAACGGACTTGAGCATCGGAGGGTCCCCATCAGAGATAACTTCGATCGAGGACTTCTCTTGTAGGTACGGTCGCCTCCGTCCTATCATCATCGACTTGCCGTCGTCGTGCAACTCCAGCAATCCAACCTCGAAATAGATTTCTGCGTTAATAGATGGTGCTAGAAGGAGGGTCTTTGAGCCTGTTTATGGGAAGAAATGAGCATCCAGCGAGAGGAGCTCCATCGCATCACTCCAATAACGATGGGATTTAGCATCCATCTTCAACAGATTCTATCTAGGCTCAAATTGGAGGGCTACAAATGAGAAAAAAATTTCAATCAGAGAGAGAAGCTCAAGCAAGGAAGGAGATGGTGACAGGGATGATCTGAACCAATGAAAATGCCACAAGATCTAAATAAGAAATGTAATAATAATAATTTTTTAGTCATATTATATTTTTAATTTTTCATCCATTTTCTTGAGTTCTAGATAGAATTAAGCATCAGAAGGAGGATTTTCATTTGCACTCTAATATACTAGGCAAAATAAAAGCAACCTTTGAAATCCAAAATGAAATAGAGAGACTAAGGTCCTGGGAGAGATGGAAAAAATGGAGGGATATCATAAAAATTAGAGGAGAGTGAAGAAAGGCTTTCCTCTATTAGCAGTTACTTTGGCATGAACCTGCTATCATACCTATTGCTTCTTTATTTGGGATCGAGAAATTATTTTTATTCATTGTTCACCATGAAGTCACAGTGAATGCCATAGCTCACACTCATCCTCTAAGAGAGATCAGCATAGGCACCACCCACATAGTTGAGGGAAAAGCTAAAATTGTGCCTTGTATATCTGGAAAGTTATTGTATCACTAAATGCATGGTTGCTTGTGGTAATTGTATCTTCATTTATTAGTAGAGGATCTACTTCTGAGAATAAGAGCAACTTTAGTTGATTGGGAAGCCTAATGATAGCGCACTATGGAATGTCTTAAATCACATAAAAAATATGGCCTATCATATGCATTCTTATCATCGGATGAACCCAAGGAATTAGCATTCACCTGATTTAGGAGATTTGACTGATCATAAACCTTCAAAATGCCTAGTTACTGTTTCTTTTGGTTGTGAAGATTGTCATGATTTTTGTACCCAAAAAAAAAAATCTAGAGGAAAGAGAGAAAAATTCATCATCAATGATTGATAATGTAGTGATATGTAGAACATATATTTGATTTTGGCTTGTAAGTTAGACTAGTGCATGCATTACATCAATGATTTTCTATTGATTGGATTCTAGCTTATACTTTGTGTAACATTGGAAAAGTATTGGGGACCAGAGTGAAGAGAATTGATTCAAAAAAAAAAAGAAGAGAAAGAGAGAAAATAAATGACAATAACAAAACAAGAGAAAATGGAAAGAGGAGCAGGGTCAGCCACCTTCCCTCTCGTGCCCGACCTTCTCTCTCACGATCTCGGTTGACCTTCGCGCATTCAAGCTCCTCCGACTAATTTTCCCTACGATCCCAGGCAAAATCCCAGTGCGCCCGTCGACCTTCGACTGGCCTTCTCCCTCAGGTGACCTTCGGTCCGACGGATCTTCTACGTCCGCGCATCCGGGCGACCTCCAGTTCGACTGTTCTTCTACACCCATGCACTCAGGCGACCTCCGGTCTAGTAGATTTTCTATGTCGACGCACCCGGGCAACCTCCGACAGCTCTAGTAGATCTTCAGCCCCTATGCATCTGGCCGACCTTCTCCTTCGTGCGACCATCGATCCAACAGGCTTCTCTCTCCCCCACACGGCAACTCCAGTCGGCCTTCCCCGTGCCCAAGCAACTCCGACCGTCTCTTCTCTCCCGTGCATCCTTGGCAGTCAAGTTCCTCTCCCACGTACTCGCACATCTCTGGCCGAGCTCCTCTCGTGCGCTCCCGGATGCATCCTGTGGTGGCTCTGGCTAAGAGGTTCTGTTTCAAAAAATAGAGAAGAGGACGGGGAGGGGTTGGCGTCTGCAAGCCTCTTAGTCCGTGCGCGTCCAGCCTCCTCTGATCTTCTCACTCTCAGGCGAAACTCAAACAATCTCTTTGACCTTCTTCTCCCTCATGAACCTGCAGTAGCTCCAGCCTTCTCCCTGCATGCCTTTAGCTACAACCGGTCTCCTCTCTTGAGTGTAACGCACGGTGACTCCGATGTTCTTCCCTCTCCCGCACATTTGGATGCTCCCTCTAGCTGATCTCCTCCCCGAGCACTCCCAACCGTGGTTGAGTTCCTTCCTATGCGTTCCCAGCCATGGCCAAGTTTCCCTCTTGCACTCCCAAGCATAATCGATGGCATCCCTCTGGCCGATCTCCCCTCTCCCACACGTCTGGGCACGCTCTCTAGTTGAGCAAACCTTTTGCAATGGCGACGAAGTCTTCCCTTGCAATCCCGGGGGGCACCGATCTCCCTTGTAATCCCAGATGGTGTTAAGGTCCTCTGTCGCGATTTTAGATGGCACTGATCTTCTCTCCACCAAAAAAAAGAAGGGGAGAAGAAGAAGAAATGGATAAAGAGGAAAGAACAAGCCAGCCGACCAATCCTTTCTTTATTGTGCCTGCACGTATCTCGGTGTCCTCCCCCTCCTGACCTTTTCCCCTGCATTCAAGCATGGCTGAGGTTCTCTCGATGATGCTGATCCTCTTCCTTACACATCCAGGTGGTGCATCGTGGTAGAGCCAAGGTTCGTACGCTTTCAATGTGGCCGAAGTTCCATGCATTCATTCAATCTTGTTTGAACATCAAATAGTCGAAGCTAACTGGGAGCAACTCCAAAGTCACCCACAAAATGTCACAACCTCGATACACGATTCTATGAATTTCACCCACTGAAATCAAAACAAATATAAAAAAAAAGAGAAAAAGAGGAGAAGGAGAAGAAGACAAAGTCTGACCTAAATTGGGGTAATCCAAGTCAAATTATCCCAAAACAAAAGCTTAAATCAAGTAACAAGAGGGGATCAAATAGAGCCTAAGGTCTCCCAAATGAAGAACTTATGGTAAGAGACTTTTAAGCTTTTCACCATTATCTTTTCTTTCTCGCAGGGCTATAGGACACCAAAATTGAGGACCGCACTCAATGTCAATCAAGACTAAGTTCAAGAAACTGGAGTTAGAATCTAGACCAATTCGAGATCAAGTTCAAGATCCATCCGAGGTGCAAGCAAGACAAATCCAAGGCAAAGATCATACAAGTCTAAGGTTTGCATAAGTTCAAGCTCGAAAGACTAAGGCCAATAAAAATTCAACCTTAATAAGCCAAGCTCATCAAAAAAAAAAAAATCCAAGGTAAAGGCCTAAGTCGAGCTAAAGTCAGATTCAAGATTAAGCTAAGATCAGAATCAAGGATAAGCTGAAGCTAAAATCATAACCAAACTGAAGTTAAGATCACAGCCAAGTCAGAGTCAAAATCACGACCAAGGCTAAACTACCAAGTCCAAATTCTAGTCAAAAATATCAAGGCCAAGGAAGCAGACTTAACAAGAACATCGATCAAAGAAGACCCCATTAATCTGAGAAAGGAGGGAAGAGGCCTTTTTAACGACCCTTATATGCCCCTACAGTCCTGTTAGGTACAGGAGGAGAATCTCATCCTAATATGAGCAAAGCAGAAGGCGTCGTTAATTTGAGACGAGATGAGGAGAGAGATCCTGCCAATAATCCTAATGTGCCCCTACAGCCATATTAGGAATATGAGGAGAACCTTGTTCTAATGCGAGCAAAGCAGAAGGCCTCATTAATTTAAGATGAGATGAGGGAAGAGGCCCTACTAACAGCCTTATTATGCTCCTATAGCCATGCTAGGAATAAAAGGAGAACCTCATCCTAACACGAGCAAAGCAGAAGGCCTCGTTTATTTAAGACAAGATGAGAGAAGTGCCCCTACCAATGGTCCTAATGTGCCCTTACAGCCATGTTAGGAATAGGAAGAGAACCTCATCCTAACGTGAGCAAAACAGAAGACCTTGTTAATTTAAGACGAGATAAGGGGAGAGGCCCTGTCAATGGCCCTAATGTGCCTCTACAGTCATGTTAGAAATAAGAGGAGAACCTCATCCTAACATGAGCAAAATAAAGACCCTCGTTAATTTAAGACGAGAGGAGGGGAGAGGCCCTGCCAATGGTCCTAATGTGCCCTTACAGTCATGTTAGGAATAGAAGAAGAACCTCATCCTAATATGAGCAAAATAAAGACCCTCGTTAATTTAAGATGGGAGGTGGAGAGAGGCCCTTTTAATGGCCAGGTATTTTCCTACGACTATGTCAAGGATAAGAGAAGGACCTCATCTTGACACAGAGAGAAATCCTTCAGTTATTTAAGAGAGGAGGATAATCTTATCCTAGTGAGGGTGAAAACCTCTAATTTCTAAAGACAAGATAAAGATCTATAGAAATCCAAACTCTAAATATCAATATTTGCAGGAATCCAACCTTAGAAGATAAAGACCTGCAGAAATTCAAACTCCAACTATCAATATTTGCAAAAATCTAACTTTAGAAGATAAAGACCTACAGAAATCCAAACTCTAAATATTAATATTTACAGAAATATGACCTTAGAAGATAAAGATCTGTAGAAATTCAAACTCCAAATATCAATATTCGTAGAAATTTGAGCTTAGAAAGCAAAGGCTTGCAGCAATCCAAGCTTAGAATGTTAACTTGTGCAGAAATCCGACCTTAGATGATAGAGGTCGGCAGGAATCTAAGCTCAAAAAGATGAGGATAGAATTGAAGACCTTCAAATAATTTTAATAAGAAGTCAGAAGATTCTAATCTAAATGATAAAAAATGACATGTCTTCGGCAAGTCCAATTTACTATACTCCCTTCGTCCGAACCTAGGCCCAGACTCGAAGGTAGGGGGCTATTGTTGGAGGATTTTTATGCCTATCGAAGATATAAGAACATAGGCTGATTGATGGTCTTTGGAAGGCTAAGGGCGAGGTCCTATCTTAGGCCGAACTTGAGTTCATCAAGAGATAGAAGCCAAAGTCATGAAATAGACTGATTGAAGATCTTCAGAAGGCTGAGGCTGAGATCCTATCTCAGGCCGAACTTGAGTTCATCAAGAGATGGAAGCTAGTCACAATATAGGCTGATTGAAGGTCTTGAAGGGGTTGAGGACAAGGTCCTGAGTTAGGCTAAGCTTGATATCATCAAAGAAGGGAAGCCAGGGTCACAATATAGGTTAATTGAGGGCCATTGAATGATGAGGCCGAGGTCCCATCTTAGGCCAAGCTTGAAGTTATCAAAAGATAGAAGCTAAGGTCTTCGGAAGGCTGAATTGAAGGCTATTGAAGGCTAAGGCCGAGATCCCATCTTAGGCCGAGCTTGAAGTTATCAAAAAATAAAAGTCAAGGTCTTCAGAAGACTAAATTGAAGGCCGAACTTCTTCGGGATGAACTCTCCCCAGATGAGCTCCTCCAGGATGAACTCTCCCAGGATGAACTCTCCTAGGATGAACTCTCCCATGATGAATTCCTCCAAGATGAACTCCTCCAGAATGAACTCTCCTAGGATGAACTCCCTAGGACAAACTCCTTCAAGATGAATTTCTCTAGGATGAACTCCTTCAGGATGAACTCCCCTAGGATGTGCTCCTCCAGGATAAACTTCTCAAGGATGAACTCCCCTAGGACGAACTCTCCCATGATGAACTCCTCCAGGACGAACTCCCCCAGGATGAACTCCTCCAATATAAACTTTTCTAGGATGAACTCTTCCCAGGATGAACTCCTCTAGGATGAACTCCCTTAGGATGAGCTCCTCCTAGATGAACTTCTTCGGGATGAACTCCCCAAGACGAACTCCTCCAGGATGAACTCTCCTTGGATGAACTCCTCTAGGATGAAATCCCCAAGGATGAGCTCTCTTAGGATAAACTCCTCCAGGATGATCTCCTCCAGGATGAACTTCTCCAGGATGAGCTCCTCTAGGATGAACTCTTTTCGGATGAACTTTCTCAGGATGAGCTCTCCCAAGATGAACTCCTCCGAGTTGTCAACTTTCTCCTACATGCTATGAAGGGATAATACCTGACATAATTTCTAAGAATATTTTAGTGCGCAAACAAAATATCTCTGATAACCTACTACTCTCCTATGACTAACAACCTTTAACACATCCTAACAAACTCTAGATCCTTCTATAAAAGGAGAAAGAGAGGGATCTCAAGGTACGCAACTCTTCTCGCCCAAAGGCTCATCTTCTTTTCTTTATTGAATGAAAAACTGACTTGAGTGTCAGAGGGTCCCCGTTGGAGCCAACTCTGATCGAGGACTTCTCTTACAGGTATGGTCACCTCCATCCTATTATCACCAACTTATCGGCATCGCGCAACTCCAACGATCCAACCTCAAGACGAATTTCTACATCAATAATATATATATATATATATATATATATATATATATATATATATATATACACTAGTCAGATCTTGGATCCATCGGATCTGGATATTAAATATCCAGACCCTACCCATTTACGTTATGGTTTATCAGGTCCAGATTCGGTTCGGATAAATGGGTCTGATGTTAATACCAGATCCAGATCTATCAGATAAATATCCATGGGTCTCGAGTCTAGACTCGACCCATTGACAGCTCTACTCTGCTGATATCTTATTTTATGATGCTTTCTCTAAAATATCCATATCTGATAGCAGAATGGGACCAATAAGCTCCTAATTAGTAGGATTTATAGGTAATACAGTGCCAGTGGAAGAAATAATAACATTGCCAGTGATAGTAGGTTAGAAGCCATGGCAGTCTAGAGCCTAAGTCAATTTCTTAGTGGTGAAGGTGCCCTCTGCTTATAATGCAATCCTTGACCAACCTGGTTTGAATGCACTCCAAGCTATGGTTTCAACTTATTATCTAAAAATGAAGTTTTCAATAAGGCATAAAGTCGGAGAGGTCAGAGAAGACCAGGCACTAGCTTAGCACTGCTATAATATTATCCTATAGGAAGGAAGGCAAATAGATCCTTATCCAGTGGATGGGCTTGATGCTCGTGATGATCTATTTAAAGAAAGGGAAGAACCTATTGACAACCTTATGGAGGTTCCTTTGAATGATGGAAATAAGGAATACACTGTAAAGATCGACTCTAATCTAAAAGAAGAAGTTAGAAAGCAGCTCGTCACCTTTTTGCAAAAGAATGCTGATGTTTTCACCTGAGTGCCTGTAGATATGCCTAGGATTAATGCAGAGGTAATGAAGCATCATTTGGGTGTGGACCTTAAACATCGACCAATGAAGCAAAAAAAGTATAGCTTTGCACCTGAGAGGTAGAAGGCTATTATGGATGAGATCGATAAACTCCTCAAAGCAGAATTTATTTAAAAGGTGCTTTATCCGGACTAGATCGTAAATGTCATTCTCGTTAAAAAGGCAAATGGCAAGTGGAGGATGTGCATAGATTTTACAGACTTGAATAAAATTTGCCCAAAAGATAGCTATCTTCTATCCAGGATTGACCAACTGGTGGATGCAACTTTAGGCTATGAACTCCTCACCTTTATGGATGCCTCTTCTGGCTATAACCAAATCTAGATGGCACCAAAAGATGAGGATAAGACTGCTTTATTACTGATCATGGTCTTTATTGTTATAGGATCATGCCCTTTGGGCTTAAAAATATAGATGCAACTTATCAGCGCCTGGTGAATAAGAGCTTTAAGAAGCAGATCGGCTGCAACATGGATATCTATGTAGATAATATGCTGGTTAAAAATCGATCTTCATCAAATCATATTATCAATTTTAAAGAGACCTTTAGCATCCTTCAGAAGTACAAAATGAAGCTAAATCCTACAAAATATACTTTTGAAATAATCTCAAAAAAATTTTTGAGATTCATGGTGTCAAGGTGTGGCATTGAAGCCAACATATAGAAGATCAAAGTCATCCAAAAGATGACTATCCCAAAAATAATAAAAAAAAATCAGCACCTCACAAGCAAGGTAGCGGCAGTTAATCACTTTGTTTCAAGATCGATAGAGCATTGTATACTGATAAGAGCATGATGTTGTCGTTAAGACACCATATTTATTAGTTTAATCTGACTTCTTAAAATAATTAAAAATACGTAGATAGCAGTGAGTCGAGTCGAATCCATAGGGAAGGTAGTGTTTTGGATTTAAAATCTTTGATTTTATAAAAGCAAAAAAAAAGATTTGAAGATAGAATTTGAAGTTGGAAATTAGAAATTAAAATTATGAAGTAAAAATTAAATTATGCAGAAAAGTAAACTTGGTACTAAGATCTACTAGTTAGATCTTAGCATCTACTTGCAGTAAAATAAAGGGTAATAATTAAAATATAAAAATTAAATTATAATAAAAATAAAGAGCATAAAAATAAATATTATATTAATTAAAAAGTTTATAATTTAAATACATAAAATTAAAAAAAGAAAAAAAGATTAAAAATTAAAATAGGTTGATCTCTGATCTTGAATCGATGTTGATAGAAAGATGGTGTAGAAGTCCAACTCTTCCTCTGATCAGTTGCCTTAAAGCAGTTATTAACCAAAGTCTAGCTCTATCCTGTACCAAAACTTCATCTTAACTGAAGATAGTGAATTCTGAAGGCTTGAGGTCTTATTTGTAGGTGTTGGAGGGTTGAAGGATTTGTTGCTGGGCAATATGGGACTAAGAAGAAGTATAGATTCATGTTTATTGAAGAAAATAGCATAAAATCATTGGATCAAAGGTCTTGTGAAGTCTCTACATGTTCTAGCCATCAGATGGTGATCCAAGGCTTCAAAACATACCAAAATCGGATGTGTATAAGCCTAGATCAGGTCGAATTAAGTTCTGGCCATTCGATCACGTTAATTAGGAGGAAAACCGATCGTTGATCGCACGTTGGGTGTCCTCATCACTGTTGGGAGCTCTGTCAGCCGTTAGATCTGAGTTTGGAGTGAGCACTGCCATTTGATTATGTAGATGAGCTTGATGGAGTTTGAATTAAACATGAAAAATGTCCCCGCCGTCCAATTTTGACCGCAAGCTATCGCAGCCGTTCGATTGCATACTTACTATTCCCTTGGACCACATAGATCGGCTGCACCACACACCACAACCAATCAGCATGCGCATTTTGATGAGTGAAATGATAAAAATGCCCTGTGCGATGTGATAAAAATACTGTAAACCTCTTAGAGATCTTGGTCCACCATGTGGTAGGCTCCGATTGGCTGACATTTGCTGAGCTGGCGGTCCATGCCTGATTTTATGGATCGATTGATCGGCTTCTATGGTTGAGTTGACTTTGACGGCTTGGCTTAGCTTGGTGGCTTGGCTTGCGGAGCCGACCGAGCCATTTTTCTTTTTTTTTTTTTAATTTTTTTCTTTAAAAATTCATATCTAGTCCATTTTAGCTTCAATTTACTTCAAACTTATTTTATTATGATTAAAAAAATAATCTTTTTTTATTGATAATAATATTTTATTTTTATTTTATTATTTTTAATTAATTTTTAAATTATTTTTTAATTAATAAAATATTAATTTCTTAAAAATATGTATAAATTGATTATTAATTCTTAAAAATAAATATAGATTAATTAATAAATTAATATTTTTATTGATAATTTTATGATAGTTATCACACCCTTCAATTTAAGCTTTGCTTATCTTTGAGTAAAGAAAGAATTTAATTTTAGATATCTTTTAACTTTAGAGTTTCGAATTTTACCTAAGCAGTTTTCAAAATGGCCATTGATATTCAATAGAGCATAAGTGAGGTATGTCATTGGGGTATTAGTACTTACCAATGAAAAATTAAATAAAAAATATTAAATTTTTTTGAACTTTTTTAAAGTTATCCTACCTTTATCTTTGAATTGTCTAAACTTTCTTATGGGCAAGTATATTGCTACTTTCACCCTTCATTTATTGATTTTTATTTTTACATTGTCCACTTTTTGACATGAATATCATTGCTTACTTAGGCAATGGGACCCAGTTACTTGATGGGAAATTATTTTTTTTTTTAATGTTGTACCACTATTGAGTGTCTTAACCTCTTAAATTTTCTATTTGATCCATGTAGCGAGTCTTGGGCCAATGACTTCCAAACTAGTTGGCTTTAGGATACTAGATATAGACACTCCTCGGACTTACTAACTTGAATAAAATAGGCTATGAGTTAAAACTAGCTTTACAATGAGCTTCTTTATCCTTCTCACCTTTTAACGTGAAACTCAATGCTTGCTTAGGCAAAAAAGTCTAGTTACTCAGTGAGAAGTACTTAAAAATTATTTTATTTTAATAATTTTTTTTATATAAAGAAATGTATAGTTATCCTATACAAGTTCATAAAAAGTAGACTTTTCTTTGATGCTAGTAGAAAAAATTAGAAATACTCAAAAAAAAACTTTTTATGTTCTAGACTTAACTCTTTATTAGATTTTTTTAATACTTGATTTCTCAATATTTCATAAATTCTCTAATCTGTGCATCAATTTTTTTTAAAAAATGCTTAGTTCAATTTGATTCTTAAATATAATCAGATGTCTAAATACTAAATACTAACTTTTTTGAGAACTTTAAAAAAATTTAAAAAAATTATTATTCTCCCTCCAACTTAATCAACATTGTCCTCAATGGAAAAGAAAAAATTAAGGATGCAATAAAGAACATGAAAGAATACACCTAACTTAATGTATATGGTCCAGCACATGTCTTTAAAAATTTGAAATCTCCCTCCAACTTATTCAACATATCCTAAAAAAAATAAACTAAAATTAAATGCAAGAAAATTAAATATTGGGTTGCCTCCCAACAAGCACTAAGTTTACCATCTTCAGCTAGACACAAAGCAATCTATCTATCAAGTGTCAAATATTGGATTGATAAATTCTAATGATTTTGGATTGCCAATCTCAGAAAGTTGTTTTATAATCCCATTATTGATATATTCATTGTTAATTTTGGAAAGATAGTTTATAACTCCATTCTCTGTCCCTTATTTTTCAAGAATTTCTCCTATTTATTCTTCTAAAATACTCATGAATGGAGTTTTTGAGTTAGGAGTTAAGTTTGATGCAATGGGTACTGAAAGGATAACTAAAGATGATTTTAATTTTGGAGGTAAATTAATATGGTCTTGCTTAAATAACTCCATTGACTTTTTATTGTATACGTCTTGGTTTTTGTGAGAAGAACTGGCTTCTAGGGTTGAAAGAAATAGGACTTTTGGTTTATATCTCAGGTAAATCATCTATTCTCTTCTCTCCTTTATCTATCTTATTTAAACTAAAACTAGCATCAGTACTTATTTCGAGCTCAGGTTCTTCTATGTGGTTAGCTTCAGTACTAACCTTTTTTCTAAATTTTTATCTTGGCTAGCATTAGTACTAGCCTCTCTCACTTGATCTTGGTATGGGTT
This sequence comes from Cocos nucifera, assembly GCA_006176705.1. Taxonomy (NCBI): domain Eukaryota; kingdom Viridiplantae; phylum Streptophyta; class Magnoliopsida; order Arecales; family Arecaceae; genus Cocos; species Cocos nucifera. Next base: position 1,837,293 of record QRFJ01000076.1, read on the forward strand.
CATAAGAATCCTATAACTTTTAAGTTCAAAAATTACTCTGGCATTCTCAAATTGGAAATTCTTAGGTGGAACATTGATTGATAACTGAATTCAGGTAGTTGGTGGACATTAGGTGGGTTGTTTGAAATTGATAGGCTTGGCAATTAACCTAGTTCTCTCCTTATATTAGACTCAGCTAATTATCCTATTTGAGTTTCTAGTCTAGTGATAGATTACTGTTGAGTCCAAATTAATTGTTGAAGTTAGTTAAATCTATTGTCAGCTAGATTGATCTATTGAGGAGATAGGTATGATGGCTGATTATAATGCAATGGCTGAATGGATTGACTAGGTTGACCATTATTATAGACATAATTTTGATATTGGAATCTATTCTGATAGTTTTGGATAAGTGAAATTTGGATTTGAGCCTGAGTTTGTTGAGGTATCCAAGAAAAATTATGGTGGTTGCTCCAACCAGAGTTATATGAATTTGAAAAGGGGTCACTAACAAGCTTAGAGTAGCCTTGAGCAGCTTGAATTTGTTCTTAGATAAAAGATGAAAACTGTGTAGCCATCGGACATTCACTCACATGATGGGTTGGACTAGCACAGATTGAACAAATCTTCTGATAATTAGAAGATGATGTGAATTATGCAGGAGATTATGGACCTAGAATTAGCACTTGATCTAATTTCTAGGTAATAAGGTCCACTTTATCTAATTTTTGGGCTATTAGGTTTAGGTCGGCCTTAGAACTAGGTTCTGAATATTTGATCTCATATATTCCTATCCATTTTTGATGAGAAATTAATCTTTCATAAGAGGATAGTGAGGCATGGTTAATTAAATTTTCACTTAGAGTTTCAAATAGTGTATAAGCTTCATCCTCACTTTTGCTCATGAATGCACCTTCACAGGATGCATCTACCAATTATCTATATTGGTCTCCTAAATCCTCATAGAAAGTTTGAACTATTTTCCACTTAGATAGACCATGCTGCGGGCATTTTCTAATAAGTTCCTTAAGTCTCTCCCATGACTCATGAATTTGTTTTCCTAGAAGCTGAGCAAATCTAGTGATAGCTCACCTCATAATGTTGGTTCGACTTATAGGATAAAATTTCTTAAGAAATTTACTTTACAATTTAGCTCCAGTTTTAATTGGTCTTCCTATTGTGCCAAGCCAGTACTTGGCTTTGTCTTTTAATGATAAGGAAAATAAGATTAGTCTAAGGGCATCATTAGTTAAATTTTGAATCCTTATCATAGAGTAGATTTCCAAAAACTCATCCAGATACTTATAAGGATCTTCGTTGGTGCTTCCATAGAAAGATGGGAGCATTTAGATTATGGTCGGCTTGATCTCATTATGGATAGCATGAATTTTAGGTAATTAGATATAAGTCGATGGATTATAGGTGGAAAAAATAAAGTATTCCTTCATCTGCCTAGGTGGTTCTCTAAAATTTTTAGCCATTTGGTTATTGAATTTAATATGATTCAGCCATTTAATTTTAGAGTTGGATTCAACTAGATCAGTTAAAGTGATTTTCTACCGTGTATATATTAGTGCAACCCTAATGTATGGTTTAATTTTTTTAAAGATTTTTTAATTATTCTTTTATATTATTATATTATTATATTATTATATTATTTTTTTATTATTTTATTTATTTAATTATTAATTTATTTTAATTTAATTTAATTTAATTATTAATAATTTTTTAGTTAGTTTAATTTAGTTTAATTTTTATTTTGTTTTATTTTATTTTAGAGAAAAAAGAAGAAGAAAGAAGAGTTCTAAAGAAGAGGTCCTAAGGAGTCCATAACTAAGAGAGAGGAGAATTAGATTTAATTAGATTTGATATTGGTTAGCAATCAAGTTGGTCAATCAATCTTATTTAAGGATTATCCTAAATCTAGACAGCTACTAACTGCCAAGATCATCTTCAAGCCCTCTAAGTATAAGATCAGCCAATCAAGTAGTCAGATAAGTGTAAGATCGGTAGGAGTCCCTCCATTGCTTGTCTTAGATATCAATTATACTTGGTCAGATAAGCTAACGGAACCAATTAAGTAACCACCTTTCTTCGGGCCCAATCATCTTTGAACCATTTTTCTAGATACCAGTTAAATTGATTAACCCTAATCTGATCCAACTTTTAGGATTTCTTATCCTAATGAGCTCGAGTTCCTAGGACTGATGTCTAATTAATTTTAAAATTAAAGGCTTAGGTCAATGTAGGATGCTGGTTGGTTGTTTGTGGGCTAAGAAAAGATTAGCAAATCCCCATCTTATCTTGTTTAATTGGGTGTTGCCCTTAAGTTGATTTAAAGATGCATATGCACAATCACTTTTAACAAGGGGTTCTATGTAACTTAAAATAGATGCATGCAATTTAATTAAACTTGAAGAGTTTACCTTATTTCCAGCGATCACTAAAAAGAAAATAAAAATAAAACTAACATGATGCATACTCTAAACAATTAGGATTTCTAATCTTGTCATGAATCTTTTAATTAGATTTAAGTGGATATTTTTTTAAAAAAAATTAATTTAAAAATAAAAAAAAAGATCTATGGTTAGGATTGATCTCACCAAACAAGATTAGTTGATTTACTTTCCTTAATTTTTTCTTTTTTTATCTCTTTTTTTGTAAAATAAATAAAAAAAGTTAGTAAGCAATATTTATAAAAAAATTTAAAAATTAAAAATTATTTATAATTTATTTACAAAAAAATCATAAAAATAAAAAATTTTAATGTCCGTGCCTTCTCCGATAATGGTGCCAAAAATTTGATAAGAGCATGATGTTGTCGTTAAGACACTATGTTTATCAGTTTAATCTGACTTCTTAAAATAATTAAAAGTACGTAGATAGCAGTGAGTCGGATCGAATCCATAGAAAAGATAGTATTTTAGATTTAAAATTTTTGATTTTATAAAAAAAAAATTTGAAGATAGAATTTGAAGTTGAAAATTAGAAATTAAAATTGTAAAATAAAAATTAAATTATATAGAAAAATAAACTTGATACTAAGATCTATTAGTTAGATCTTAGCATTTACTTGCAGTAAAATAAAGAGCAATAATTAAAGTATAAAAATTAAATAATAATAAAAATAAAGAGCATAAAAATAAATATTATATTAATTAAAAGTTTATAATTTAAATATATAAAATTTAAAAAGAAAAGAAAAAGAGATTAAAAATTAAAATAGGCTGATCTTTGATCTTGAATTAGTGTTGGTAGAAAGATGGTGTAGAAGCCCAGCTCTTTCTCTCGGCATCAGTTGCCTCGAAGCAGCCATTAACCAAAGCTTGGCTCTATCCTGTACTAAAGCTTCACCTTAACCAAAGACAATAAATTCTGGAGGCTTGGGGTCTTATTTATAGGTGTTGGAGGATTGGAGGATTTGTTGCTAGGCAATATGGGACTAAGAAGAAGTATAGATCCGTGTTCATTGAAGAAAATAGTAGAAAATCATTGGATCAAAGGTCTTGTGAAGTCTTTGCATGTTCTGGCCATCAGATGGTGTTCCAAGGCTTCAAAAAATATCAATATTGGATGTGTACAAGCCTAGATCAGGTCGGATTACGTTTTGACCCAATCACATTAATTAGGCAGAAATTTGGCTGTTGATCGTGCATTGGGTGTTCTGATCACCATCGAGGGCTTTATCAGCCGTTAGATCTAAGTTTGGAGTGAGCACTGTCGTCCGATCGTGCAGATGAGCTTGATGGAGTTTGAATTAAACTTGGAAAACATCCCCACTACCATAGCCATTCAATTGCGCACTTACTATTCCCATGAACCACATAGACCAATTGCACCGCACACCGCAACCAATCAGCATGCGCATTTTAGTGAGTGAAATGACAAAAATGTCCCGTGCACCGTGACAAAAATACTGCAAACCTCTTAGAGGTCTTGGTCCTCCACGTGGTAGGCTTTGATTGGTTGACCTCTACTAAGCTAGGGGTCCATGCCTGGTTTCATGGACCGACTGATTGGCTTCTACGACTAAGTTAGCTTTGATGGTTTGGCTTGGCTTGCGGAGCCGACTGAGCCATTTTTCTTTTTTTATTTTAAATTTTTTTTTTAAAAATTCATATCTTATCTATTTTAGCTCTGATTTGTTTTAAACTTATTTTATTATGATTAAAAAAATAAGCTCATTTTATTGATAATCATATTTTATTTTTTTATTTTTATTATTTTTTAATTATTTTTTGATTAATAAAAATATTAATTTCTTAAAAATATGTATAAATTAATTATTAATTTTAAAAATAAATATAAATTAATTGATAAATTAATACTTTTATTGATGATTTTATGATACTTATTATATACCCTTCTTTCAAGTACTCAAATAGTCCAAGAACTTCAATTGGACACCTGAGTGCCAGCAAACCTTCAAAGAATTAAAGAACTATCTTAGTTCGCCTCCGCTCCTAGCCAAGCCTGAACCTAGACAAGAGCTATTTTTGTACCTTGCTGTGTCTCCGACAGCTATTGAAGCTGTCCTGATCAGAGAAGAAGCTAAAGTTCAGAAGCCAATCTACTATATAAGCAGAGTCCTAAGGGATGCAGAAATAAGATACTCCAAATTAAAAAAACTAACTTATGCCTTGTTGATTACAGCTAGAAAGCTCTGACCTTATTTTTAGGGATATATAATTAATCTCCTTACTAATCATCCCATCAAGGCAATTCTTCACTGGTTTGATACCTTCGGAAGAATAGCAAAGAAGGCGATCGAGTTAACTAAATTTGACATTTATTTTCAACCTTAGCCATCCATTAAAGCTCAAATACTGGCTAATTTTATAATAGAGTATACTATTCTAGATGCAATCGAATCAGAGCCCCAAGAAGTTCATATCCCTAGCTCTCTTGAAGGAAAGATTGATCTTCCTAAAAACTTTTGGGTATTATAGATTGATGGTTCATCCAATGCTTCTGAAGCAGGTGCAGGCTTGATTCTCATTAATTCGGAGGAGATTGTGGCCAAATATGCTTTGCGCTTTGAGTTTTTTGCTACCAACATCAGGGCTAAATATGAAGCTTTGATCTCGGGGCTAAACATAGCCAAAGAATTAGAAGTGAAAGATTTGAAGGTTTATAGTGATTCTCAACTAGTGGTGGGGCAAGTCTATAACACCTTTGAAGCTCGAGAGGAAGATATGAAGAAATATTTGAAAAGAGTGAGGGATTTAATCCCGGCCTTTAGTAGCTTTGAAATTTAGCAGATCCCTAAAGCAAAAAACACCAGAGTCGATCTTCTTTCTAAGTTAGCCACTGTAGCCTCAAATGAACTGCCAAAAAAATCCTCTTTGAAGTCCTACAGCACCCAAGTTCGGAAGAACCCTAGGCAATAATGTAAGTGGATCATGAGCCAAGCTGGATCGATTCATTAATTTCTTATCTAATAAATGAAATTCTTTCTAGAGACCATAAAGAAGCTCGAAAGTTAAGAAATCAAGCTTTTCGTTATATTTTATATGAAAATAAGCTGTATAAGAGATCGTACTCCTTACCACTCTTCAAATATCTTCGACCTTCCAAAGCTGATTATGCCTTGAGGAAAGTTCATGAAGGAACATGCGAAAATCATCTGAGAGCGAGATCTTTATCATATAAGTTACTTTGGCAAGGATACTATTAGCCGACAATGCACCAAGATGCGATGGATTATGTAAGAAAATATGATAGATGTCAGAGAAATGCAAACATTTAGAGACAGCGGGCTTTACAACTCATGCCATTAGGTGCTTCTTGGACAACGAAACAATGGGGGATGGATATACTTAGGCCCTTTTCCATGACATCTGGACAACAAAAGTTTCTACTGGTGACAGTAGATTATTTCACCAAGTGGATTGAGGCCGAACTCTGACAAAGATCACTGAAGTCAAAGTGCAGGACTTCATCTGAAAGTTGATAGTTTGTAGATTTGGTCTACCATGGATACTAATCATTGATAATGGACACCAGTTCATAGGAGCGAAGTTCACTGAATTCTATGAAGACTTGAATATTTTCCACCACTTCACAATAGTAGCTCATCCATAGGCAAATGGTGAGGCCGAGGTAACTAATAGAACTTTGCTTCAAAAGATAAAAGCAAAGCTTGAAAGAGCAAAAGAAATATGGATGGATGAACTCTATCATATACTCTGGACTTATAGAACCACTCAAAGATTGCCAACTAGGAAAACTCCTTTTACATTGGCTTTTGGGATAGAGGCAGTCATCCCAGTTATGCTTGAACTTTCTTCGGCATAAGTTGAAGCTTTTAGTGAACAAAACAACTCATAAGATATCAGAGGAAATCTTGATCTATTGAAAGAAAAGCAAGAGAAGGCTCAAATCTAAATGGTAGCTTACAAGCAAAGAGCAGCTCGCTACTACAACTCCAAGGTTGAAAGCAAGACATTAAGAGTAGAAGATTTGATACTTTGGTGAGAAGATATTTTGTAACCTCAAAATCAAAGAAAGCGCACCCCAAACTGGGAAGAACCCTATGAGGTCGTGGAAATCATTCGACCAGGAATATATTATCTGAAGGAGCTCGAAGGATCAGCACTCCCACGATCTTGGAACTCGAAAAACTTACAAATGTATCATCAATAATCTTGCCTCAATAAAACTTTTTTATTTCAATATCCTTATTCTTTGGCATAAAACTATATGATGGCAGGAAACAACTTAATCGAACTCCATCCTTAAACAAAGTAGAAGACCTCCAGTTATTTAAGATAGGAGGTTAACCTCATCCAAGCAAGGATGAAGGCCTCTGATTATTTAAGATAAGAGGTTAACCTCATCCAAGTGAGGGTGAAGGCCTCTAGTTATTTAAGATAGAAGGTTAATCTCATTGTAGCGAGGGTGAAAGCCTCTGGTTATTTAAGACAGAAGGTTAATCTTATCATAGCGAAGGTGAAGGCCTTCGATTATTTAAGACAGGAGGTTAACCTCGTCGTAGCGAGGGTGAAGGCCTCCAGTTATTTAAGATAGGAGGTGAAGACCTTCGGTTATCTAAGATAGGAGGTTAACATCATCGTAGCAAAAATGAAGGCCTCTAATTATTTAAGATAGGAGAGAAGGGGGAAGATCCTTTCAACGGCTCTTTTGTGCTCTAATAATCTTGTTAGGGACAGACGGAGGACCTCATCCTAACAAAGGGAAAGACCAACCATGTCAGAAATAGGAGGATCTCATCTTGATATGGGTCAAAGGAGACAGGCCCTCTCAATAGCCCTTTCATGCCCAATGCCCTTGTTAGGCATAGGAGGAGAACCTCGTCCTAACAAGAAAAAAGATCAAATATGCCAGGAACAGGAGAAGAACCTTGTCTTGACATAAGAAAAGACCTTCAAATATTCAAGAAGGGAGGATGATTTCTTCCAAGCAAAAGTCATGATCAACTACAATTGAGATTAGGGGACCTTGTCCAGATACAAAAGATGCGAAGATTCAATTAAACAAACCAAAAAAGACCTACCCAAGGGCCATCGTCTGCAATCAAAGGGTATGTATGTTGTGGCAAACTACAACTATTATCAAAGAGCAGCTCTACAATCATGAATAACAGAAAAGAAGAGGATGAAAAACTACACAAGTATACGACTAAGATAAAGCAATCGAAAAGTAGTGTTTTATTAAAATAAAAGTTTGATATATGGCAAGGTCTACAAGACTAGTTATAAAAAAAGAAAGAAAAAAAGAGAAAAAGAAGATGAAGTCCTGCTCAGAGTCAGACTTTGGGTTGCTAGCTCTAGCCATTACAAGAAAGAGGTTTAGGCCTTTTATTTCTTCTTCGAGCCTCTTCCTCGTCGCTAAGCTCTCCCTCAGCATCCTCTCTCATCTGTGTGATTCTTCCTCTGTCTCTCTCAACCTTTTCCTAAGAATCATGGAATTAGCCTCTGCATCCTTGATGACATCTTCTTGATAAACCATCTGGATCCCCGACTGCTGTAGCTTGATTTTCTCCTTTTCATATGACTCAGATAGTCTTTCCATGGTCCCCCTTAAAGCAAGGAGTTCGTCCGATTCCTTGATAGGGCCAGCTTGAGCCCTGTCGGCCAACTGCTTCTAGAGTCTCATCACTTCGCTGTTGATAACCTTGAGTTTTCTCTTGTAATCATTGATCTCCTCACTCCAGCAAAATCGATAAGACTTATAATTCTCTTCAACTTCGCGTAGTTGTTTCTGAAGATCAAAAAAACTTTTTGATCAGTCCTAGTCATACTCCTCTTGGCTTTGAGATTGAACAGCGCTCTGTTTCAATCGATCAATCTTCTCATTCACTCCATGGATTTAGCTTCAAGGAAGAAGATCTTAATGGATAGAACCCAGGCCTTGTCATTACTAAGCTTCTTCGCCCTTTCTAGCTCTTCAGTCAATTGACGCTTCTTGTCGATATAGTCTATGGCATCTTTCTTATGGACTTGATGGAGGCGGTTGATCTCAACATTAGCATCAGCATAACTCTTTTTGAATTTTTGAAGCTCTCCTTCCATTTTTCCTAACTTCCTTTTAAGTTGATGAACCTCCTTCCTTAAGTTTTTTACATGAACCTTCAGGGGAACACCCTGAGGTAAGGGGTCGGCTTCGACAGGAGACTGCACTTGAAGCATAAAAGCATCGCAACATAGATTTTGCAAAAGAAAGAAATTTGCTTTCAAAATAAATTTGTCTTCATTAATCAAACTATTTTTCAAGTATAGAAAAGAAAATAAATGAAAAGAAAAAAATATAAAATAGGAGGTCTCAGACCTTTAGGGGAGCAATCGAGGAGTTTGGCATAGCATCAGTTGGCCCAGGCTTTTCAACAATAGGCTTGGCAGGGGGGAGGTCGGCCGCAGTGGTAGATGGTCCTGCCTCTTCGCTAGGAGCTCCTTCGATCAGAAAGCTGAGGTCGAGCTCAAAAAATTTGTTAGCCATTCTATCCTCATAGAGCTCGAACCTCTTGATGAAGGCTTCCTAGCTGAACTTGGCATTTAGGTCTCTCATTCAAAGGAGTCGTTGAACTCCTCTACTGCCTAGGCCTTGGCCTCCGAGATCTGCCTTGAAACTTGCTCTTTTAGTTCGGCGATCTCGACTTCAATCTTCTTCCTTCTCTCCTCTTCTAAGGTCAAAGCAGCCTTTAGCCCCACCAATGTTTGTTCTTCCTTCTTGAGTGCCTCTTGAAGACCCCCGACCTCGATAGCCATCTCCTTTAGGAGGCGGTTGACTTTGGCAGCTTTCTCCTCCTAGAAACGACGGACCTCGACTTGGTGATCCTCCTGAGCTTTCAACGCTTCCTACCTTAAGCAATTCATCATTTTGATGTGGGCAAGCAATGGTGATCTGACTATAAGGAGTGAATTGGGTTATGCACATATAAGAAAAGAGAAAAGACGAGGTGATTACCTCAAGGAAGTCTCCGAGGGAATTCCAAGTATGCTGCTCATAATTGAAGTTGGCTCTCTTGTCTACCATCTCGGGTAGGGCAAATTTATCAACCAAATCCCTGGTAATATCTCGGTTGTAGAAGAGATTTTCTTCTAGATCTTCATTATCATCATTGGACTCACTGGGACGAGCCTTGCACCGTACCTTTATGATGATCGACTTCTTTTTTTTCTTCTTCTTTTTCTCTCTTTTTTCCTTTAGCATTAAGCTTTGGAACTTGAATTTCAATAGGAGGGCTTGAGGATGTAGGAGGCACTGCGGCCCCATCAATGGTGCCAACCTCGGTAGCAGGGGCAACCTTGATGCCATCAGCAACCTCGAGAGTAGCAATGGCATTGACAGATGCCATAGAGCTCGGAATATCGATCCTTGCCTTTTTCAAACCCTTGTGTGGTGCCTTCCCTTTCCTCTTATGAGCCTGAAGCTCCTTAGCGAGCATCTCGACTACCTTAGCATCCATCTCTACAATAAAGAAGGGGTCACGATAAAAAAAAAATTGAATACAAGAAGAAAACTTATGAAGTGCAAAGATATACCAGCAAGATTGAGAGGACTCAAGCCCATATTGAACAAAGTCTAGTCTTTCAAAAGTTTGGATAGGAGGGGGCTTGGTAGTTTCTGAGTCTATTGGCAGAATCAAGATCATCCCTCTCTAAACTAGGAGCTCGATGGACTAACTCTCTAAGAAGACCCCAAGGAGGAAGCCTTAATTCTAAAGTTGGGCAGGACAAAAAGAAAAACCTCTCCTTCCAGTTGTTGATAAAGGAAGGAGCATCTTTCAACAATTATTTTTTGCCAAACTAGGATGAGAAGTACCACCAGTCTTTTATGGAAGGATGACGTTTGAAGGAATAGTAGTTTCGAAATAGAAAAATAGTTGGATGAACTTCAGCGAAGAGACAAAAGGAGATGAACCCGATAATAAATCTAAAAAAGTTTGGCACTACAAAAGCAAAAATGATGTTCAAAAAATGGAGAAGGACAACTACAAAAGGGGGGAGAGGAAGTCTCAATTTGGCAAGAAAAGCTTCTAAGTATAGACAAAAAATGACTTGGAGGAGGGGAACAAGTCCAATCACTTAGTCCAGGGAGTTCTAATTCATACTTAAGAAGGGATTCCATATTGGATCCTGATTAAGAAAAGATCATCTCGGGATAAGGAATAAGGAATAGTGCCAGGTATCAAGGTCGGATGGGGTACATCCCTAGGTTTGGTCTCTTCTTTGGAGTTAGAATTTTGGAAGGTCGGACTGGACGAACTCCTAGAACTGGTGGACCAAGAAGCTTTTGAAGACATTTGGATCAAACAAACACTAAAAAATCTTTGAAAAATCAAGAAAAAAGATAGCAGAACCTTGAAGAGGGGAAATGGTGAAACTCATTTGTGAAACCCAAAGAAGATCTAACAAAGTATGGAAAAGCAGAGAAACCAAAAAAAGAAGGGCAAGGAACTGACCTAAACTGGTTGAGGAACTAGAGAAGATGGTCAAGAGGATGAGATGCGATCAAAAAGACATAGATGGCCAGAGGAGTCATGAGGGAGGAGGGCAAGACGCTCAGAGGCAATGAAGAACAAAGGAGGGAGGAGAAAGAGAAAATGCAGATGAAGATGGGATGTCGGAAGGAAGAAGAAAGGCTTAAATAGAAGAGCGAAATAAGAGAAAATTGTGATTGCAGAATCTCTTCAGTTGACCCCAACTTGCCATGTGTCCCACTCACTCTTGGCACCTGACAAAACAATAATTATACCATACATGGAGCTCCGTGCCAGATGAGTTTTTAAGGAAATTTATCCTTTCAGGTCATTTGGCATTAAACTTCAGTGCCAATTCAAAAAAGCCAAAAAGTTTCATTTTCTGATAGCAGGAAGTTAGTAGAGAACTTCAGCTGCAACAATTTTTTTGTACTTTCTTCATTCAAAATTTGAACTCAAAAGTAGGCAGACAAGTGTTGGGGGTAAAATAACACCCGTCGAAGTTCTTAGCCGTCGACCCCCATTTTGAAGAAATTCACTGATCCTCTCAACAATAAGTTCATACCATGAAACTTATCGAAGGCACATTGAAGCCCAACCAGACGATCTTGAATAGTAAAGAGGAACTATTATTTAAGTAACCTTGCTTTTTAACTTAGAATGAATGACAAGACCAAAGTTCAACACTCCCAATCTTGATTGGTGAAAAGTTTTGAAGATAGTTGAAGTCCTATATTATGGACCACGTGCTCATTTTAGCCGAACTCTTTCGATTATGCTCCTTCCAATCGGACTCCTTTCGGATAGACTCCTTCCGGATGAACTCCTCCAGTTGTGCTCTTTTCGGATGAACTCCTCTAGTCACGCTTCTTCCAACAGCACTTCTTTCAGTTAGACTCTTTTCGGATGAACTATTCTAGTCACACTCCTTCCAGCAGCGATCCTTCTAAGTGGGCTCCTTTTGGATGAACTCCTCCAGTCGTACTCCTTCCAAACGAACTCCTCCAGTCATGCTTCTTCCGGACAAACTCCTCTAATCGTGCTTCTTCTGGATGAATTCCTTCAGTCACGCTTCTTCCAGTCGGACTCCTTTTGGATGAATTCCTGTAGTCATGCTCCTCCTAGCAATGCTCCTTCCAATCAGACTCTTTTTAGATGAACTCCTCCAGTCGTGTTCCTTCCAACAGCGCTCCTTCCAGGCAAACTCCTTTCGGATGCACTCTTTTCAGTCGTGCTTTCTTCAGCCAAAGGTTTTTTAATTTGAATACCTTTTAGGATGAGCTTCTCCCAGCTAGTCATGAATCTACTTAGTCCATGTTATGCCTGTCAGCTGGAGCCATCCAGAAGGATCTTGTCAAACCACTGATTCATGACAACTGCTCCACGAAGGATGGAGCATAGTACTTTAGATCTTAATTTAGAAGGTACCTACCTGCACACAACCCAGAAGGCTTCCGAGCTTCTTAAAGCCACTAGACATTATCCCAATAGACCTTGACCAGTTACAAGTTCACTGCATATACTGAAGTCTTCAACCTACATTCGAACTCCAACAAATGGATCTCAACTACCTGCAAGTCATGACAAACAATAACTCATTCTCCATAACAAACTCCATATGGCCTAAGCGACCCACTATCAGATAGTTATGGCTGTTACCATTAGTTTGTTACATGCTCTATCTATAAAAATGGATCCTCTAGATATGTTTTACTCTAAGCTCTCTTCCCCTCTTCGTTACTCTGCTTCTCTATTTTCTGAGCACTCCATTCTAGTTGATCAGAGAACTAACTTGAGCATCGAAGGATCCTGTTGGAGCCACCACCTTCAGTTTAGATTTTATTTTATAGGTACCATCGGTGGCCTTACCTTCCCAACTCCAGCTACCTCCGACGTCCTCATAGATTTCTGGACTAACAGATACTATAAGAGAAAGAAAAAAGAATAAAAGATAAGAGAGTATATAATCAAGTATATATAGATTAGATCAAGGTCTACCTCCACGAGGTGTACAAACTTCATAATAAGGGAAAGAAAATCAAACAAATACAAGAAAAACTTACCACTCAATTCTTATACAAGAGTCTCTCAATATGAAGTCTCAAAATTCTAAAAAAAGCTCTTTAAAATCTCTTAAGAGTCTCGCAGCACCTTCAAAATGTCATCAACTCTTTGGCGTAATAAACGGTTCGTCAATCAAAGTTATATAGACTCCAAAAATCCAAAAATAGTATTTTAGTAGCAAACCTAGTTCCAAACATATCCTCCGATCATGATCGACTCCCTCTTGAGCCATCAGATCATGCAAAAAACCTCTTGATCAAGCTTGGATTGCTCTTGAGCCATTCAATCATGATCGAAAGCTCTTCTGGCCATCGGATTGTGCAAAATAGCTGTTCATCATGCCAGATCAAGCTTCCAGCCATCCAATCACGATCGACTCCTCTCTGAGCCATCAAATTGCAACTAGTCCATAAAATAGTACTATGGACTGCATTAAATGGCCTGAAAATGGCCTATTGGTCTATATGGGGGCATTATGAGGTGACGGTCCATGGTGGACCGTGGTCCATCTCTTGGGTTGGGCACCTATGTGGCCTGCTCTCGCACGGCCCACACGCACTGCAGCACGTGCTTGCACACCTTAGCCAGCCCAGCACACGGCTAGCCCAGTGCCACCATGTGCTGCTGGTCTGGGTTGCATCGCCATCAACTGGCGTCGGCCTATGGGCCCCTCCAATGGGCTCGAGGGCCATGCTACCGCTCTCTAATCTTCTTTTGTGCTTAATCTTTCCGTCTGGACTCTATTTGGACTGTTCTTAGGCTTGTTGGATTCTGTTCATCATCTTGAATCTTATTCTGGGCTTGTTATAGATTGAATCTTAAGACATTTTTCTCAATATAGTATAGAAATACTAAAGCGAGAGTGCAAGTGGTTGTTAAAGAACAATGGTATTGAGCATGACCAACAACGAGAAGTCACTTGAAAAGTGTACTCTCTCATGTGACTATCTCGGTGCTGTAGTTGTATGAATAGTTCTTTGACCTATAGTGTCTCAGCTACTCACAGTGGGGTTGCTGTAGTTTGATAATATATAAACATGGTTCCTAGTCATTCTAGGCCTTATGATATTCATTGGCTATAATAGGTTCACTATAGGAGTAGGCTGCGCACTTATCTAGGGTTTATCGATCTTAGTAGTTGAGGAATAGCCCTATGCAACTTATAAGACTGAGTCCTAAAGTCTGTAGCCACAGTAACATGATATTGAAAAGGAGTTTCCATAGGGATTCATGATTGGGCTCAAGCTAATTAAATCTAGCAAATGACAGATACTTAGGGTTTGATGAGTTTTCATGACCTGCATTTTATTGGGATTTTTGATAGAAAAACTCGATCATTCAATAACTACACCTAGAGGTTCTAATCTTTCTCTTTGCTAGATTGCTAGTACATACTACTAGACATCACCGGTAGATTGTGAGAACTTATTACGGTTGGTTTTGGATCATTGATCCTTCTAGGATTCAGTTGGAATTGTTATAGCCCATTGAAAAGAGTTTTTGATGCTACTTTGATAGAGATAATTGTAAGTCTCACTACTAGATAGAATAGAATCTATAGGGTCACATGCCAAAGGGATTGACCAAGTTAATTGATTGAATCAAAATCCAATTATCAATTAGATTGATAATTCAGATCAATCGGTAAAAGTTACTTATAGAAGTTTTGCTAGCTGTTAGCAAGTTTAGACCTAATTACAAATATTGCGATTGATTTTGATAAGATTAAGTTAGAGTTTAGAACCTAATTAAATTAAATTAGATTTAATTTAAATTAGTTTATATCTAATTTGAGTTGAATGGATAATTCCAATCCAAGTAGGACTTGGATTAGAAACCTAGTCTGACTAGCTTTCAAGTTTGACTAAAATTGGGCTCATTTTGACTTTGAATTCGATTTGATTTGAATCAAAATTTAACGAAGACCTAATCTATTCAGATTAGGATTGAAAAGACCCATTTGACTAGGACTCTCTCCCCTTTTTGGTGCAATAATTAAGAAGGGGCTGACACCCACTTCTTTGTGTGCGTGAGAATGAGAGGGGCACTAATAGTTGGCACCCTATCCCATTAGAACTCTATTTCTCTCTCCCTTTTTGGTATTTATGTGATATTATTTGATTGAGAATTAAATTAAAAATATTATTATCAAATTTTATTCTCTTTTAATATGGAAATTAGAAGAGGAGTAGGACTCTTCTTTGGAGAGCATGTATTCCATATTGGGCCGACCTCTTTACCTATTTAAATGGCACCCCACCTTATGGACACCTAGGGGCTTGATTTCTTGAGATACTCCATGCCTAAAGGGAGAGAAAATCAAAGAAAAGAGAGGGAAAAATCAAATAAAAAGAAAGAAAAAAAAGAAAGAGAAAGGGTTCTCTTCTAGCTTGTTCTTCAAGGTCCTGCATGTAGGTGTTCGTGCTATTTTCTTCTACATCAAGATTCAATCAAACAGAGCATATCTGAAAGAGGCTAGTACCTCGGTGATCGTGAAGGCTTCAAGTTTGATTCAACTCTTTGGGGATACCTATAGAGGCCAGGCATTTGCATGGCTTCAAATGAAACCTGAAAAGCTTTAAGATCCGGTTGCATCTGATTTTTCTAGATATGTTTTAATTACTCCTTAAATCAATTTTTAGATTTAATTTATCCATGTTTAACATGCACATTAGATCTTTTATAGGTGATGCTTGATTAGATCTAGGGCATGCATTAGATTAAAATTTTAATCTATGGTTTTCACTGCATTTTTCATGAGATGAAAAAAAATCCTGCATGCTATAACCCTAAAACGTAATAGAAGGCTACTTCGAAGCAATAGGTGCTAAGAAGAAGAGCCTATCTCCTACGCCATCTTCATGCCTACACCAATCTAAGATCAAGATCAGATCCATAGAGAAAGAAGAAGGAGATACGAGCATGCTTTGAAGAGTATGAAGGAAGAGGAGTCCACCAACCATCTTCCCAACGAGGCTACGCAGATTCACTTCAACCCTTTATTATAGCTTTGTTTATTTATTTTCTTATCTTTTTAGTTTCTTGTATTTAAATTCTAAACTTTAAATTAATGCAAAATTTATTTTACTCTCTTTAAATTCTGTCTCTTTATTTTTAGTTATAAATTTAATTTTATTATAAGTAGATGCTAAGATCTAAATAGTAGATCTTAGTCCTAAATTTATCTTTTTGCACCATTTATTTTCTGCCTTTTGTTTATAATTTTATTTTTTAACTTTAATTTTATTTTTAATTTTTTTTATAAAATTATAAATTTTAAATCTAAAGCACTATCTTTTCTATAGATTCGATCCAACTCACTACTCTCTACATATTTTTAATTATTTAAGAAGTCAAAATTAAATTGATAAACACAACATCTTAATAATAATATCATGCTCTATCAAGTTTTTGGCATCATTACTGAAGAAGACATGAATACTAAAGTTTTTGATCTCTTTAATTTTCTTGTAAATAAATTATAAATATATTTATATATTTTTATTTTTTTTATAAATATAGCTTACTAACTTTTTTGGTTTCTTTTATAGAAAAAAAATAAAAAAAATTAGGGCAAGAAAGAAAGCTTCTAATCTTGTTTTAGGAGATCAATCATAACCTTAGATTTCTTCTCTTTTTAGCATTATTTATTTTATTTTCTAATTAATTTAAAAATGTCCCACTTAAATATAATAAAACATTTCATGACAAGAATAGAAATCTTAATTACTTAGAGCATCCATTATATTAGTTTTATATTTATTTTTTGGTTATTGCTAGAGACAAGGTAAGCCTTTTAAAGTTTAATTAGTTTCATACATCTAATTTAGTTACATAAAATCTCTTATTTGAAATTGGTTATGCATATTTATTTTAAATCAATTTAAGGGCACAACTCATTAATCAAGATAAGATAGAGATTTGATCATTCTTCCTTAGCCTACAAATCACCAACTGCCATCTGTATAACCTAAGCCTAACTAAAATCAATTAGACGTTGGCCCTAAGAACTTGAGCTCACTAGGATAAAAAATTCTAAGAGTTGGACCGAATTAAGATTAGTCCATTTGATTGATGATAAATCATGATATTATCGTTAAGACACCATATTTATTAATTTAATTTTGACTTCTTTAATAATTTAAAAATATATAGAAAGTAGTGAGTCGGATTGAATTCACAGAGAAGACAGTGTTTTGATTTTGAAATCTTTGATTTTTGTGAAAGCAAAGATAAGAAAATATTTTTAAAATAGAATTAAAGTCAAAAAATCAAATTATAATAAAAATAAATAGCAAAAATTAAAATAGCATGAAAATAAATATTGATACTAGGATCTACTACCTAGATCTTAGAATATACTTGCAATAAAATTAAAGAGCAATAAAATTAAATTTATAATAAAAATAAAGAGCATGAAATTTAAATAGCTGAAAAATAAAATTTGAATTAATTAACAGTTTAGAATTTAAATACATGGAGTTTAGAAAAACATAAAAAAATAAAAATTAAAAGCAGATGATCTTAATCTTGGATCGGTGTTGGCATTGAGATGGTGTAGAAGTTAGCTTTTTCTCTCGGCACCATTTGTCTTGAAGCAATGTTGAATCTCAAGCATGCTAAATCCTATACCATCACCTTCCCTTGATCGAAGATGCTAAGTTTTGGAGGCCTGGGGGCCCTTAAATAGGTGTTGGAGAGGAGAGACCCTTACTTCAGGCAATATGGGACTAAGGGAGTGTTGATCGGCATTCTGTAAAGGAAATTTGAGTAAAAATCAACTTAAAAGACTGTTTGGATGCATCTTGTGAGTTCTGGGTGAAGTCTGGCCATTAGATGGGGATCAAACGATCCAAAAAATGCTAAAAATTGATGTGTAATAGCCCAAATCTAATCGAAAAAGGGTCCTAGCCGTCTGATCGCATTTGATGGAGCATTTTTAGTCATTGGATCAATGCCTAGGTGCTTGAATTGCTATCGGGATGAATGCCAACTGTTGGATCGAAGTCTAGAATGTGCATGGCCATCAGATGAAGATCTGGCACTGATGGAATTCGAATCAGAACAAGAGACGATATCAACTATTAGATCTAGATCGGAAGGCTGAATTGAAGGCTATTGAAGGCTAAGGCCGAGGTCCCATCTCAGGCTGAGCTTAAAGTTATCAAAAGATGAAAGCCAAGGTCTTCAGAAGGCTAAATTAAAGGCCGAACTTCTTTAGGCTGAACTCCCCCCAGATGAGCTCTTTTAGGATGAACTTTCTCAGGATGAATTCTCCTAGGATGAACTCCTCCATGATGAATTCCTCCAGGATGAACTCTTCTAGAATGAACTCCCTTAAGATGAACTCCTCTAGGATTAACTCCTTTAGGATTAACTCCTCTAGGATGAACTCCCCCTGGATGTGCTCCTCGAAGATAAACTTCTCCAAGATGAACTCTCCTAGGATGAACTCTCCCATGATGAACTCCTCCAGGACGAACTCCTCCAAGATAAACTTCTTCAGGATGAACTCTCTCAAGATGAACTCCTCCAGGATGAACTCTCTTAGGATGAGCTCCTCCAAGATGAACTTCTTCAGGATGAACTCTCCCAAGATGAACTATTCCAGAATGAACTCCTCTAGATCTAGGATGAACTCTCCTAGGATGAACTCCAAAATGAACTCCTTCAAGATCAAATCCCCAAGGATGAGCTCCCTTAGGATGAACTCCCCCAGGATGATCTCCTCTAGGATGATCTCCCCTAGGATGATCTCCTTCAGGATGAACTCCCCCAGGATGAGCTCCTCCAGGATGAACTTGGAGGAAAAATCCTATTTTTCGGATCAGGTTTGTTTAGATCTGATTTGATCAAGAAAAATATTTTAAAATTTTTTTTCTTAGATCTAAATTAGCTCTGAGACTTTGCAGATCTAATTTTATCGATCTAATAAAATAAAAAAAATAAATTAAATCTAATTTAATTTTTATCTTGTTATTGGGTAATCCTATTATCCTATGATGATCCTGGTATTTGCCTGAGGTTCTAGATGTAGCCACACAATCACTTGGCCTCTATCGATATCCATTCGGATAGGATCTGAAGATCTCCTCCTCAATCTATCTTTCAAAGATCAGATTTGGATATGATTTTGAAGATCTTCAAAATAGCTTTTAAGGATCTAATGTCGTCTCTTGCAGTAGTGCTGCCTTCTTTCTTTCTTGTCATCTTTCTCTTGCTTGGATCACACCAAACTGAAGCCCAAAAACCTTTTGGGCATGGAGAGGAGAGAGAAAATTAGAGGTAGGCATGGAGAAGAGGGGAGAGGGTCTATATGGCATGGGCAAGGGACCAAGCATCATAATCCTAAGCGCAGACAGGATTTATATAGATCCTACTGTGCCATGCAGTGCCATATCATTCAGACCAACCATGGCTCTCTATGCAATCAGATCTAAATCTGATTAATGGGATGATATCATCTGATCTAATCAGATTAGAGTCCCTCATAAACCTCCTTAGGTGGTGCCAAGATTGGTCAAAGATGAGTCTTTGGCACTACCTAAGTTGAATGCATCAAGTAACTAGAGTCCCATCCGTATGGGACTCCAAACTCTATCCTCTTTGGGTGCATGCCTCCTTAGGCATGCACCCCCTCTCATTCCTCTATTTAGTAGGGGGACAAAGATTAAAACTCTCTCCTATGGGTGCATGACATATGGGCAGATATCTAAGTATCAAAGGTCAACATTTGACTAAAGTCAAAAGACAAGATTTAGTAGGTGACGAAAAATGGTAGGTGTTTTCTTAAATTTATCTCATAAATTAAGACAACTCTTTTCTAACCTGGATAAGCTCTAGTCAGACTAAGTAAAGATTCCTGAGTGAGTCCAAACATATTTGGCTCAGTCGAGATAACTTTTAATGATTGTTAAAGAAGAATATTAGGCTCAATCATATGCTAGCACGATTTTCTTGAACCTAATTGAATTTTATTCAAATCAATTGAACTAGATTAGTCCAATTGACGATATCCAGATCCAAATGCTTATTTGTGTGATCCAGTTAGATTCAGTTCTATATGGTAGTGGGATATGTTATGATCTCTATCATCGACATTATCGAAACACCTTCCGATGGATCAGAACTTTTCTGATTTAGACAACTAGTATGATCGATCATCCAAATCATTCTAATTGCTCTCAAAATCTACCAGTGACACCTAGCAGTATATGGTGGCAATCCATTAGAACTGAGAACGAACCTCTCGATGTAGTTACTTGTGTGATTAAGTTCCTCTATCATGAGCCCCGATCGGATTAGGGTTAAGATGATCTCGTCAAACCCTAATTTCCATCATATGAATTAATCATTCGATTCAAGTTCGATGTGAAAAGCCTAATAGAAACTCTTTCTATCATTTCACTCTGCCATGGCCATGGGCTAATGGATTTAATTCTCATGATCATCATAGGGCTGCTCCTCATCTATCGAGGTTGATAGATCCCCTATTGGTGCAATCCAATTCCTACAATGAACATGCTATAGCCAACATATACCTCAGGATTCCGAATGGCCAGGAGATCGAGTTATGATATAGTCAAACTATAACACGCTTAAGATGAACTGTCGATGCACCTTAGATCAAAGAACTAGACACACTACTGTAGCTTTGAGCCAGTCATCGACGAGAAGGTAGACTTCCTGATGACCGCTTGAGGTGGTCATGCTTAGTGTCCTCATTCTCTAACGAGTATCTATACTCTCACTTCGGTGTTTCTACACCGTAGACTCAAGACTCATCTACCCTAAAGAAGCGATCGTATCCAATCTTCTAGATCAATCACCATCCTCATGATGATTCTACGATCGGAAGCATTTTATGAGTTAATAATAAAAATTCATATCTTAAATTTTTAACTCTTAAAAATATGAACTATCATTACCATTAACTCAAGGGATGTATTATAGATACTTTTAAATACACACTATAATAGAAAATAATTTATTTTATTATTTATAGTTAAAATTATAATTTTGCCCTTAGATGTGTATTACAAGTGTCAGCCAATTCTAGCTTCTAGGACACACATATCTAACAAACTCCCATTTGACCTAAAGTCAATTGGCTACAAATCTAAGTCCCATCTTCTCTAGGTGGGCTTCAATCTTCTACTGGCCCAATGGCTTTGTGAGTGGGTCTACCGCATTGTTTACAGAGTCGACTCTCTTGACCTCGACGTAATCTTTCTCGAGGTAATCATGGATGAGATGGTATCGCCGCTCGATGTGCTTGGATTTCTGATGAGACCTCGACTCGTTAGCAAGGGCTATGATGCCATTGTTGTCGCAGTATACAGGAATGACATTCGATCTTATCACTCCGATCTCTATGGTAAATTTTTTGTATCAGAATGCCTCCTTTGTAGCTTCTGACGTAGCGATGTACTCAGCTTCCATGTTGGAATCTGCTATTTGCTATCACTATTTGCTTGGAACTCTTCCAACTACTAGCACCATCATTACACACAAATAGACTTTCAGATGTCGACTTTCGATCATCTATATCGGACATAAAATTCGAGTCTGTAAAACCCCTGGACTTGGAGTTCTCCATTTTCAAAAACCAACAACATATCCTTAGTTCTTCTCAAGTACTTAAGGATATATTTCACAGAAATTCAGTGTTCTTCATCTGGATTTGATTGATATCTGCTCGTGATACTCATAGCATGGGCTATATCAGGCCGTGTACATAACATGGCATACATGAGGCTCCCTATTACTAAAGCATAAGGGATCTTGCTTATGCATTCTATCTCTTCAGATGTGCTAGGGTACATCTTCTTGGAGAGATGAATGCCATATCTGAAGGGTACCAAACTCCTCTTGGAGTTTTTCATGCTAAATCTCTTTAGCACTTCCTCTATGTACATCTTCTATGAAAGACCTAGCATCCTATTCAGTCTATCTCTAGAGACCTTAATTCCTAGAATGAAGGATGCTTTTTCTAGATCTTTTATGGAAAATTCTTTGGATAACCATATTTTAACTATGGTCAACATGGGAATATCATTCCTAATAAGGAGGATATCATCCATGTACAATACGAGGAAGATAATAGCGCTCTCACTGTCCTTTTTGAAGATACATGATTTCTCCTCATTTTTGATGAAACCAAATAATTTGATCACATCATTAAAATGAGTATTCCAACTCCAAGATGCTTGCTTAAGTCCATATATGGATCTTTGCAGCTTGCATACTTTATGATCAGCATCACTGGATGTGAAACCTAATGGTTGTTCCATATAGATATCTTTCTTAAGGTATCCATTTAAGAATGCCATTTTCATGTCCATTTGTCATATTTCATAATCGAAATAGGCTGCAATAGCAAGCAATATGCGGATGGATTTTAACATAGCTACTGATGAAAAGGTATCCTGATAGTCAATGCCTTCGCGCTGACTATACCCTTTTGCCACTAATCTAGCTTTGAATGTCTCCACATTTCCATCTGCAATAATCTTTCTCTTATAGATCCATTTATACCTAATAGGTACTATACCTTCTGGTGGATCTACCAAGGTCCAGACTTGGTTTGAGTGCATCGAGTCAATTTCTGACTTCATTACCTCTAACCATTTTTTGGAGTCGATATCCAATATTGCCTCATCATAGGTTTTGGGATCATCACCATGAACCCCATTACCTATGAGGAATATTTTTTCTATTTTTTTTGAAATAGTACCTAAGTACCTCTCAAAGAAATGGGAAATCTTTTCTGATCTACGAGGTGGAGGAGGTAGTGATTGTATTGGCTCAACCTGATTTGGTTCCATGGGGTTCTTAGCTCGTTGCTCTTGTGAGACTTTCTCCTCGAGCTTGATCTACTTTCCAATATCGCTATCTTGAATAAACTATTTTTCAAGAAAGATGGCATGCCGACTCACAATCACATTGTGATCTTCTGAAATGTAGAAATAATATCCTAATGACTCTTTAGGATATCCTATAAATCGAGCTCTAAAGGACCTAAAGTCTAACTTATCCGCTTGTTGTCTTTTGACATGAGTCAAACAATTCCAAATTCTGAGATGACTCAGACTTGGTTTCTTACCATGCCATATCTCATATGGTGTGGTAGGAATGGTTTAGAGGAAACCCTATTCAGTATATATATAGTAGTTAACAGACTATGTCCCCAAAGAAAATTAGGTCTATGAAGCTCATCTTGGATCGGATCATATCTAATAGGGTCTGGTTCCTTCGTTTTAAAATTCCATTGAATTGCGGTATTCCAGGTGGAGTCCATTGAGAGATTATGCCATTTTGCTTGAGATAGTCCAGAAATTCTCGACTAAGATATTCACCTTCTCGATCCGATCGAAGAACCTTAATAGATTTTTCAATTTGCTTTTCGACTTCATGTCTGAATTTCTTGAATTTTTTAAAAGCTTCAGACTTGTGTCTCATAAGATACATGTACCCATACCAAGATAAATCATCAATAAAGGTTATGAAGTAGACAAAGTTGCCTTTAGCTGGCACAACAAATGGGCCGCATACATCAGTATGTACTAGGATAAGTAGATCCATGGCCCTTTTCTCATGTCCTACAAAAGAGAGCTTAGTCATTTTGCCATGAAGATAAGATTCATAAATTGGATATGACTCAAAAGTGAATGGACTCAATAGTCCAATTTTCTTCAATTTGTTAATCCTATCTTCTGCTATATGACCTTGTCTTAGGTGCCATAGATACCTATCGTTTGGACTATCCCTGGGTCATTTTGATCTTATGGCATTCACATTTTGCTCGATATTAAAAATAGATACATCAATATGTAACTGATAGAGATGGTTAATGAGAAAACCATTTACAATTTTATTTCTTTCATAAAAAATATTACAATGGTCCTTAAGAAAACTAATTACATAGCTTTCTTGTGTTAAACATGAAACAGAAATCAAATTTCTGCTTGCAGCAGGCACATGTAACAATCCCTAAGTACTAAATCTAAGCCAGATGGTAGTCAAAGAGGATAGATTTCCACGGCCATAGCAGCAACTCTTGCTCTATTTTCAATGCATCGGATCATCTCACCATCCCTCAGCCTCCTGTTATCCTCAAGATTCTACATGAAAGTATACAAATGAGCACTAGAACCAGAGTCGAGCACCCAATTGGATGCAGAAGAAATCGTAAGGTTAGATTCAATAATGAGCATACCTCCAGAAGGACCTATCTCCTTCTTATTCTTCAAGGTGGCCAGATATATAAGGCAGTTCCACTTTCGGTGGCCATCAGTATTACAATAAAAATACTTTTCTTTATCAGTGGCCTTCTTCTTCAGCTCTGTCTTTTTTTTTTTTTCATCTTCCACCTTTTGTCTTTTCACAGACTTCTTTTTCTTTTTAAAAAACTTTCTCTTAGAAGAAGTCTATTTCATAGCAAGCACTGAGCCTTTAGAACCTTTCATAGAAAGCTCAGCAGTAACCAGCATGTTCATAAGTTCAGTTAGAGTACTCTGAACTTTATGCATATGGTAGTTCATGATAAACTATCCATATGCATCAGTCAGGAATTGCAGAATTATGTTATTCTGCAGATCCTGATCTAACTTCACTCCGAGCTTCTCAAGCTCTTCTAAGTCTTTGATCATCATCAGATAATGATCTTGGACTGATTACCCATCACGCATTTTAGCCTTAAAAAGTCATTTTGTAAACTGATATTTGACTGTGCGACTCTGTTCACCAAACAACTCTTGCAGGTGAGCCAACATTTGGCGGGCAGTCTTGATATCTTCATGTTGGCATTGAAGCTCATCAGACATCGAGCCCAACATGTAGTATCTAACCTTATTATCTTCATCCATCTATTTGTCAAGAGATGCTCTCTATTCAGGGGATGGATGGGCTGGTAAGGTGGGAAGATCTTGGTCTAATATATGAGTTAACTTATCGAAATTCAAAATGATTTTGTGTTTTGGAGCCAATCCTTGTAATTGGATTTGATCAGTCTATGGGTGTCCAGGATACGTGCTGGTGGGTTGGATGCAAATATTTTTTTATAGAGAGTCAAAGTTTCTAGTTAGATTTTGTAATTAAGACTTCATCAATTTTTTTAGAAGTTTAATTTTTAAAATAAATTAGCTCCCACTATTTTCTTGGATCTCTACACTCTCTTTGTAGAGATGCAAAAATCTCTATGATTAATAATTTTTAGTGGATGGTGCAGTCCCACCAACTGACTCATCACCTCACCTAACAGTTATTGATAATGTGTTAGCCAATGAGTGAACAACTCTTATCCAATAATTTTTTAATTATGGTGCTCCCACGCTTGATCTTTAATTCATGAATCTCACCATATCCGAAATATTGATTCACTCCTTAGTTAAGTCAGATCCATCATTTGCATAGATTGAATTTCTAATTGGATCTCCCACTGTATCCAGAATATTGAGCTCAATCCATCCTCTAGCTTGTAGCATCCAATGCCTAATAGACATGATTGCATCTTTTCGGTGCAACTAAACCACTGTGACCAGTCGAGAATAATCAACCTCGAAAAGAGCCCGCATATCTATAATGGTTGAAGATCTTAGACTTAATCTTTTCTTAGGAAGATTTGTTTTAGGTCTCTTTAAACTTGACTTGACATAGTCATAACCATTATGACTAACCTAGTGGCATGGATTAGCTCGAATTATTAGCTACCTCATATCAGGACTGAGCCAACAAATATGGCCAGATAAGTAAGACCGGTGGAAGGGATATGCCATTAACTCAATAAGAACACATTCGAGTCGAATAGCTCCCAATTAAAAATTAGTCGGTCATATCTACCAAACTTACCCTAGACATCAAATTATTGAGTCAGAATCAATCAGGTTAGCCTACAATCCAAACTCTAACCACTAAGCCTAATTAGGTTTTAACTTGATCGATCATTTATGTAACTCGATCTTGACTTAGACTTAATCCTATTAGGCTAGTTAATTTAAGCACTTTTGATCCCATCTAATCGACTCTTGATTCGGTTTGATCAATCGCTAGACCTAATTGAGCTACCCAAGTCCGAACTCAATTTTATGAATATGTCTTAGATTTAAAAATTCTCAATTTTAGATCTAATATATTTTATAATCTTAATTCTTAATTAAGTTTGGGATTCATAAATAAAATATGTAAATAAAATTCTAGGATTTTAGGATCTAAAATTTTGAAGAAAATAAGTTCTTGATTTTTGATTAAGGACGAACGTGCAGTACCCCTACACATCATAAGAACACCCCATCGAATGAGAGAAAAGGATTTTTAAATCCTACTTTGTTCTTATAACCAGATAGCCAAGGATAACATCTTAATCAAAAATATGATGAATCTACAAAACTAGTTAAATCTACATATATATCACATATATAAAATTGATCTAACTTTAAAAATATATTTTGTATACATCTCATGTATCATATCATGCATGTTTTCAGATCTAAATTATCTCATAAATATCTATAAAATAAAACTTAAATTTGATCATATCAAACTAAATTTATTCAAAACAACTTTATAAAACTATTCTACAACTAGTCTAAACATGCATCTATCATATCTCATATGAATAAAATTAAATAAATTTATTTTTTATTTTTTAGATCTAATTATAATATTTATAATATTAAAAAATAATAAATAAATAGATCTAAAATTATAATTAATTAAATTAAAATTATGATCATCCTAGACTACACATAAAATAATTCTATTCCTAGTCTAGTCATGCATCTCATACATATCAGATCTAGATTATTTAATTTTTTAATTTTTTTTAATTTTAGATCTAATCACATCTTATGTGACATTTAAAATTATCTAATTATTAGATTAAAATAAATTAAAATTAGATCTAAATAATTATGAGAATCTGGTTCTAATACCAGTTGAAGAGAAAATCCTATTTTTTGGATCAGGTTCGTTCAGATCTAATTTGATCCAGAAGAATATTTCAAATTTTTTTTTCTTAGATCTAAATTAGATCTAATTTTATTAATCTAATAAAATAAAATAAAAATAAATTAAATCTAATTTAATTTATACCTTCTTATTGGGTAATCCTATTATCCTATGATGATCCTGCTATTTGTCTGAGGTTCTGGATGTAGCCACACAATCGCCTGGCCTCTACTGGTATCCACTCGGACAGAATCTAGAGATCTTCTTCTTTTCAACCTATCTTCCAAAGAGAAAATCTGGATCTGATCTTGAAGATCTTCAAAATAGCTTTTGAAGATCTAATGTCGTCTCTTACAGTAGTGCTATCTTCTTCCTTTCTTGTCATCTTTCTCTTGCTTGGATCACATCAAACTGAAGCCCAAAAACCTTTTGGGCATGGAGAGGAGAGAGAGAATCAGAGGTAGACATGGAGAAGAGGGGAGAAGGGTTCTATGGTGTGGGCAAGGGACCAAGCATCATAATTCTAGGCATAAATAGGGTTTATATAGATCCTGCTATGCCATGCAGTACCACATCATCCCGACCAATCACGGCTCTCTATGCAATCAGATCTAAATCTGATTGATGGGATGACATGATCTGATCTAATTAGATTAGAGTTCCTCACAAACCTCCTTAGGTGGTGCCAAGACTGGTCAAAGATGAGTCTTTGGTGCCACCTAAGTTGAATGCATCAAGTAACTGGAGTCCCATTCGTATGGGACTCCAAACTCTATCCTCTTTGGGCACACACCTCCCTAGACGTGCACCCCCTCCCTTTCTTCCTTTTAGCAGGGGAACAAAGATCAAAACTCTCTCCTATGGGTGCATGATATATGAGCAGATGTCTAAGTATCAAAGGTCAACGTTTGACCAAAGTCAAAAGACAAGATTTAGCAGATGACAGAAAATGACAAGTGTTGTCTCAAATTTATCTCATAAATTAAGACAACCCTTTTTTGACCTAGACAAGCTCCAATTAAACCAAGTAAAGATTCTTGAGTCAGTCTAAATATATTTAGCTCAGTCGAGATAACTTTTAATGATTGTTAAAGGAGAATATTAGGCTCAATCGTGTGCTAGCATAATTTTCTTGAATCTAATTGAATCTTATTCAAATCAATTAAACTGAGTTAGTCCAATTGATGATATCCAGATCCAAACCCTTATTTGTGTGACCTGATTAAATTCAGTTCTATATGATAATGGGATATGTCATGATCTCTATCATCGACATCATCGAAACACCTTCTGATGGATCAAAACTTTTTTAATTTAGGGAACTAGTATGATCGATCATCCAAATTATTCTAATTGCTTCCAAAATCCACGACACTTGACAGTATATGATGGCAATCCATCAGAACTGAAAACGAATCTCTCAGTGCAGTTACCTGTGTGATTAAGTTCCTCTATCATGTGCCTCGATCGGATTAGGGTTAAGGTGATCTCGTCAAATCCTAATTTTCATCATATGAATTAATCATTCGATTCAAGTCCGATAGAAACTCTTTCTATCATTTTACTCTACCATGGCCACGGGCTTATGGACTTGATTCTCATGATTATCATAGGGCTGCTCCTCATCTACCGAGGTAGATAGATCTCCTATTGGTGCAGTCCAATTCCTACAATGAACATGCTATAGCCAACATACACCTCAGGGTTTCGAATGGCTAGAAGACTGAGTTATGGTGTAGTCAAACAATAACACCCTCAAGATGAACTATCGATGTACCTCAGGTCAAAGAACCAGACACACCACTGTAGCTTCGAACCAGTCATCAATGAGAAGGTAGACTTCCTCATGACTGCTCGAGGTAGTCATGCTCAGTGCCCTCATTCTCTAACGAGTATCTATACTCTCGCTCCGGTGTCTCACACCATAGACTTAACACTCATCTACTCTAAAGAAGTGATCGTACACCAATCTTCTGGATCAATCACCATCCTCATGATGATCCTACGATCGAGAGCATTTTATGAGTTAATAATGAAAATTCATGTCTTAAATTTTTAACTCTTAAAAATATGAACTATTATTACTATTAACTCAAACGATGTATCACAGACACTTTTAAATACATACTATGATAGAAAATAACCCATTTTATTATTTATAATCAAAATTATAATTTTGTCCTTAGATGTGTATTACAAGTATCAGCCAATTCTGGTTTCTAGGACACATATCTAACAGAACTCTTTCAGGATGAACTTCCTCAGGATGAGCTTGCCTAGGATGAACTCCTCCAGATTGTCAACTTTCCCCTACATGCCATGAGGGGATAATACCTGACATGATTTCTGAGAATATTTTGGTGGACAAATAAAATATCTCTGATAACCTACTGCTCTTCTACGACTAACAATCTTCAACCCATCCTAAAAAACTCCAAACCCTTCTATAAAAGGAGAAAGAGAGGGATCTCAAGGTATGCAACTCTTCTCGCCCGAAGGCTCATCTTCTTTGCTATGTTGAATAAAAAATTAACTTGAGCATCAGAGGGTCCCCGTCGGAGCCAACTCCAATCGAGGACTTCTCTTGTAGGTATGGTCGCCTCCATCCCATTATCGCCAACTCGTTGGCGTCGTGCAACTCCAGCGATCCGACCTCGAGATGAATTTCTATGTCAACAATATATATATATATATATATATATATATATATATATATATATATATATATATATATATATATATATATATATATATATATATATATGTATGTATGTATGTACGTATGTATGTATGTATGTATGTATGTATGTATTAGTCGGGTCTCGGATCCATCGGGTTCGGATATTAAATATCCAGATCCTACCCGTTTACGTTATGGTTTGTCGGGTCCAGATATTGTCTGAGTAAATGGGTCTGATGTTAATACCAAATCCAGATCTATCGAATAAATATCCATGGGTCTTGGGTCTAGACCTGATCCATTGACAGCTCTACTCTACTGATATCTTATTTTATGATGCTTTCTCTAAAATATTCATATCTGATAGCAGAATGGGACCAATAAGCTTCTAATTAGTGGGATTCACAGGTAATGCAGTGCCAATGGAAGAAATAATAACATTGCCAGTGATAGTAGGTCAGAAGCCAAGACAGTCCAGAGCCCAAGTCAATTTCTTAGTGGTGAAGGTGCCCTCTGCTTATAATGCAATCCTTGGCCGACCTAGTTTAAGTGCACTCTAGGCTGTGGTTTTAACTTATTATCTAAAAATAAAGTTTTCAACAAGGCATGGAGTCAGAGAGATCAGAGGAGACCAGGCACTAGCTTAGTACTACTACAATATTACCCTACAGGAAGGAAGGCAAATAGATCCTTATCCAGTGGACGGGCTTGATGCCCGTGATGATCTATCTAAAGAAAGGGGGGAACCTATCGACAACCTTATGGAGGTTTCTTTGAATGACGGAAATAAGGAACACACTGTAAAGATCGGCTCTAATCTAAAAGGAGAAGTTAGAAAGCAGCTTGTTGTCTTTTTGCAAAAGAATGCCGATGTTTTCACCTGAGTGCCTGTAGATATGCCTGGGATTAATGTAGAGGTAATGAAGCATCATTTGGGTGTGGACCTTAAACACCGATCAGTGAAGCAAAAAAAGTACAGCTTTGCACCTGAGAGGTAGAAGGCTATTATGGACGAGATCAATAAACTTCTCAAAGCAGGATTCATTTAGAAAGTGCTCTATCTGGACTGGATCGCAAATGTTGTTCTCATTAAAAAGGCAAATGTCAAGCGAAGGATGCGCATAGACTTTACAGACTTGAACAAAGCTTGCCCAAAAGATAGCTATCCCCTATCCAGGATTGACCAACTGATGGATGCAACTTCAGGCCATGAACTCCTCACCTTTATGGATGCCTTCTCTGGCTATAATCAAATCTAGATGACACCAAAAGATGAGGAGAAGACTGCTTTTATTACTGACCATGGTCTTTATTGTTACAGGATCATGCCATTTAGGCTTAAAAATATAGGTGTAATTTATCAGCGCCTAGTGAATAAGATCTTTAAGGAGCAGATCGACTGCAACATGGAGATCTATGTAGGTAATATGCTGGTTAAAAATTGATCTTCACCAAATCATATTGTCGATCTTGAAGAGATCTTTAGCATCATTCAGAAGTATAAGATGAAACTAAATCCTACAAAATATACTTTTAGAGTAATCTCGAAAAAGTTCTTGAGATTCATGGTGTCAAGGTGCGGCATTGAAGCCAAATAGAGAAGATCAAAGCCATCCAAGAGATGACTGTCCTGAAAATATTAAAAAAAAGTCAACACCTCACAAGCAAGGTAGCAGCCCTTAATTGCTTTGTTTCAAGATCGACGGAGTATTGTATATTGATAAGAGCATGATGTTGTCGTTAAGATACCATATTTATCAGTTTAATCTAACTTCTTAAAATAATTAAAAGTACATAGATAGCAGTGAGTCATGTCGAATCCACAGAAAAGATAGTATTTTAGATTTGAAATCTTTGATTTTATAAAATAAAAAGAAAAGAATTTGAAGATAGAATTTGAAGTCGGAAATAAAAAATTAAAATTATGAAGTAAAAATTAAATTATGTAGAAAAGTAAACTTGGTACTAAGATCTACTAGTTAGATCTTAGCATCTACTTGCAGTAAAATAAAAAGTAATAATTAAAGTATAGAAATTAAATTATAATAAAAATAAAGAGAATAAAATTAAAGAGCATAAAAATAAATATTATATTAATTAAAAAATTTATAATTTAAATAAATAAAATTTAAAAAGAAAAGAAAAAAAGATTAAAAATTAAAATAGGCTGATCTCTGATCTTGAATCGGCATTAGCAAAAAGATGGTGTAGAAGCCCAGCTCTTCCTCTGACCAATTGCCTCGAAGCAGTCATTAACCAAAGCCTGGCTCTATCCTATACCAAAGCTTCATCTTAACCGAAGATAATGAATTCTAGAGGCCTGGGGTCTTATTTATAGGTGTTGGAGGGTTGGAGGATTTGTTGCTGGGCAATGTGGGACTAAGAAGTATAGATCCATGTTTGTTGAAGAAAATAGCATAAAATCATTGGATCAAAGGTCTTGTGAAGTCTCTACATGTTTTGGCCATCAGATGGTGATCCAAGGCTTCAAAAAATACTAAAATTGGATGTGTATAAGCCTAGATCAGGATGGATTAAGTTCTAGCCATCCGATCATGTTAATTAGGAGGAAATCTGGCTGTTGATCATGCGTTGGGTGTCTTGATCACCATTAGAAGCTCTATCAGCCATTAGATCTGAGTTTGGAGTGAGCATTGCCATCCGATTGCATAGATGAGCTTGATGGAGTTTGAATTAAACCTGAAAAACATCCCCGCCATCCGATCTTGACCGCAAGCTACCGCAGCCGTTCGATCATGCACTTACTGTTCCCATGGACTGCATAGACCGACTGCACCACACACCATAACCAATCAGCATGCACATTTTGGTGAGTGAAATGATAAAAATATCCCGTGCGACCTGATAAAAATACCATAAACTTTTTAGAGGTCTTGGTCCACCACGTGGTAGGCTTCGATTGGCTGACCTCTACTGAGCTGATGATCCATGCCTAGTTTCGTGGACCGATTGATTGACTTCTGTGGCTGAGTCAACTTTGACAGCTTGGCTTGGCTTGGTGGCCTGGCTTATGGAGCTGGCTGAGCCATTTTTTTATTTTTATTTTAATTTTTTTTTAAAAAATTCATATTTAGTCCATTTTAGCTCCAATTTACTTCAAACTTATTTTATTATAATTAAAAAAATGAGCTCTTTTTATTGGTAATAATATTTTATTTTTTTTATTATTTTTAATTAATTTTTAAATTATTTTTAATTAATAAAAATATTAATTTCTTAAAAATTTATATAAATTAATTATTAATTTTTAAAAATAAATATAAATTAAATTAATAAATTAATATTTTTTATTGATAATTTTATGGTACTTATCATATACTCCAACTTAAGTTTTGCTCATTCTCGAATAAAGAAAGAATTTAGTTTTAGATACCTTTTAACTTTAGAGTTTCGAATTTTACCTAAGCAGTTTTGAAAATAGCCATTGATATTCAGTAGAGCATAAGTGTGGTATATTATTGGGATATTAGTACCTACCAATAAAAAATTAAATAAAAAATATTAAATTTTTTTGAACTTTTTTAAATTATCTTATTTTTATCTTTGAATTGTCTAAACTTTCATATGGGCAAGCATATTGCTACTTCCGTCCTTCATTTATTGATTTTTATTTTTACATATCTTATTTTTTGATGTGAATATCATTGCTTACTTAGGCAATGAGACCCAGTAACTCAATAGAAAATTAATTTTTTTTTAAATATTATATCACTATTGAGTGTCTTAACCTCTTAAGCTTTCTATTTGATTCATGTAGCGAGTCTTGGGCTAATGACTTCCAAACCAGTTGACTTTAGGGCATTAGGTATAGAATACCCCTCGGGCTTACTAACTCGAATAAAATAGGCTATGAGTTAAGACTAGCTTTACAATGAGCTTCTTTATTCTTTCCATCTTGTGACATGAAACTCAATGCTTGCTTAGGCAAAGAAGCCTGATTACTCAATAAGAAGTATTTAAAAATTATTTTATTTTAATAATTTTTTTTATATGAAGAAATGTATAGTTATCCTATACAAGCTCATAAAAAGTAGATTTTTCTTTGATGCTAGTAAAAAAATTAGAAATACTCAAAGAAATTTTTTTTTATATTCTAGACTTAACTCTTTATTAGATTTTCTTAATACTTGATCCCTTAATATCTCATAAACTTTTTAATCTCTATATCAATTTTCTTTTAAAAAAGGTTAGTTCAATTTGATTCTTAAGCATAATCAGATATCTAAATACTAAATACTAATTTTTTTGAGAACTTTAAAAAAATTAAAAAATTTTATTATTCTCCCTCCAACTTAATCGACATTGTCCTCAATGGAGAAGAAAAAATTAAGGATGCAATAAAGAATATGAAAGAATACATCTGACTCAATGTATATGGTCCAGCACATGCCTTTAAAAATTTGGGATCTCCCTCCAGCTTATTCAACATGTTCTAAAAAGAAAATATACTAAAATTAAATGCAAGAAAACTAAATATTGGATTGCCTTCCAATAAGTGCTAAGTTTATCATCTTCAGTCAGATACAAAGCAGTCTATCTATCCAGTGTCAAATATTGGATTGATAAATTCCAATGGTTTTGGATTGCCAATCTTAGAAAGTTGATTTATAATCTCATTATTGATATATTTATTATTAATTTTGGAAAGATGTTTTGTAACCCCATTCTCAGTCCCTTATTTTTCAAGAATTTGTCCTATTTGTTCTTCTAAAATACTCATGAATGGAGTTTTTGAGTTAGGAGTTAAGTTTGATGCAATGGATACTAGAAGGATGACTAAAGATGATTTTAATTTTGGAGGTAAATTAATATGATCTTGCTTAAATAACTCCATTGACTTTTCATTATATATCTCTTGATTTTTGTGAGAAGAACTGGCTTCTAGGGTTGAAAGAAACATGACTTTTGGTTTATAGGTCTCAGATAAATCATCTATTCTCTTCTCTTCTTTATCTATCTTATTTAAACTGGAACTAGCATCAGTACTAATTTTGGACTCAGATTCTTCTATGTGGTTAGCTTCAGTACTAATCCTTTTCTTTAAATTTTTATCCTAGCTAGCATTAGTACTAGCCTCTCTCACCTAATCTTGATATCGGTCTATAAGAATCCTATAACTTTTAAGTTTAGAAATTACTTTGGCATTCTCAAATTGGGAATTCTTAGGTGGAACATTAGATTGATAACTGAATTCAGGTGATTGGTGGACATTAGGTGGGTTGTTTGAAATTGATAGGCTCCGTAATTGACCTAGTTCTCTTCTCATATTAGACACAGCTAATTATCCTATTTGAGCTTATAGTTTGGTGATAGATTGCTGTTGAGTCAAAATTAATTATTGAAGTTGGTTAAATCTATTGTCAGCTAGATTGATCTATTGAGGAGGTGGGTATGATGGCTGATTATAATGCAATGGCTGAGTGGATTGACTAGGCTGACCATTATTATAGGCATAATTTTGATATTGGGATCTATTCTGATAGTTTTGGATAGGTAAAATTTGGGTCGAGCCTGAGTCTGTTGAGGTATCCAAGAAAAATTATGGTGGTTGCTTCAACCAGAGTTATATGAATTTGAAAAAGGATTATTAATAGGTTTGGAGTAGCCTTGAGCAGCTTGAATCTGTTCTTGGATTAAAGGTGAAAACTATGCAGCCATAGGACATTCACTCACATGATGGGTTGGGCTAGCACAGATTAAACAAATCTCTTGATAATTAGAAGATGATATGAATTATGCAAGAGATTGTGGACCTAGGATTAGAATTTGATCTAATTTTTAGATAATAAGATCCACTTTATCTAATTTTTGGGCTATTAGGTTTAGGTCGGCCTTAGAACTAGGTTTTGGATGTTTGATCTCATATATTTCTGCCCATTTTTTATGAGAAATTGATCTTTCATAAGAGGATAGTGAGGCATGGTTAATCAAATTTTCACTTAGAGTTTCAAATAGTGTATAAGCTTCATCCTCACTTTTGCTCATGAATGCATCTCCATAGGATGCATCTACCAATTGTCTATATTGGTCTCCTAAACTCTCATAGAAAGTTTGAACTATTTGCCACTTAGATAGACCGTGGTGTGGGCATTTTCTAATAAGTTTCTTAAGTCTCTCCCAAGACTCATGAATTTGTTTTCCTAGAAGCTGAGCAAATTTAGTGATAGCTCACCTCATAATGTTGGTTCAGCTTATGGGATAAAATTTCTTAAGAAATTCACTTTGTAATTCAGCCCAAGTTTTAATTGGTCTTCCTATTGTGCCAAGACAGTACTTGACTTTATCTTTTAATGATAAGGAAAATAAGATTAGTCTAAAGGTATTATTAGTTAAATTTTGAATCCTTACCATAGAGTAGATTTCTAAAAGCTCATCCAAATGCTTATAAAGATCTTCGTTGGTGCTTCCATAGAAAGATGGGAGCATCTGAATTATGGTCGGCTTAATCTTATTATGGGTAGCATGAATTTTAGATAATTGGATACAAGTCGATAGATTATAGGTGGAAGAAATAAAGTATTCCTTCATCTACCTAGGTGGTTCTCTAAAATTTTCAGCCATTTGGTTATTGAATTTAATATGATTCAGCCATTTAATTTTATAGTTGGATTCAACTAGATCGGGTAAAGTAATTTTCTATCGTGCATGTATTAGTACAATCCTAATGTATAGTTCAAAATTTTTTTTAAAATTTTTTAATTATTTTTTTAGATTTTTTTATTATTTTTATTATTTTATTATTTTATTATTTTATTTATTTAATTATTATTTTAATTTAATTTAATTTAATTATTATTATTAATAAATTTTTAGTTAGTTTAATTTAATTTAATTTAATTTTTATTTTATTTTATTTTATTTTTAGAGGAGAAAGAAGAAGAAAGAAAGAAGAGTTCTAAAGAAGAGGTCCTAAGGAGTCCTTAACTAAGAGAGAGAAGAATTAGGTTTAATTAGGTTTGATGTTGGTTAGCAATCAAGTTGGTCAATCAATCCTGTCTAAAGATTATCCTAGATCTAGATAGCTCCTAACTGTTAAGGTCATCTTTAAGTCCTCTAAGTATAAGATTAGCCAATCAACTGGTTAGGTAAGTATAAGATCGGTGGAAGTTCCTCCATTGCTTGCCTTAGATACCAATTATGGTTGATCAGATAAGTTAACGAAATCAATTAAGTAACCACCTTTCTTCGAACTCAGTCATCTTAAACCACTTTCCTAGACACAGTTAAATTGATTAACCCTAATCCGGTCTAACTTTTAGGATTTTTTGTCCTAATGAGCTCGAGTTCCTAGGACTGATGTCTAATTGATTTTAAAATTAAAGACTTAGGTCAATGTAGGATGCTGGTTGGTTGTTTGTGGGCCAAGGAAGGATGATCAAATCCCCACCGTATCTTGTTTAATTGGGTGTTTCCCTTAAGTTGATTTAAAGATGCATATGCACAATCACTTTCAACAAAGGGTTCTATGCAACTTAAAATAGATGCATACAATTTAATTAAACTTGAAGAGTTTACCTTGTTTTCAGCGATCACTAAAAAGAAAATAAAAATAAAACTAACATGATGTATACTTTAAATAGGTAGGGTTTCTAATCTTGTCATGAAGCTTTTAATTAGGTTTAAGTGGATATTTTTTTAAAATAAATTTAAAAATAAAAAAAAAGATCTAAGGTTAGGATTGATCTCACCAAATAAGATTAGATGATTTATTTTCCTTAATTTTTTTCTTCTTTTATCTCTTTTTCTACAAAATAAATAATAAAAGTTAGTAAGCAATATTTACAAAAAAATTAAAAATTATTTATAATTTATTTATAAAAAAATAAAAGAAATAAAAAATTTTAATATCGATGTCTTCTCCGATAACGGTGCCAAAAACTTGATAAGAGCGCGATGTTGTCGTTAAGACATTGTGTTTATTAATTTAATCCAACTTCTTAAAATAACTAAAAGTACATAGATAGCAGTGAGTCGGATCGAATCCATAGGAAAAGTAGTATTTTAGATTTAAAATTTTTAATTTTATAAAAGAAAAAAAAAGAATTTGAAGTTGGAAATTAGAAATTAAAATTGTAAAGTGAAAATTAAATTATACAAAAAAATAAACTTGGTACTAAAATCTATGAGTTAGATCTTAGCATCTACTTATAGTAAAATAAAGAGTAATTATTAAAGTATAAAAATTAAATTACAATAAAAATAAAGAGCATAAAATTAAATATTGTATTAATTAAAAAGTTTATAATTTAAATATGTGAAATTTAAAATGAAAGAAAAAGAGATTAAAAATTAAAACATGTTGATCTCTGATCTTGAATTGGCGTTGGTAGAAAGATGGTATAGAAGTTTAGCTCTTCCTCTTGACATCAGTTGCCTCGAAGCAGCCATTAATCAAAGTCTAGCTCTATACTGTACTAAAGCTTCATCTTAACTAAAGACAATGAATTTTGGAGGGCTGAGATCTTATTTATAGGTGTTGGAGGGTTGGAGGATTTGTTGCTGGGCAATGTGGGACTGAGAAGAAGTATAGATCCATGTTTGTTGAAGAAAATAGTAAAAAATCGTTGGATCAAAGGTCTTGTGAAGTCTCTGCATGTTCTAGCCGTCAGATGGTGATCCAAGACTTCAAAAAATACCAAAATCGGATGTGTATAAGCCTAGATCAAGTCGGATTAAGTTCTAGTTTGATCACGTTAATTAGGAGAAAATCTGACCGTTGATCGCATGTTAGGTGTCATTATCACCATCAGGAGCTCTATCAATCGTTAGATCTAAGTTTGGAGTGAGCGTTGCCATCCAATCGCGCAGATGAGCTTGATGGAGTTTGAATTAAACCTGGAAAACATCCCCGTCGTCCGATCTTGATCGTAAGCTACCGCAACCGTTTGATCGCGCACTTACTATTCCCATGGACCGCATAGATCGGTTGCACCACACACCGCAACCAATCAGCTCGTGCATTTCGATGAGTGAAATGACAAAAATGTCCCATGCATCGTGATAAAAATACTACAAACCTCTTAGATGTCTTGGTCCTCCACGTGGCAGGCTCCGATTGGTTGACCTCTACTGAGCTGACGGTCCACATCTGGTTTCATGGATGAGCTAATCGACTTCTATGGCTGAGTCGGCTTTGACGGCTTGGCTTGGCTTGCAGAGCCGACTGAGCCACTTTTTTTTTTATTTAAATTTTTTTTTTCTTTAAAAATTTATTTCTAGTCCATTTTAGCTTTGATTTGCTTCAAATTTATTTTATTATGATTATAAAAATAAGCTTTTTTTATTGATAATAACATTTTATTTTTTATTTTAATCATTTTTAATTATTTTTTGATTAATAAAAATATTAATTTCTCAAAAATATGTATAAATTGATTATTAATTCTTAAAAATAAATATAAATTAATTAATAAATTAATATTTTTATTGATGATTTTATGGTACTTATCATATATCTTTCTTTTAAGTACTCAAACAGCCCAAGAACTTCAAGTGGACACCTGAGTGCCAGCAGATCTTTAAAGAATTGAAGAACTATCTCAGTTCGTCTCCCCTCCTAGTCAAGCTTGAACTTAGAGAAGAGCTATTTTTGTACCTTGTTATATCTCCAGCAGCTATTGGAGTTGTCTTGATCAGAGAAGAAGCTAAAGTTTAGAAGCTGATCTATTATATAAGCAGAGTCCTGAGGGATACAGAAACAAGATACTCCAAATTAGAAAAACTAACTTATGTCTTACTGATTATAGCCAGAAAGCTCTGACCTTATTTTTAAGGATATATAATTACTTTCCTTACTGATCATCCCATCAAGATAATTCTTCATTGGCCTGATACTTTTGAAAGAATAGCAAAGTAGGCGATCGAGTTAACTAAATTTGATATTCATTTTCAACCTTAGTCATTCATTAAAGCTCAAAAACTGGCTAATTTTATAATAGAGTATACTATTCCAGATGCAACCGAACCAGAGCACCAAAAAGTTTATATCCCTAGCTCCCCTGAAGAAAAGACTGATCTTCTTGAAAACTTTTGGGCGTTATAGATTGATGGTTCATCCAATGCTTCTGGAGCAGGTGCAGGCTTGATTCTCATTAATCCAGAGGAGATTGTGGTTGAATATGCTTTGCGCTTTGAGTTTCTTGCTACTAATAATGGGGCTAAATATGAAGCTTTGATATCAGGGCTAAAAATAGCCAAAGAATTGGAAGCAAAACATTTGAAGGTTTATAGTGATTCTTAACTAGTGGTGGGACAAGTCAATAATACCTTTGAAGCTCGGGAGGAAGATATAAAAAAATATTTGAAAAAAATGAGAAATTTAATCCCAGCCTTTAGTAGCTTTAAAATTTACCAGATCCCTAGAGTGAAAAACATCAGAGCCGACCTTCTTTCTAAGTTAACCACCATAGCCCCAAATGAACTGCCAAAAAAAAATCCTCTTTGAAGTCCTACAGCACCCAAGTTCGGAAGAACCCTAGGCAATAATGTAAGTCGATCATGAGCCAGGCTGTATCGATCCATTGATTTTTTATCTAATAAATGAAATTCTTTCTAAAGACCATAAAGAAGCTCGGAAGTTAAGAAATCAAGCTTTTCGTTATATTTTATATGAAAATAAGCTATACAAGAGGTCATACTCCTTACCACTTCTCAAATATCTCCGATCTTCCAAAGCTGATTATGTCTTGAGGAAAGTTCATGAAGGAACATATAAAAATCATCTAGAAGCGAGATCCTTATCATATAAGTTACTTTGGCAGGGATACTATTAGCTGACAATGCATCAAGATGCGATGGAATATGTAAGAAAATATGATAGATGTCAGAGAAATGCAAACATTCAGAGACAGCCGGCTTCACAGCTCATGCCATTAGGTGCTTCTTAGCCATTTGTACAATGGGGGATGGATATACTTAGGCCATTTTTTATGACATCTGAACAACGAAAGTTCCTACTGGTGGCAGTAGATTATTTCACTAAGTGGATTGAGGCCGAACTCTGGCAAAGATCACTGAAGCCAAAGTGCAGAATTTCATCTAGAAGTCGATAGTTTATAGATTTGGTCTACCATGGATACTAATCATTGATAATGGACATCAGTTCACAGGAGCGAAGTTCACTGAATTCTATGAAGACTTGAACATTTTCCACCACTTTACAATAGTAGCTCATCCATAGGCAAATGGTGAGGCTGAGGTAACTAATAGAACTTTGCTTCAAAAGATAAAAGCAAGGCTTGAAAGAGCAAAAGGAATATGGATGGATGAACTCTATCATATGCTCTGGGCTTATAGAACCACTCAAAGATTGCCAACTAGGAAAACTCCTTTTACATTGGCTTTTGGGATAGAGGTAGTCATCCCAGTTAAGCTTGAACTTTCTTCAGCACAAGTTGAAGCTTTTAGTGAATAAAACAACTCACAGGATCTTAAAGCAAATCTTGATCTATTGAAAGAAAAGCAAGAGAAGGCTCAAATATGAATGGTAGCTTACAAGTAAAGAGCAGCCCGCTACTACAACTTCAGGGTTCAAAGCAAGACATTAAGAGTAGAAGATTTGGTGCTTTGGCGAGCAGATGTTTTGCAACCTCAAAATCAAAGAAAGCTCACCCGAAACTGGGAAGACCCCTATGAGGTCGTAAAAATCGTTCGATCGAAAACATATTATCTGAAGGAGCTCGAAGGATCAGCACTCCCGCAATCTTGAAATTCGAAAAACTTACAAATGTATCATCAATAATCTTGCCTCAATAAAATTTTTTTATTTCAATATCCTTGTTCTTTGGCGCAAAACTATATGATGGCAGAATATAACTTAATTAAACTCTATTCTAAAATGAAGTAGAAGACCTCCGATTATTTAAGATAGGTGGTTAACCTCATCCAAGCAAGGATGAAGGCCTCCGATTTAAGATAAGAGGTTAATCTCATCCAAGTGAGGGTGAAGGCCTCCAGTTATTTAAGATAGAAGGTTAATCTCATCATAGCGAGGGTGAAAGCCTGCAATTATTTAAGATAGAAGGTTAATCTCATCGTAGTGAAGGTTAAGGCCTCCAATTATTTAAGATAGAAGGTTAACCTCGTTCAAGCGAGGGTGAAGGCCTCCGATTATTTAAGATAGGAGGTTAACCTCGTCGTAGTGAGGGTGAAGACCTTCAGTTATTTAAGATAGGGGGTGAAGACCTTTGGTTATTTAAGATAGGAGGTTAACCTCATCCAAGTGAGGGTGAAGGCTTCTGATTTTTTAAGACAGGAGGTTAACCTTATCGTAGTGAGGATGAAGGCCTCCAGTTATTTAAGATAGGAGGTTAAAATCATCATAGCAAGGGTGAAGGCCTTCAGTTATTTAAGATAGGAGAGAATGGAAAAAGACCCTTTGAACAGCCCTTTTGTGTCCCAATAACTTTGTCGGGAATAGGAGGAGGACCTTGTCCTAAGAAAGGTAAAGACCAACCATATCAGAAATAGGAGGATCTCATCCTAGCATAGGTCAAAGGAGAGAGGCCCTCTTAATAGCCCTTTCATGCCCGATGCCCTTGTTAGGCATAGGAGAAGAACCTCATCTTAATAAGAAAAAAGATCAAATATACCAGGAACAGGAGAAGAACCTTGTCCTGACATAAGAAAAGACCTCCAAATATTCAAGAAGGGAGGATGATTTCTTCCAAGCAAAAGTCATGATCAATCACAATTGAGATCGGGGGACCTTGTCTAGATACAAAAGATGCGAAGATTCAATTAAACAAATCAGAAAAAATCTACCCAAGGGCCATCGTTTGCAATCAAAGGGTATGTATATTGTGGAAAACTACAACTATTATCGAAGAGCAGCTCTACAATCATGAACAACAAAAAAGAAGAGGGTGAAAAACTACACAAGTATACGACTAAGATGAAGCAATCGAAAAGTAGTGTTTTATTAAAATAAAAGTTTGATACATGGCAAGGTTTGCAAGACTAGTTATAAAAAAAGAAAGAAAAAAAGAGAAAAAGAAGACAAAGTCCTACTTAGAGTCGGACTTTGGGTTGCTAGCTCTAGCCATTACAAGAAAGAATTTTAGGCCTTTTATTTCTTCTTCGAGCCTCTTCCTCGCCGCCAAGCTCTCCCTCAGCATCCTCTCCCATCTGTGCGATTCTTTCTCTATCTCTCTCAACCTCTTCCAAAGAATCATGGAATTGGCCTCTGCATCCTTGACGACATCTTCTTAATAAACCATCTGGATCCTCGATTGCTGCAGCTTGGTTTTCTTTTTTTCATATGACTCAGATAGTCTTTCCATGGTCCCCCTTAAAGCATGGAGTTCATCCGATTCCTTGCTTGGGCCAGCTTGAGCCCTATCGGCCAACTGCTTCTAGAGTCTCATCACTTCGCTGTTCATAGCCCTGAGTTTTCTCTTGTAATCATCGATCTCCTCACTCCAGCAAAATCGATAAGACTTATAATTCTCTTCAATGTCACATAGTTGTTTCTGAAGATCAGAAAACTTTTTGATCAGTCCCAGTCGTACTCCTCTTGGCTTTGAGACTGAACTGTGCTTTGTTTTAATCGATTGATCTTCTCATTCACTCCATGGATTCAGCTTCAAGGAAGAAGATCTTAACGGATAGAACCTAGGCCTTATCGCTACTAAGCTTCTTCACCCTTTCTAGCTCTTCAGTCAATTATCGCTTCTTGTTGATATAGTCTATGACATCCTTCTTATGGACTTGACGGAGGCGGTTGATCTCAACATTAACTTCAGCGTAACTCTTTTTGAATTTTTGAAGCTCTCCTTCCATTTTTCCTAACTTCCTTTTAAGTTGATGAACCTCCTTTCTTAAGTTTTTTACATGGACCTTCTGGGGAACACCCTGAGGTACGGGGTCGGCTTTGACAGGAGACTGCACTTGAAGCATAAAAGCATTGCAACATAGATTTCACAAAAGAAAGAAATTTGCTTTCAAAATAAACTTATCTTCATTAATCAAAATATTTGTCAAGTATAGGAAAGAAAACAAATGAAAAGAAAAAGTATAAAATAGGAGGTCTCAAACCTCTGGGGGAGCAGTCGAGGAGTTTGGCACAGCATCAGTTGGCCCAGGCTCTTCAATAATAGGCTTGGCAGGGGGGAGATCGGCTGTAGCGGTAGATGGTCCTACCTCTTCGTCAGGAGCTCCTTCAATCAGGAAGCTGAGGTCGAGCTCAAAAAATTTGTTAGCCATTCTGTCCTCATAGAGCTCAAACCTCTTGATGAAGGTTTCCTAGCTGAACTTGGCATTTAGGTCTCTCATTTCAGAAGAGACCTTGAACTCCTCTACTGCCTAGGCCTTCGCCTTCGAGATCTTCCTTGAAACTTGCTCTTTTAGTTTGGCGATCTCGACTTCAATCTTCTTCCTTCTCTCCTCTTCTAAGGCCAAAGCAGCCTTTAGCCCCATCAATATTTGTTCTTCCTTCTTGAGTGCCTCTTGAAGACCCCCGACCTCGATAGCCTTCTCCTTTAGGAGGCGGTCGACTTTGGTGGCTTTCTCCTCCTAGAGATGATGGACCTCGACTTGGTGATCCTCCTAAGCTTTCAGCACTTTCGACCTTAAGCGATTCATCATTTTGATGTGGGCAAGCAATGGTGACCCGACTGCAAGGAGTGAATTAGGTTATGCACATATAAGAAAAGAGAAAAGAGAAAAGATGAGGTGATTACCTCAAGGAAGGCCTCGAGGGAATTCCAAGA
This sequence comes from Cocos nucifera, assembly GCA_006176705.1. Classification (NCBI taxonomy): domain Eukaryota; kingdom Viridiplantae; phylum Streptophyta; class Magnoliopsida; order Arecales; family Arecaceae; genus Cocos; species Cocos nucifera. The sequence continues at coordinate 1,881,634 of QRFJ01000076.1, forward strand.
ATGCTGCTCATAATCAAAGTCGGCTATCTTGTCTACCACCTTGGGTAGGATAAATTTATCAACCAAATCCCTGATAATATCTCAGTTGTAGAAGAGATTTTCTTCTAGATCTTCATTGTCATCATTGGACTCACTGGGATGAGCCTTATGCCGTACCTTTACGATGATCGACATTCTTTTTTTCTTCTTTTTCTCTCTTTTTTCTCCTCTAGCAGAAAGCTCCAGAACTTGAACTTCAGTAGGAGGGCTCGAGGATGTAGGAGGCACTGCGACCCCATCAGTGGCGCCAACCTCGACAGTAGGGGCAACCTTGATGCCATTAGCAACCTTGGGAGCGGTAATGGCATTGATGGGTGCCACAGAGCTAGAAATATCGAACCTTGCCTTTTTCAAACCCTCGTGTGGTGCCTTCCTTTTCCTCTTATGAGCTTGAAGCCCCTTAGCGAGCATCTCGACTGCCTTAGCATCCATCTCTACAATAAAGAATGGGTCACGATAAAAAAAAAAGTTAATACAAGAAGAAAACTTGTGAAGTGCAGAGATATACCAGCAGGATTGAGAGGACTCAAGACCATATTGAACAAAGTCTAGTCTTTCAGAAGTTTGGATAGGAGGGGGCTTAGTAGTTTCTGAGTCTATTGGTGAAATCAAGATCGTCCCTCTCTAAACTAGGGGCTCGACGGACTGACTCTTTAAGAAGACCTCAAGGAGGAAGCCCTAATTTTGGAGTTGGGCAGGACACAAAGAAAAACCTTTCCTTCTAGTTGTGGATAGATGAAGGAGCATCTTTCAATAATCCTTTCTTGCCAAACTAGGGTGAGAAGTACTATCAGTCTTTCATGGAAGGATGATGTTTGAAGGTATAGTAGTTCCGAAATAGGAAAATGATTAGGCGAACTTCAGCAAACAAAGGAAGATGAACCCGATAATAAATCTAAAAAAGTTTGGCACTATAAAAGCAAAGAAGATGTTCAAAAAATGGAGAAGAACAACTATAAAAGGAGGGAGAGGAAGTCTCAGTCTGGCATGAAAAGCTTCTAAGTACAGACAAAAATGGCTTGGAGGAGGGGAACAAGCCTGATCACTTGGTCTAGAGAGTTCTAATTCATACTCAGAAGGGATTCCATATTGGATCCTGATTAAGAAAAGATCATCTTAGGATAAGGAATAAGGAATAGTGTCAGGTATCAAGGTTGGATGGGATACATCCTTAGGTTTGGTCTCTTCTTTGGAGTTAGAATTTTGGGAGGTTAGATTGGACGAACTTCTAGAACTGGTGGACCAAGAAGCTTTCGAAGATATTCGGATCAAACAAACACTAAAAGATCTTTGAAAAATTAGATAAAAAGATAGCGGAACCTTGAAGAGGGGAAATGGTGAAACTCTTTTATGAAACCTAGAGAAGATCTAACAAAGTATGGAAAAGCAGAGAAACCAAAAAAAGAAGAGCAAGGAACTGACCTAAACTGGTTGAGAAACTGAAGAAGATGGTCAAGAGGATGAGATGCGATAAGAAAGACATAGATGGCCAGAGGAGTCACAAGGGAGGAGGGCAAGATGCTTGGAGGCAATGAAGAACGAAAAAGGGAGGAGAAAGAGAAAATATAGATGAAGATGGAAAGTTGGAAGGAAGAAGAAAGGCTTAAATAGAAGAGCGAAATCAGAGAAAGTTGTGATTGCAGGACCTCTTCAGTTAACCCCAACCCACCACGTGTCCCACTCACTCCCGGCACCTGACGAAACAATAATTATGCCATACATGGAGCTCCGTTCCAGACAAGTCTTTGAGAAAATTTGTTCTTTTAGGTCATTTGGCATTAAACTTCGATGCCAATTTAGAAAAGTCAAAAGGTTTCATTTTCTGAGAGTAGGAAGCTGGTAAAGGACTTCGATTGCAGTAATTTTTCTATACTTTCTTCATTCAAAATTTGAACTCAAAAGTAGGAGGATAAGTGTTGGAGGTAAAATAATACCCGCCGAAGTTCTTAGCCGCCGACCTCCATTTTGAAGAAATTCACCGATCCTCTCAACAACAAGTTCATACTGTGGAACTTGTCGAAGGCACATTGAAGCCCAGCCAGACGATCTTGAGCAGTAGAGAGGAACTATTATTTAACTAACTTTGCGTCTTAACATAGAATGATTGACAAGACCAAAGTTCAATACTTTTGATCTTGATTGGTGATAAGTTTTGAAGACAGTTTAAGTCCTATATTATGGACCACATGCTCCTTTCAACCGAACTCCTCCAATTGTGCTTCTTCCAATCGGACTCCTTCCGGATGAACTCCTTCAGTCATGCTCTTTTCGGATGAACTCCTCTAATCGTGCTTCTTCTAGTAGCACTTCTTTCAGTTGGATTCTTTTCGGATGAACTTCTCTAGTTGCGCTCCTCCCAGCAGTGCTCCTTCTAAGTGGACTTCTTTCAGACAAACTCCTTCAGTCACACTCCTTCCGGATGAACTCCTCCAGTCATGCTTCTTCCGAACGAACTCCTCCAATCATGCTTCTTTTGGACGAATTTCTTCACTCACACTTCTTTCATTCAGACTTCTTTTGGACAAACTCCTCCAGTCGTGCTCCTCCTAACAATGCTCCTTTCAGTCGAACTCTTTTCGAATGAACTCCTCCAGTCGTGCTCCTCCCAGCAGTGCTCCTCCTAGGCAAACTCCTTTTGGATGCACTCCTTTCAGTCGTGCTTTCTTTAGCCAAAGTTTTTTCATTTGAATACCTTTCAGGACGAGCTTCTCCTAGCCAGTCATGAATCTACTTAATCCATGTTACGCCTATCAGTTGGAGCCATCCAGAAAAATCTTGTCAAACCACTGATTCATGACAACTGCTCTATGAAGGATGGAGCATAGTACTTCAGATCTTAATTTAGAAAGTACCTACCTATGCACAACCTAGGAGGCTTCTGAGCTCCTTAAAGACACTAGACATTATCCCAATAGACCTCGACCAGTTACAAGTTCACTGTATATACTGAAGTCTTCAACCAACATCCAAACTCCAACAAATGGATCTCAACTGCCTGCAAGTCATGACAAACATCAACTCATCCTCCATAACAAACTTCATGTGGCTTGAGCGGCCCACTACCAGATAGTTATGGTTGTTACTATCAGTTTGTTACATGCTCTATCTATAAAAAGAGATCCTCTAGATATATTTTTCTCTAAGCTCTCTTCCCCTCTTTGTTACTCTGCTTCTCTATTTTCTAAGCACTCCATTTCAATTGGCCAGAGAACTAACTTGAGCATCGGAAGATCCTACTGGAGCCACCCACCTTCAGTTTAGACTTTATTTTGTAGGTACCATCGGTAGCCTCGTCTTTCCAACTCCAGCTACCTCTGGTGTCCTCATAGATTTTTGCACTAACAGATACTATAAGAGAAAGAAAAAAGAATAAAAGATAAGAGAGCATACAATCAAGTATATGTAGATTAGATCAAGGTCTACCTTCATGGGGTGTACAAACTTGATAATAAGAGAAAGAAAATCAAACAAATACAAAAGAAACTTACCACTCAACCCTCGTACAAGAGTCTCTCAATATAAAGTCCCAAAATTCTAAAAAATGCTCTTTAAAATCTTTCAAGAAGTCTATCAGCACCTCCAAGACGTCATCAACTCTCTGACATAATAAACGGTTCGTCAATTGGAGTTATATAGATTCTAGAAATTCAAAAATAGTGTTTTAGTAGCAAACCTAATTCCAAACATACCCGAGATCAATTTCTAACCATCCGATTATGAACGGCTCCCTCTTGAGCCATCAGATTATGCAAAAAACCTTTTAATCAAGCCTGGATTGCTCTTGAGCCATTCGATCATGATCGAAAGCTTTCTTGGCCATCGGATTGTGCAAAATAGCCATTCATCATGCCAGATCAAGCTTCTAGCCATCCAATCTTGATCGACTCCTCTCTGAGCCATCAAATTGCAACTAGTCCATAAAATAGTACTGTGGATTGCATGAAATGGCCTGAAAATGGCCTATTGGTCTATAAGGGGGCATTGTGAGGTGACGGTCCATGGTGGACCATGCTCCATCTCTTGGGCTGGGCACCTATATGGCCTGCTCCCGCATGGCCCACACACACCGCAGCACGTGCTTGCACACCTTAGCCAGCCTAGCACATGGCTGGCCTAGTGCCATCATGTGCTGCTAGCCTGGGTTACACCGCCATCAGCCGGTGCCGGCCTATGGGCCCCTCCGATGGGCTTGAGGGTCATGCTACCGCTCTCTAATCTTCTTTTGTGCTTAACCTTTCCGTCTGGACTCTGTTTGGACTGTTCTTGGGCTTGTTGGACTCTGTTCATCATCTTGGATCTTATTCTGGGCTTATTATAGATTGAATCTTGAGATATTTTTCTCAACATAGTATAGAAACACTAAAACGAGAGTGCAAGTGGTTGTTAAAGAACAATGCTATTGAGCATGACCAACAACGAGAAGTCACTTAAAAAGTCTACTCTCTCATGCGACTATCTCGATGCTGTAGTTGTATAAATAATTCTTTGACCTACAGTATCTTAGCTACTCACAGTGGGGTTGCTATAGTTCGATAATATATAAACATGGTTTCTAGTCATTCTGGGCCTTTTGATATTCATTGGCTGCAGTAGGTTCACTGTAGGAGTAGGCTATGCACTTATATGGGGTCTATTGATCTTAGTAGTTGAGGAATAGTCCTATGCAACCTATGAGGTTGAGTCCTTAAGTCTGTGGCCACAGTAACATGATATTGGAAAGGAGTTTCCATAGGGATTTATGATTGGGCTCAAGCTAATTAAGTCTAGCAAATGATAGAAGCTTAGGATTTGATGAGTTTTCATGGCCTGCATCCTATTGGAATTTTCGATAGAAAAACTTGATCATACAATAACTACACCTAGAGGTTCTAATCTTTCTCTTCACTAGATTGCCACTACATGCTGCTAGACATCACTGGTAGATTGTGAGAACTTATTATGGTTGGTTTTGGATCATCGATCCTTCTAGGATTTAGTTGGAATTGTTACAACCCATTGAAAAGAGTTTTTGATGTTACTTTGATAGAGATAATTGTAAGTCTCACTACTAGATAGAATAAAATCTATGGGGTCACATTCCAAAGGGGTTGACCAAGTTAATTGATTGAATCAAAATCCAATTATCAATTAGATTGATAATTCGGATCAATCGGTAAAAGTTACTTATAGAAGTTTTGCCAGCTGTTAGCAAGTTTAGACCTAATTGCAAATATTGCGATTGATTTTGATAAGATTAAGTTAGAGTTTAGAATCTAATTAAATTAAATTATATTTAATTTAAATTAGTTTATATCTAATTTGAGTTGAATGGATAATTCCAGTCCAAGTAGGACTTAGATCGGAAACCTAGTCTGACTAGATTTCAAGTTTGACTCAAATTGGGCTCGTTTTGACTAAATTGGATTCGATTTGAATCCAAATTTAACGAAGACCTAATCTAATCAGATTAGGATTGAAAAGACCCATTTGACTAGGACTCTCTCTCCTTTTTGGTGCAATAATTAAGAAGGGGCTGACACCCACTTCTTTGTGTCTGTGAGAATGAGAGGGGCACCAATAGTTGGCACCCTATCCCATTAGAACTCTATTTCTCTCTCCCTTTTTGGTATTTATGTGATATTATTTGATTGAGAATTAAATTAAAAATATTATTATCAAATTTTATTCTCTTTTAATATGGAAATTAGAAGAGGAGTAGGACTCTTCTTTGGAGAGCATGTATTCCATATTGGGCCGACCTCTTTACCTATTTAAATGGCACCCCACCTTATGGACACCTAGGGCCTTGTTTTCTTGAGATACTCCATGCCTAAAGGGAGAGAAAATCAAAGAAAAGAGAGAGAAAAATCAAAGAAAAAGAAAGGAAAAAAAAAGAAAGAGAAAGGGTTCTCTTCTAGCTTGTTCTTTAAGGTCCTGCATGAAGCTGTTTGGGCTATTTTCTTCTACATCAAGATTCAATCAAACAAAGCATATTTGAAAGAGGCTCGTACCTCGATGATTGTGAAGGCTTCGAGCTTGATTCAACTCTTTGGGGATACCTGTAGAGGCCAGGCATTTGCATGGCTTCAAATGAAACCTGTAAAGCTTTATGATCCGATTGCATCTGATTTTTCTAGATATATTTTAATTACTCCTTAAATCAATTTTTAGATTTAATTTATCCATGTTTAACATGCACATTAGATCTTTTCTAGGTGATGCTTGACTAGATCTAGGGCATGCATTAGATTAAAATTTTAATCTATGGTTTTCTCTGCATTTTTTATGAGATGAAAAAAAATCCTGCATGCTATAACCCTAAAACATAACAGAAGGCTACTTCGAGGCAATAGGTGCTGAGAAGAAGAGCCTATCTCCTACGCCATCTTCATGCCTACACCAATCTAAGATCAAGATCAGAGCCAAAGAGGAAGAAGAAGGAGATATGAGCATGCTTTGAAGAGTATGAAGGAAGAGGAGTCCACCAACCATCTTCCCAACGAGGCTACACAGATTCACTTCAACCCTTTATTATAGCTTTGTTTATTTATTTTCTTATCTTTTTAGTTTCTTGTATTTAAATTCTAAACTTTAAATTAATGTAAAATTTATTTTATTCTCTTTAAATTTTGGCTCTTTATTTTTAGTTATAAATTTATTTTTATTACAAGTAGATGCTAAGATATAAATAGTAGATCTTAGTACTAAATTTATCTTTTTACACTATTTATTTTCTACCTTTTGTTTATAGTTTTATTTTTTGACTTTAATTTTATTTTTATTTTTTTTATAAAATTAAAGATTTCAAATCTAAAGTACTATCTTCTTCATAGATTCAACCCAACTCACTATTCTCTGCATATTTTTAATTATTTAAGAAGTCAAAATTAAATTGATAAATACGACGTCTTAACGATAATATCATGCTCTATCAAGTTTTTGGTACTGTTACTGAGGAAGGCATGAGCACTAAAGTTTTTGATCTCTTTAATTTTCTTATAAATAAATTATAAATATATTTATATTTTTTTAATTTTTTTTATAAATATAGCTTACTAACTTTTTTGGTTTCTTTTATAAAAAAAAAAAAAATAAAAAAATTAGGGCAAGGAAGAAAGCTTCTAATCTTGTTTTAGGAGACCAATCATAACCCTAGATTTCTTTTCTTTTTAGCATTATTTACTTTATTTTTTAATTAATTTAAAAATATCCCACTTAAATATAATAAAAAACTTCATGACAAGAATAGAAATCCTAATTACTTAGAGCATCCATTATATTAGTTTTATTTTTATTTTTTGGTTATTGCTAGAGACAAGGTAAGTCTTTTAAGGTTTAATTAGTTTCATACATCTAATTTAGTTACATAAAATCTCTTATTTGAAATTGGTTATGCATATTTATTTTAAATCAATTTAAGGGCATAACTCATTAATCAAGTTAAGATAGAGATTTGATCATCCTTCTTTAGCCTATAAATCATCTACTGCCATCTGTATAACTTAAGCCTAACTAAAATCAATTAGACATTGGCCCAAAAAACTCGCACTCACTAGGATAAGAAATTCTAAGAGTTGGATCGAATTAGGATTAGTTAATTTGATTGATGATAAATCATGATGTTGTCGTTAAGACACCATATTTATCAGTTTAATTTTGACTTTTTTAATAATTTAAAAATATGTAGAAAGTAGTGAGTTGGATCAAATCCATAGAAAAGGCAGTGTTTTGATTTTGAAATCTTTGATTTTTATGAAAGAAAAGAAAAAAAAAGATTTTTAAAATAGAATTAAAGTCAAAAAATAAAATTTAAAATTATAATAAAAATAAATAGTAAAAATTAAAATAGCATGAAAATAAATATTGGTACTAAGATCTACTACCTAGATCTTAAAATATACTTGCAATAAAATTAAAGAGCAATAAAATTAAATTTATAATAAAAATAAAGAGCATAAAATTTAAATAGCTAAAAAATAAAATTTACATTAATTAAAAATTTATAATTTAAATACATGAAATTTAAAAAGAACATAAAAAAAATAAAAATTAAAAGTAGGTGATCTTAATCTTGGATCAGTGTTGGCATTGAGATGGTGTAGAAGTCAGCTTTTCCTCTCGGCACCATTTGCCTCGAAGCAACCTTGAATCTCAAGCATGCTAAATCCTATACCATCACCTTCCCTTGATCGAAGATGCTAAGTTTTGGAGGCCTGGGGATCCTTAAATAGGTGTTGGAGAGGAGAGACCCTTGCTGCAGGCAATATGGGACTAAGGGAGTATTGATTGACATTCTATAAAAGAAATTCGAGTAAAAATCAACTTAAAAGATTGTTTGGATGCATCTTATGAGTTTTGGGTGAAGTTTGGCCATTAGATGGGGATCAAATGATCCAAAAAATGCTAAAACTCGATGTGTAATAGCCCAAATCTAATCGAGAAAGGTCCTAGCCATTCGATTGCATTTGATGGAGCATTTTTAGTCATTGGATCAATGCCTGGGTGTGCGTTGGATCGAAGTTTGGAATGCGCATGGCCGTCAGATGAAGATCTGGCACTGATGGAATTCGAATCAAAATAAGAGACGAAATCAAATGTTAGATCTAGATTAGGAAAGAACATAGCTGTTGGATGGTGCTATTGTTGCACCCTTGGACCATGTGAACCAAATGTACCACAAACCGCAACCAATCACCGCCTATCCTTTGCATGTGAAATTACCTTTTTGCCCCATAAGCTGCATGAGATTTTTATTGAACCATTTTAGGGTCTAGGTCTACCATGTGTCATGTACTAAATGGGTGCTTTCTGCTATGTTGGCGGTTTATGCCTGATTTTATGGATCGATGGTCGATTCACTATGCACCAATGGGCTAATGGGCTGCTGTGCGCGTGGGCTCGTGGGCTAGCGGGCCAGCTTCTTTGGCTGAGCTGGCTAGCTGGCACACTGGCTGGGTTGGGATATGCTAGTTTAGCTATTTTTGATGGCTTGGTTGAGCGCACCGACTTGGCTAGATGAGCTGACTAAGCCATTTCTATTTTTTTTTTTTGAAAATTCATTTTAGGTTCGTTTTAACTCCGATTTACTCTAAATTTATTTTGTTGTGATAAAAAAATAAGCTCTTTTTATTGATAATATATTTTTTAAAATAGATAAATAAAAATATTTAATTCTTAAAAATAAAAATAAATAAATTAATAAATTAATATTTTTATTAGTAAATTTGTGGTACTTATCACACTTTCCAACTTAAGCTTTGCTCATCTTTGAGCAAAGAAAGAATTTAGTTTTAGATATCTTTTATGCTTAGATTTTTGAATTTTTTTTGAGCAATTTTTAAAATGGCCATTGATGCTCAGTAGAGCATGAGTGAGGTATATCATTGGAGTATTAATACTTATCAATATAAAAATTAAGTATAATCTTCATCTTGATTGTACTTATCTTCTTCATATTCTTCAATCTTTATCTACTGTTATAATCTATGGTCCGGTACTATCTGACTCTGATACCAATCTATTGGGATATCAGCTACTCTGATACCACTTGTTAAGAATTTAGTACTAAATTATTATGATAGAAAGAAGAAAAAAATAAAATAAAAAAAATGATCAAGTACATGGATCAGCCCAAAGGGTTGCCTCCATGGGGCATGCAAAGCATCACTATGAATGAAAAAAATAGGTACTAGAGGAGAACACCCACTCTCAACTCATCATACACAAATCTCTCTCAACTAAAAGCTACCCTCATAAAAGCTCTCTTAGAATTTCAAGGAGATTCTTAAAAGCTACAAGATGCTCTACCCTCATAGCCTCCTCATTGGATAATATGCACCTATTACTTCTCTCTCGTGGGCTGTACGTACTCGGTGCTCTACCAAGCTACTCTCATGGCTGTCTGAGCCTCTTTATGTGCCTCTCACACCAGGCATGCCACCCTCGCTGGTTCACAGCACATCAATCCTTTAAATAGGATGAGAATCTTCTTTTCAGTAGTTCACAAGAGTTCTAATAGGACTCTTTCTTCTAATATGAGTCGAACATGATCTTGATGGAGTCTTAAAATATTTCTCAATCTTCAGATCATGACTGCAACCCTCCATGGCTGTTGGATCCTGTGGTTAATGCACAACTCCCGTAGATCCCTTGGATTAATCATAATTCGAGTCCAAATAGAAAATTCCATCCTATTCTATTTATCTCCATCGAGCTGGCTCTGTCAGAGATCAAGCTGGCTTGACTGCATCTTGTTCGAACTTCTACTTTCTATCTATCTAAGAGGACCAGCTCAGCTATTACTTGAGTTGGCTCGATCTTAGCTCGAGCCGACTCGATCTCGTATCTAAGTTAGCTCGACTGCTTGCTGATATTGATTCTTTTCTACTATAGATCAAATTCGAGGCATCAAATTCTATCAGGTTAGTTAGAGAGGGGGGGGGGGTGCCATGGCAGAAAAGGGCAGAGGATCGAGAGGGAGAGGTGGGTGGGGTTGTGGCTCCTGAGATAGAGCAGGGAGGGGTGGGGGATGGGGGGAGCGGAGCGGGGCACCGAGTGATCGAGAGGGAGAGGCAAGGGGGTTGTGGTTAGGACAGAGAGGGAGGAGGGGGCTCTAACAAAAAGAAGAGGTGGGTCGGTAGATTCTAGGCCATGCCTACAAGTTCTAGATCGTCTTGATGGATTCTAGGCCATGCCCACGAATTCTAAGCCATGTTGGATGGTTATGGGTTGTGCCGTTGGATTCTGGACCATCAAATTTTGGGTTATAGAATTAATATAATTTCTATTATGAAATTTATTGCATAGAATTTTTTAGATTACTATTTAGTCTTTGTTGCTTTTATTTGTTGCATTGAATAGTGATAGATCCATCAGTTGATTAATGTACATAATCTATGACATCTGTATATTTATGTATTTTTGTATAGATGGAAGAATTATGTACAATGATCAATTAATTATCTAATTTAAATAGTTTAAAAATTATAAATATTTTTATAGATAATTACATTAATCAAATGATATGTTGAGAGTTCGAAAGAAATTTCGGATAGTATTTCTCTTTTGTTCTCCCAATTAGAGAGAACTAAGAAAAAATGCTATCAAAATATTTTTTAATCCCTATTGCATATTGTTTGATTATTATAATAAACCTATAGAATTAATATAATTCCTAAATGGGATAGGATCTATCTTTATCTATTAGTTAGTCATAGGATGCATTTTTACATATATGAAAATGATATTTAATGTATTTTTGTTCCTTCAAATATTTGTTTATAATGCATTGGTATGTAATGATGTTTGATGCAAATAACATTTTTTATTTATAATGTATTGATATTTGAAAATCATATTTAATGCAAATAATATTTTTTGTTTGCCTATGTAATGATGTTATGAATTCTAAGCATTGGTATGCATGCGCAAATTATGAGCAATACTATCAAATTATCTTGATGTTATTGTGTTGTATCTTATTTCCACACATGATTTAATTATAGTATTATCATTTTTATAATGGATAAGGGGTAGATGAAGTTGAATAGGCCCTCATCAAAATATGAAGCTGGACTTCAAAAGTTTCTTAATTTTACTATAGAGAAATTCGGGGACCATAGACTTATCCAATATACTTGTAAGAAATATATGGGTGAGCCTTGGTTATCTCATCAAGATATAAATAATCACCTTACTATTTATGACTTTAAATCTTGTTATGAAATTTATTAGGATCAATATGGTGAGGGCAGACTGTAAGGAGATGATCAACATGATGGAGTGGAACAAATAATTTGTGATATCTTCCTATTTATTAGCTATAATGATGGTGCATCTATGTTATTGCCCGATGCTGTGATTGGTGGAATGACAAATAGTGAGAATGTGAAGAAGGTTCGCAAGTTGATGAAGGATGCTAATATTTTGTTATATCCTAGATATGAAAAGATGGTGAAGCTTGAGTTCTTAATCTGATTATATCACATGAAATGCTCCAATGGATTTAGTAATAATGGAGTGAATTGTATACTAGAGCTTTTGGAGGATATTCTTTCGGATAATGCATAAATTCTAAAAAATAATTATAAGACATCAAAGATTATTGAATAGTTGGAATTTACTTACACCAAGATAAATGCATGTCCTAATGCTTGCATGCTCTATTAGGAGGGAGATGTCAACTAAAATGAGTCTACGAGGTGTGGTGTATCAAGATGAAAATAGAACAAAGATGGCACATTGACTCATGTTCCTTAAAAGTTGATGTGGTACTTTCTTTGGATACCAAAACTATAAAAATTGTTTATGTCAGCAAGAATATCGAAGGATATGAGATGGCATCAAGAGGAGTGAACAAAAAATGATGCATTGAGGCATCTAGCCGATAGAGCGGCATGGCAAGTTTAATGAAATATATCCCGACTTTGCACAAAAGATACACAATGTGAGGTTGGCTTATCATATGATGGTTTCAATCTATTCAAGCACATGAACACCAACCACAATATACAGCTAGTGTTTACTCATGTTTATAACCTTCCACTATGGATGTGTATGAAAAAATCCTTCACTTTCATGACAGTGCCCATCTTTGGACCAACGGTGGTAGGAAATAATATTGATGTCTATTTGCAGCCTCTTATTGCTAAGCTGAAATAGTTGTGGATTATTCAAAATATTCCAACTTTTGATGCTTTGATGAATGAGTCATTCTCCATGTGCATGGTGCTTACATGGATAATAAACTTTTCAGATTATGCCCTAATATTGGGTTGGAGCACGAAAGATGAGCTAGCATGCCCGGTTTATGAAAAAAACCCAATCTAAAAGGTTGACACATCAGAGGAGCTTTAGCTTTATGGAGCATTGATGTTTTTTTCATCGAAACCATCCATACAGAAGGGATGCATACTCATTTGATGGCACCATTGAAGAAGGTGAGGCGCCTAGCCGGATATCTAGGAGTGAGGTATTAAGAGAGTTGGATGGTCTCAATGTTGAATTTGAGAAAGGTGATTTGATTGATGGTAAGAAGAGGAAGTGTCGATCAAAGATAGATGACACACTTTAATTGGAGATAAAAATGTATATTCTTTGACTTACCATATTGGAAGTCAAACTTATTGCGCCACTATTTAGATGTTATGTATATTGAAAAGAACGTGTACGGGCCCCTATTGGCAATGATCTTGAACATCAAGGATAAGACCAAGAATAACTTGAATTCCTAATTTGACTTGAAAGAATGTGGTATTAGGAGATCACTCCATCCGAAGTTGGTAGAGGGAGAATAGTAGAGACTCCTTCATGCATGCTTTGTTATGAATACCTCCGAATGATCTACTTTTCTTCATATGTTGGAGAATATAAAGATCCCAGATGGGTACTCAAGCAACATATCAAAGCATATGAATACTAAAAATATTAGACTTGATGGATTGAAGACTCATGATTATCATGTGTTGATGTAGGAGTAGATCCGAATAGCTATTCATTGTATGTTGCCAAAAAATATGAGAATGACTATTATTCATCTTTGCAACTTCTATAGAGATATTTGTGCGAAGAGATTACTTAAAAAAGATGTGAAGAAAATAAAAGCAAGGATGGTGACTATATTATGTGATCCAGAGAAGATATTTTTATTATTATTTTTCAAAGTTATGATACATCTCACCGTGCATCTTACAGGAAAAGTTGCACTTGGAGGTTCAGTGTTCTACCGATGGATGTACCCTATCGAAAGAAATATTGAAATGCTAAAATTTTATATAAGGAATATGAATCATCCAGAGGAATTCATAGCAGAAGATTATTTGAGTCAAGAATATATGAATTCTTGTACCATATATTTAAACAAGCTCGAGACATGTCATAACTGGCCTATGAGAAATTAGGATGATAGATATGAGTCGATTGAGCCTGCATTTGAGTCCATTTTACAACTAGGTAGACTTCCCACTTCATACTGTCTTACTGATTTGAGCCTCGAGGAAAGGGATAAGACATACTTCTATGTGTTGTTCAATTATGATATCACTAAGCTATACATAAGGTGAGTCACTTAGTCTTATTTATTTCTTATTATTTATTTTTCATTATTTATATCCCATTACACCTAAATTTGTTCCTTATGTAGCAAACATAAGGAGGTCATAAGAGTAAAATATAGCGCTCTAAGTGTGCAGGGAAAAAAAATGTATAGCAAAGAGTTTCCTGAGTGGTTCGAAGATCATATAAGCAAGTATATATTCCTGCCTTGTACATCCTATTTGAACATGTTTACTAATTAGGTATCATCTTCTTAGGTGTGGAGATTACTTTTTGGTAATGTGAGTTATGAAGTGCATGCTCTTTCAATGGGACCTAACTGTACCATGCATGAGTATAAACAGCTTGTCATCAATAGCTACAGATTCAATATTCATAGTCGGGCCCAAAATATGGCAACACAAAATAATGGCATGATGTTGAGTGCCATAATTAGGTGTTATACTAGCTTGAGAGATTCACAATCTCGTATGGAGGATCTGAACTATTATAGAGTTGTGGAGAAGATAGTCATCTTGAACTACTATTCTAAAAGAATGGCTACATTGATGAAATATGATTAGTTTGATACATTGTCTTAATTAGGGATGAAGAGTGATTAGTGCAGTTTTACTCTCGTCAATATGCAACACCATCTTCGTACTGAAGAACCATATATACTTTCCTTCCAAGCTAGTCAAGTGTTCTATATTAGTGATCCCTTAGAGCTTCAATGGAGTATTGTTGTGAGGATGGTGTCTAGGTATATCTTTAATAATATCGTGGTTGATGACGATGTTGAATCACATATACAAAGTATTCCTGCAGGATAAAATTTATCTAGTGTTGTCGAGATACTAGATACATTTATCAGGAGTGATGGTGATGTCCATATTATAGATGCTAGTAGGCAATGAGTTTAATTAATTAAATAATATAAATCTTACTATTTATTTATAATGCTTTATGATAAGAGTGCGATGTTGTTATTAAGACACTGTGTTTATTAGTTTAATCCAACTTTTTAAAAAAATTAAGAAAAAAGGTAGCAAGCAATGAGTCGGATTGAATCCATAGGAAGGCAGTGATTTGATTTTTTTTTAAAATCTTTGATTTTTATTAAAAAATGAAAAGATTTTTGAAGTCAAAAAATAAAATAAAAGTAAAAGTAGAATTTAAATATTATAAAAAAATTAAACTTGGTACTAAGATCTATTAGTTAGATCTTAGCATCTACTTGCAATTAAATTAAAGAGCAATAAAAGAAATAGGATTAAAAAAATAGAAAATTAAAGCGTAGAAATTAAAAGAGCAATAAACTAAATTTTATATTAAAATTAAAACCCAGAATTCAAATACAATAATTAAAATAAAGCAAATAATAAAAGATATAAAAATTAAAAAAAAACTCTTAATCATCAGATCAGCAACAATGTAGAGATGGTGTAGAAATCTGGCTCTTCTTCTTAGCACCGTCTGCTTCGAAGCAACCTTTAACCAAAGCCTGACTTCCACCCTTTGGGGACTCTGGGGTCTTTTTATAACTGCTGGAGGGCTGAAGAATTTGTTATCAGGCAATGTGGGACTAAAGAGGAGTATAGATTCATGTTTGTTGAAGAAAATAGCAGAAAATCATTGGATCAAAGGTCTTGTGAAGTCTCTGCATGTTCTGGCCATCAGATGGTGATCCAAGGGTTCAAAAAATATCGAAAATAGAGTTTTATCAGTCCAAATCAAGTCAGAAAATATTCTAGCCATTGATCGTGCATTGATGGAGGAAATTAGGTCGTTGATTGTGCATTGGGTGTCCTAATCACCGTCGGGAGCTCTGTGGACCATCGAATCTAAGTTTGGAGTGAGCGCTGCCATCGAATCACGCAGATGAGCTTGATGGAGTTTGAATTGAACCTGGAACCAACTACCACCATCCGATCTTGACCATAAGTAACGCACCCATTCAATCATGTAGTTATTGTTCCCATGGACTATGGATTGGCCACACCACACACCGCAACCAATCAGCGTACACGTTTTAGTGAGTGAAATGACAAAAATGCCCATGTGTCGTGATAAAATACTATAAACCTCTTAGAGGTCTTGGTCCATCATGTGGGAGCCTCGATTGGGTACCTTTTGCTGAGCTTGGCAGTCCATGCCCATTTCATGGACTGAATGATGGGCTGGCGGGCTGACTTTGGTTCTGGGCTGGCTAGCTGGATGCGCTAGCTTGCTTAGCTGGCTTAGCGCATTTGGACACGTCGGTTGATATGGCATGGTAGCTTGAATAAGTGCCATTTTCTTTTTTCTTTATTTTTTTATTTTTATTTTTTTGAAAATTCATATTAAATTCATTTTAAATTAGATTGACTTCAAATTTATTTCATTGTAACCAAAAAAATGAGATTCTTCTATTGATAAATTATATTTTTTTTCTTATTTTTATTATTTAATTATTTTTTATAAAAATATTTATTTCTCAAAAATATATATGAATTAATTATTAATAAATATAAATTAATTAATAAATTAATGCTTTTGTTGATGAATTTATGGCACTTATTACACCTTCCAACTTAAGCTTTGCTCATCCTCGAGTAAAGAAAGAATTTAGTTTAGATTAATTACCATATTTTATTGAGATCCTTCTTCACAAAAATAGCTTTAGAATTTAAGATCAAAAGTTTACACAGTATCACTAACTAAGTATGGAGTTTCAGAAGTAAATTTTATGGTCAGATTAATCAAAAATTTTCTTAGAGTTCATCTAAAGATCTTCAGCACTTGTGCTTGTGAAGTCTAACTTAGTATTTGGATGTTAATTTAAAGGACAAATGTATCTTCTATCACCACTTATTTTGGTTAATTTTCTATACACCCCTAAGATAAGTGCATGAATTAAGGTAGCTTTCACACTGCCTCTTTTTTTTTTACATGCTGAGCATCCTGGCCTTTCCTCCATCATTTGACGTGAATCTCCATACTTGACTTTAGTGCAGAGATCCAATTACTAAGCTTAGGGCAATCCACATATATTCTATCTTTTACACTTTTTATTTTAGGTAGATAGTTTTTTTCTTAAATTCAAATTTTTTTAATTAGGGTATATATTAATCATCAATTTTTTAATGATAATTAAATCCTCAGTTAGCCTTATAATCAATACTTACTTTATCTCATTAGTGTGCATGTGCAATTTGAAGTGCTGATAGTCTTTAAATGATCTAAGTAGGCTGCTAAAAGTCTGATCAACTAATCTACTTCTTGATTCGCTACAGTCATTAGCAAATACTCTCTAACTTTATTACTTTTTTTTATCTATTTTGCTCAAGATTTTCTTTTCTAAAAAATGGTTTATTCAAAAGTTTTTTTAATTAATTTTTTAAAAGTTTTTTAAAGATTTTTTTTATTTTTTTAAACTTTTTTTATTATTTATTTATTTATTTATTTTATTTCTTTTTCTTTTTTTTATGCTTTTTTTCTACCTCCAACCTAATCGACATTGTCCTTAATGAAGAAGAAAAAATAGAAGGGTGTGAAAAAAATTTATTTGTCCAACACGTGCCTTTAAAAATTTAAGCTCTCCCTTCAACTTTATTCAAAATGACTTAAAAAGAAAATAAACTAAAATTAGATGTAAGAAAATTAAATATTGGGTTGCCTTCCAACAAGCGCTAAGTTTATTATCTTCAGCCAGACATAATGCAGCTCAATTCATTATGGATCTATTAATATTATTTGGTTAATGGTATGGTTTAATGATATCCCTTCAATATATGGTTTAAGCCTTTGACCATTTACCTTACAGAAATTCTTAGATCTAGGATCATAGAGTTTAATTACACTATGTGGGTACACTTGATTGACTATATAAGGTCCATCCCATCTAGATTTTAACTTTTTAGGAAACAATCGGAGCCTTGAGTTAAAAAACCAGACTTGTTGATTTGGCTCAAAGTTTTCTCTTGAAATATGTTTATCATGAAAAGCTTTCATTTTTTCTTTTGTAGATTTTTGAATTTTCATAAGCTTCTTGCCTTAATTCATCTAATTCAGTCAATTGTAACATTCGGTTAGAACCAGCTTGATTTGGATCAAAATTTAACTACTTTATTGCCTAATATGCTTTATGTTCAAGTTCTACTGAAAGGTGACATACTTTTTCATAGATCAATCTATAAGGAGACATTCCAATAGGGGTTTTATAAACTATCCTATAGACCCATAATGTATTATCTAATCGATCTGACCAATCTTTTCGATCTAGCCTAATTATCTTTTGTAAGATATTTTTAATCTTCTTATTGAATATTTCTACTTGGCCACTTATTTGCGGATGGTATGGTGTAGCTATTTTATGTGTCACCCCATATTTTCGTAACAACATTCGGAACTGGTAGTTTATGAAATGGGTACCTCCATTGCTAATGATGGCACGTGGAAATTCGAACCTAGCAAAGATATTTTTTTAAACAAATTTTAAGACTACTTTATGATCATTGGTTCATGTTGCCATTAACTCAATCCTTTTAGAAATATAATCGACAGCCACCAAAATGTATTCAAAACCATTGGAGGTGGAAAAGGTCCCATAAAATCAATTTTCCACACATCAAAAATTTCAACTACCAAAATAGGGTTTAAGGGCATCATGTTTTTCTTTAAAATATTTCCTAAGGCCTGACACTTAAAACACTCTTGGCTAAAAATATAGGCATCCTTAAATAATGTAGGCCAGTAAAAATCATTTTGCAATACTTTGGCTGCAGTTTTTCTTTTAGAAAAATATCCTCTACAAGCAAGGGTATGATAGAATTATAAGATACTTAACTGTTCAGACTTAGGAACATATCTATGAATAATTTGATCAGCATAAATTCTAAAAAGCTTAGGATCTTTCCAAAAATAATATTTGATTTGAGCAAAGAATCAATCTTTTTCATTCTTAGACCAGCCATCAGAAATTTATCCTACAACTAAGTAATTCATAGTATCTGCAAACCAAGGGGCCTTTTCATGCGAAACTACCAACAATTGTTTATATGGAAAAGATTCTTTGATTAATGTAGGGTCAGTATCTTTGACTAGAATCCTAGATAGATGGTCTGCTACAATATTTTTAGATCCTTTCTTATCTCAAATTTCTATATCAAATTCTTGTAGTAATAAGATCTATCTAATCAGTCATGGTTTAGTGTCTTTCTTTGAAAGCAGGTATCTCAAAGCTGAATGATCTGAATATACCATGATTTTTGATCCAAATAAATATGATCTAAATTTTCTAGGGCAAACACTATGGCTAGTAACTCTTTTTCAGTTGTAGTATAATTCATTTATGCTTCATTTAGAGTTCTACTAGCATAATAGATCACTACAGGATATTTATTTACCCTTCGGCCCAAGACAGCTCCTATGGCAAAGTCTGAAGTATCACACATGATTTCAAAAGGTAGTGACTAGTTTGGAGGTTGAATGATCGGGGCTTTGATCACAGCTTCTCTCAAGAATTCATAGGTTTTAAGATACCATTCATCAAAGTTAAAAGGAACATCCTTAGCAATTAGATTACATAGTGGGCGAGATATCTTAGAAAAGTCTTTGATGAAGAGACGGTAAAATCCTACATGGCCAAGAAAAGATCGAATTTGTTTGACAGAAGTGGATGGAGGTAGTTTAGAAATTAAGTCAACTTTTGCTTTATCAACCTCTATCCCTCTTTTAGACACTATATGTCCTAACATCCCTTCTTAAACCATGAGGTGACTCTTTTTTCAGCTTAAAACTAAATTTGCCTCAATACATCGTTGCAAAATTCTCTTCAAGTTGTTGAGGCAACACTCAAAAGATTCTCCAAAGATCAAAAAGTCATCCATGAATATTTCTAAGAAATCTCCTATCATATCCAAAAATATTGACATCATGCACCTTTGAAAGGTTGTCGATGCATTACATAATTCAAAAGGCATTCTATGGAAAGCAAAAGTTCCATAGGGACATGTGAAGGTGGTCTTTTCCTAATCTCTTAGGTAGATTGCTACCTGATTATATCCTAAGTATCCATCTAGAAAACAAAAGTATTATTGGCCAGCTAGTCTTTTCAGGATTTGGTCAATAAAAGATAATGAAAAGTGATCTTTTTGGATGGCTGTCTTGAGTTTTCTATAGTCTATACAGACATGCCATCCAGTCGAAAGTCGTGTAGGTACTAGGTCCCCATGGTCAGTATGGATAACCGTGAGTCCAGATTTTTTTGGAACAACTTATGTAGGACTCATCCAGTGGCTATCAGAAATAAGATAAATAATATCCGCATCTAACCATTTAATTACCTCTTTCTTGACTACTTCTTGCATATTAGGATTGAGCTATCTTTGCATTTCTCGAGTTGGTTTGGCATTATCTTCCGTATAAATATGGTGCATACATATTGATGGACTAATGCCTTTTAAATCGACGACGGTCCAACCTATGGCCTCCTTATATGTTTTCAAAATATCTATTACTTGGTCTTCCTATGTAGGAGTTAGGTTAGAAGCAATGAACATTGGTAGGGTTTTCTCTAATCCTAGGAATACATACTTAAGTATTTCAAGTAAAGCTTTTAGTTCAAGTTGTGGTGGGGCCAGAATTGAAGGTCGTAATGGTTCAATTTTTTCTAAAGTAAGGGCTTGATTTTCATCGACTAAGGTAATATCTGTGATGGATGAGGTGAATCAAACAGAGCATTCACCTCTTGGTCTGAGATTTCTTTGACAAGATTATTTACAAGGTCGTTCTTAAGTAAATCTAAGGGAGAATCAGATTCAACTATCTCATCTATTTGATCAATTACAAGGCAGTCTTCCTCTTCTCGAGTGTGCTTAGAGGCATTAAAAATATTTATTCTTACCTTTTGATCCCTAAAAGAAATGTCCATGGTTCCTGTCTTATAATTGATATTGGCATTGGCGGTAGCTAGGAATGGTTGACATAAAATTATGGGATTTTGGTTCAGCTCTTGGGATGGTTTCATATCGAGTATGAGGAAGTCTACTGGAAAATAACATTTATCAACTCTAACCAAAACATCCTCAATTAGACCACGTGATGTTTTTACAAATCTATCAACTAGTTGCAAAATAATCAATATCGGTTTAAGTTCTTCTATCCCAAATTTTTCATAAACAGAGGTTGGAAGTAGGTTCACACTAGCTCCTAAATCTAATAATGCTCGGTTAAAGGTTATGCCTCCTATAACATATGAAATTAATGGAGCACCAGGATCTTTCATTTTCTAAGGCAATGGATCTAATAGGACTGCACTTACATCCTCAGACAACATAATTCTTTTAGTTCGTGGCTCATGCTTTTGAGTACAAAGTTTTTTGAGAAATTTAGCGTAGGTCGGGACATGTTGAATTGCATCGAGGAGGGGTAGATTAATATGCACTTGTTTAAATAGTTCCATTAACTCCTCACATTTTTCTTACTTTTTACGAGAAGAGCTTGCTTCTAAGGCTTAAGGGAATGGGACTTTGGTTTTATATGTCTCAGGTAACTCATCTATTCTCCTCTTTCCTTTATCTATCTCATTAGAATTAGTATTAGTACTAGTTCTAGGCTCGGGTTTTTTTATGTGGTTAGCTTCAATACTAACCTTTTCTTCTGAATTTTCTTCTTGGCTAGCATTAGTACTAGCCTCTATCACCTGATCCTGGTATGGGTCCTTAAGAATCCTACCACTTCGAAGTTCGAAAATTGCTTTGGCATTCTCTAATTAAGGATTCTTAGGTGGGATGATGGGTTGATGATTGAATCCAGGTGGTTGATGGATATTAGGTGGATTATTTTTAGGATTGCCAATTGGTTGGCTTGGTAACTGACCTGGTTTTCTTCTCATACTAGACTCAGCTACTTATTCTATTTGAGCTTCTAGCCTAACGAAGGATTGTTGTTGACTTAGAATTGACTGTTGTTGAGATAGGATTAATTATTGCAGCTGGTTAAATCGATCATCAGCTAGATTGGTCTGTTGAGGAGGTGGATATGAGGGCTAATTATAATGTGGTGGTTGGAAAGGTTTACTAGGCTGACCTCTATTATAAGCATAGTTTTGGTATTGGGGTCTATTTTGATAATTTTGCACTAGTAGAGTTTGGGTTTGAGCTTGAGTCTATTGTGATTTTCAAAAAAAATTAGGATGATTTCTCCAGCCTGGGTTATATGTATTTGAAAATAGGTCATTGATCAGTTTGAAGTAACCTTGAGTAGCTTGAACTTGTTCTTGAATGAAGAATGGAAATTGTGTAGTCATAGGACATCCACTCATACTATAGATTGGGCTAGCATAAATAGAATAAATCTCCTGATAATTGGAAAGTGGTGTGTATTATTTAGGAGATTATTATCCTAGGTTTAGAAATTGATCTAATTTTTGGGCAATAAGGTTGACTTTATCTAATTTTTGGGCTATTAGGTTTAGGTCGACCTTAAAACTAGGTTTTGGATATTTGATCTCATATATTTCTACCCATTTTTGATGAGAAATTGATCTTTTATAAGAGGATAGTGAGACATGATTAATCGAATTTTCACTTAGGGTTTCAAATAGTGTGTAGGCTTCATCCTCACTTTTGTTCATGAATCCATGTCCATAAGTTGCATCTACCATTTGTCTGTATTGTTCTCCTAACCCTTCATAGAGAGCCTGGACAATTTGCCACTTAGACAGACCATGGTGTGGACATTTTCTAAGAAGTTTCTTAAGTCTTTCCCATGATTCATGAATTTAATCCCCTGGAAGCTAAGCAAATCCAGTGATAGCTCGCATCATAGTATTGGTTCGACCTATAGAATAAAATTTCTTAAGAAATTCATGTTGCATCTCTGCCCATGTTTGAATTGATTTTTCTATTGTGCCAAGCCAATACTTGGCTTTATCTTTTAATGAGAAAGAGAACAAGGTCAGTCTAAGGGCATTATCAGAAAAATTCTGAATTTTTATAGTGGAGCAGATTTCTAAGAATTCATCCAGATGTTTGTAAGGATCTTCATTAGTGTTCCCATAAAAAGATGGAAGCATCTAGATTATGGTCAACTTGATTTCATAATGGATAGCAGGGACATCTGGTAGGTGGATACAAGTCGATGGATTATAGGTGGAATGAATAAAGTATTCCTTCATCTACCTAGGTGGTTCTCCATGGTTTCCAACCATTTGATTTTCTAGTTTTATATGAATCAGTCATTCAATTTTAGGATTGGATTCAACTAGGTCAGGTAATAGCGATCTTCTACCTTGCATATACTAGTGCAACCCCAATGTGTAAAAAAAATTTTATATAATATATATATATATATATATATATATATATATATAATATATATATTAGAGAGCAGAAAAGAGAAGAGAAAGAAGAGAGTTCTAAAGAAGGATCCTAAGGAGTCCTGAATCTAGAGACGATAGAGAAGAATTAATTATATTCATGTTTGATGTTAATTAGCAGACAAGTTAGGCAAACAATCCTGACTAAGGTTGTCCTAGATCTAAATAGCTCTTAACTGCTAAGGTCATCTTCAAGCCTTCCAAGTAAAGAATCGGTCAATCAACTGGCCAGGTAAGTGTAAGGTCGGTGGGGTCTCCCCATTGCTTGCCTTAGACACCAATTATGTTTGGCTAGGTAAGCTAATGAAACCAATTAAGTAACCATCTTTCTTCGGATCTAGTCATCCCTGAACCACTTGCCTAGACACTAATTAAATTGACTAATCCTAACCCGATCCAACTTTTGGAGTTCCTTGTCCTATTGAGCTCGAATATCTTTAAGGGTCGATGTCTAATTGATTTTAAGAGTTAAGGTTTGGATTAATGCAATATGAGGGTTGGTTGTTTGTGGGCCAAGGAAGGATGATCAAATCTCCATCTTATCTTGTTTAATGGGTTGTCCTTAAATTGATTCAATATGATATGCATATTCAAATTTTCAAATAAGGGATTCTATGCAATTAAACTAGATGCATGCAATTAATTGAATTTTGAAAAGCTTACCTTGCCTCTAGTAATCACCAAAAATAAAATTAAAAACTAATATGATGGATGCTCTAAGCAGTTAGGATTTTTAATCTTGTGATGAGATTTTTAATTAAGTTTAAGTGGATAATTTTAATTAATTTGGAAATAAAGTAAATATTAAAAATAAAGAAAGATATTTAGGGTTTAGGAATGATCTCACTAAATAGGATTAAAAGCTTTCTCCTTGCCCTAATCTTTTTGTTCTCTTTATTTCCTCCTTTTTTTTTATAATCTATAAAATAAATAAAAAAAGTTAGCAAATAGTAATAAAAAGAAAAATCAAAGAAATTAAGAATTTAATTTTTTATGCCTCTCCGATAATAGTGCTAAAAACTTGATAAGAGCGCGATGTTGTCATTAAGACATCATGTTTATCAGTTTAATCCGACTTCTTAAAATAATAAAAAAATAGGTAGCAAGCAATGAGTCAGGTCGAATCCATAAGAAGGTAGTGATTTGATTTTTTTTTAAAAAAATCTTTGATTTTTATAAAAAAAGAAATGAAAAGATTTTTGAAGTCAAAAAATAAAATAAAAGTAAAAGCAGAATTTAAATATTGTAGAAAAATTAAATTTGATACTAAGATCTATTAGTTAGATTTTAGCGTCTACTTCCAATTAAATTAAAGAGCAATAAAAGAAATAGGATTAAAAAAAAATAGAAAATTAAAGAACAAAAATTAAAAGAGCAATAAACTAAATTTTATATTAAAATTAAAATCTAAAATTCAAATATAATAATTAAAATAAAGTAAATAATAAAAGATATAAAAATTAAAAAAATCTCTTAATATTCAGATCAGTAATGGCATAGACATGGTGTAGAAATCTAGCTCTTCTTCTCAGCACCGTCTACTTCGAAGCAACCTTTAACTAAAGCCCAACTTCCACCCTTTATCGTGGCTTCTCCTCGATCAAATGCTTGACCTTTGGAGCTCTAGGGTCTTATTATAACTGCTGGAGGGTTGGAGACTTTGTTATCAGGCAATGTGGGACTAAAGAGGAGTATAGATTTGTATTTGTTGAAGAAAATAGTAGAAAATCATTGGATCAAAGGTCTTGTGAAGTCTCTGCATGTTCTGGCCATTAGATGGTGATCCAAGGCTTCAAAAAATACCAAAAATAGAGTTTTATCAGCCTAAATCAAGTTAAAAAATATTCTGGCCATTGATTGCGAGTTGATGGAGGAAATTAGGCCGTTGATCATGCATTGGGTGTCCTGATCACCATCGGGAGCTCTATGGACCATCAGATCTGAGTTTGGAGAGAGCACCATCATCAGATCGAGTAGATAAGCTTAATGGAGTTTGAATTGAACCTGGAACCAACCATCGCCATCCGATCTTGATCGCAAGTGATCGCAGCCACTCGATCGCGCACTTACTATTCCCATGGACCGCATGGATCGGCCATATCGCACACCACAACCAATCGATGTGCGTGTTTTAATGAGTGAAATGACAAAAAAATGCCCCATGCACTATGATAAAATACTGTAAACCTCTTAGAGGTCTTGGTCCACCATGTGGCAACCTCTGATTGGGTACCTTTTGCTGAGCTTGACGATCCATGCTTGTTTCGTGGACGAATGATGGGCTGGCGGGCTGGCGAGTTGGCTTCGCTTTTGGGCCAGCTAGCTGGGCGTGCCAGCTTGCTTGGCTGGCTTGGCACGTTTGGATGCACCGACTGATATGGCGCAGTAGCTTAAGCCATTTAAGCGATTTTCTTTTTCCTTTACTTTTATTTTTATTTTTATTTTTATTTTTTATTTCTTTAAAAATTCATGTTAAATTCATTTTAAATTGGATTGACGTCAAATTTATTTCATTGTTACTATTGGGGATAAATCCTGCTCCTGCTGAAGTCCAGTTCGATGCTCAGCCTAATGCAACCGGCAGCTACGAAAGAGTTTCAGCGGACGGACCTTGGCCGAACTCCTTCAGTCGGCCGAACTCTTTAGAGGCTGAGCTCGTTCAGCCAAACTTTTTAGTCGGCCAAACTGCTCAGTGGTCGAGCTCCTTCGGACTCATAGTGGTCGGGCTTTAGCCGAACTCCACAGTGGTCGAGCTTTAGTTGGACTCCCATAAGAGCCGAACTCTCTCCGCGCTCTTCCAACCATACGCCTGCAGGAGCCAAACTCTCTCTAAGCCTCTTCAACAGTCGAGCTCCTTCAGACTCCTAGCAACCGGGCCTTAGCCAAAATCCTTCAGCTGGCCGAACTCCTTAGCGGTCGGGCTTCTTTCAAACTCCCCAGCGGCTGAGCCTTAGCCACATTTCTCTAAGCAGATCCCTACGAGAGTCGAACTCCCTCCACACTCTTTCGATCGAACTTTTATAGGAGCTGAACTCCTTCCGAGCTTCCCTTCAGTCGAACTCCTCTACGAGTCTAAACTCCTCTGGACGAACTGTCGCCATCAGTCTGCCATAGGCGATGAGATCGGACGATATGGCCACCACTACTAGCGACACCACTCTCTCCGTAACCAGCCCCATGCAGCCCATGACCTACCAGTATGGCTGTCACTATCCACCGGATGACGCCTTCCTCTTCTTATCAAACTCCATATGGCCCTCGAGCGGCCAGCCAACAAATGGTATGGCCATCACCATCAATCAAGCTCCACCTATAAAAGGACCCTCCAGATATGCTAATCTATGATCTTTAATCTCTCAGCTTTAAACTCTAAGCTCTGCGGAACTCATTCCCGAGCACTCCATTTTTGTTGGCTAGTGTTGACTTGATCGTCGGAGGGTCCTATCGGAGCCATCCCCCACCAGCTTCAGATGGAACTTTGTTTTGCAGGTCCCTGGTGGTGACCTCATCCACCTCCACTCCAGTGGATTTCAGCGATGATCAGTTTCTGCACCAACAGATTAACGCTAGAAGGAGGGCACGAACCTCGGAGGTTCCCTTGTTCTTAAAAGAGTGCTCAACGATGATTTCTCTCTTCCCTCTCCAAAGATCTCTCTCCTTCCTCTCCAGAGTTCTTTTCCAAGAAAAAATGCCTCTCAGGAGAGCTTCGACTCGATAATCGATGGCCTATGCGCCACTTCCATCTGCTCCCATTTCAGCCCTGGCAGCTCAGGTTCCATCCGAAGCCACCGCAGATGTGGAGCAGTTCAACCTACTGGTCAGGTTCGTAGCTCGATCGAGATGATGCAGACCGTGCGACAACCTCCGACGGTGACTTTGCCAGCAAATCCGCCATGAGGATGCGAGGAACCGACCTTAAGAATGAGCATTTGGGCATACCAATCACCCTTAGGAAGGAGAAACGAAGAGTAGAAGTTCTCCCGCAGAAGGTTTCACAAGGAGGGCAGAATGAAGTTCGACCGCATTCACGATCTTCTCGGTGCAAGCAAGGCCAAACTTTCCCTTGAGCTCGCCATCAAGAAAGTCCTATAGAAGGTCTCACAAGGAGGCGGAATAAAGTTCGGCCGCATTCACGACCTCCCAGCACAAGCAAAGCCAAGCTCCCCCTCAAGCTCATCGTCAAAAAAGTTCGAACAACGAAGCATGAAGTTCTCCCGATGAAAGCTTCACAGGAGGGCGGAGTGAAGTTCGGTGAAAGCAAGGCCAAACTCTCCCTCGAGTATGTCATCAAGGAAACCCCCTACAAAGATTTCACAGAAGGTGGAATGAAGTTTGGCCATGCTCACGACCACCCCAGCGCATGCGAGGCCGAACTCGTCCTCGAGTATATCTTCAAGAAAGTCCCTACAAAGAATTCACAGAAGGTGGAATGAAGTTTGGGCAAGCAAAGCCGAGCTCCCTCTCGAGCTCGTCATCAAGGAAGTCCAGAAAAAGAAGCATGAAGTTCTCCCATAGAAGGTTTCACAGGAAGTTCGGCCACGCTCACGACCTCCCCAACGCAAGCAAGGCCCGAACTCCTCGAGCTCACCACCAAGAAAGGGATAGAAGGGCGCAAAGAAGTCCTCCTCTCGAAAGGTTCTGCGGCTACGGCCCCCTCAATGCTCCTCAAACTCAAATTCTCATGAAAGTTAAGAACCAGCTGCCAAGACCAGAAGGACTACGGTCTCCTCCAAACATGCGTGATCGAAGCAAGTAATGCCCCTACCATCGCGACCATGGCCACAACACTGAGGAATACATTCAGCTTCGAGACGAAATTGAGGAGCTCATCAAAAAGAGGCGGCTGGGTAAATTCCTCTGATGCCAGTCTAAAGCAGAAGAAGATCGGCCAAGGGTGCTACCATAGCTAGAAATGGCAAGGAGCTCGACCGCATGAAAGGAGGTCGATCGCCTCACGGCGTCATCAACATCACCCCTGGGAGGAGCTTGGTACTTCGACGATTTGTCATCTCCCGATGTCAAAGCCAAGAGAAGCTTGCTCCAAATTGAGAAAGCCAGTATGAGATAGAGGAGGTCGTCTGGCCCGAGACTTACTGCCCGAGGGAACCTAGAGGAACAACGCCCCCACGATCCTAAAATGGGGATGTGCTGGGAGTAACTTCCGCTCAATAAAATTCTTTCCTTTGAATAATATTATTTTTGGGTGTAAAAACTATGTGATGACAGAGAAGAAGCAGTCAATAGTTGCCATATCAGGAATAGGAGGAGAACCTCCTCCTAACACAAGCAGGTCAAAGACCGTCAACCTCGACTAGAGATAAGATCTCTCCTGGGTGACCATGTCAACCTCGGGCAGAGATAAGATCTCTCCCGGGCGACCGTGACAACCTCGACTAGAGATAAGATCTCTCCCGAGCGACCAAGTCAATCTCAGCTAGAGATAACATCTCTCCTGAGCGATCAAGTCAACCTCGGCTAGAGATAAGATCTCTCCTGGGCGACCGTGACAACCTCGGCCAAAGATAAGATCTCTCCCGAGCGACCGAGTCAACCTCGACCAGAGATAAGATCTCTCCCGAGCGACCGAGTCAACCTCGGCTAGAGATAAGATCTCTCTCGGGTGATCGTGACAACCTCAGCCAGAGATAAGATCTCTCCCGAGCGAATGAGTCAACCTCGGCCAGAGATAAGATCTCTCCCGAGTGACCGAGTCAACCTCAGCTAGAGATAAGATCTCTCCCGAGCAACCGTGTCAACCTCGACTAGAGATAAGATCTCTTTCGAGCGACTGTGACATCCTCGGCTAGAGATAAGATCTCTTCCAGGTGACTATGACAACCTTGGCTAGAGATAAGATCCCCCGAGCGACCGTGACAACCTCGGTTAGAGATGAGATCTCTCCTGAGCAACCGTGTCAACCTCGACTAGAGATAAGATCTCTTTCGAGCGATCGTGACAACCTTGGCTAGAGATAAGATCTCTCCCAAGTGACCATGACAACCTTGGCCAGAGATAAGATCTCTCTCGAGCGATCGAGTCAACCTCGGTCAGAGATAAGATCTCTCCCGAGCTTCGAAGAACCTCATCCATAGCCCATTAGGAATAGGAGGAGAACATTCTAACGTGAGCAAAGCCGAAGGCCTCATTCACCATAGATGAGATGGGGGAAGAGGCCCTAACAATGGCCCTTATGTGCCCCCACAGTCCATTAGGAATAGGAGGAGAACCTCATCCTAACGCGAGCAAAGTCTAAATCCGAGCTCCAAAGTCCATAGGGGATAGGATCTCCATCAACCTCGACCATGGGAGATGAGATCTCCCCCGAGGGTCCGTGGCAACCTCAGCCAGAGATGAGATCTCTCCCAAACGTCTGAGACAACCTCAGCCAGAGATAAGATCAGAGACAATCTCGGTCAGAGATAAGATATCTTCCGAGCGATCATGTCAACCTCGACCAAAGATGAGATCTCTTCTGAGCGTCCGAGACAACCTCAGCCAGAGATAAGATCGAAGACAACCTCATCCAGAGATAAGATCTCTCTTGAACAACCATAGCTATAGATCAGATCTCCCCCGAGGCAACCTCGGCTGTAGGAGATAAGATCTCCCCCGAGCATCCGAGCCTACCTCGGTTGCAGGAGATAAGATCTCCCCCGAGTGCCCATATCAACCTCGGCTGCAGGGGATCGGATCTCCTCCCAGCATCTGAGTCTACCTCAGCTGCAAGAGAGGAGATCTCCCTCAAGTCAACCTCGGTTGCTGGAGACAATATCGCCCTTGAGGAGCTCAACCTTCCAATCTCGACCGTAGGAGACAAGATCTACTTCAACCTCAACTGGAGATGAGATCTCCTCCGAGCTTCAACTTGAACCAGCATAGAGCCCAGAAGAAGACTTTGGTAGTTGCTTTCTCTGCACTCCCTTCCTTCGAGTTTCGAACTAGGGAGTGGGGGGGACTATTGTTGGGGATAAATCCTGCTCCTGTTGAAGTCCAGTTCGATGCTCAACCTAATACAACCGATAGCTATGGAAGAGTTTCAACGGATGGGCCTTGGCCAAACTCCTTCAGTCGATCGAACTCTTTAGAGGTTGAGCTCGTTCAGCTGAATTTTTCAGTCGGTCGAACTGCTCAGCGATCGAGCTCCTTCGGACTCACAGCGGTCGAGCTTTAGCCGAACTTCACAGTGATCGATCTTCAGTCGGACTCCCATAAGAGCCAAACTCCCTCCGTGCTCTTCCAGCCATACGCCTGTGGGAGCCGAACTCTCTCCAAGCCTCCTCAATGGTCGAGCTCCTTCCGACTCCCAACGATCGAGCCTTAGCTAAAATCTTTCAGTCAGCCGAACTTCTCAACGGTCGGGCTCCTTTCGAACTCTCCAGCAGTCGAGCCTTAGCCACATTTCTCCAATCAGATGCCTACGAGAGTCGAACTCCCTCCACACTCCTCCGACCGAACTTTTACAGGAGCCGAACTCCTTCCAAGCTTTCCTTTAGCCGAACTCCTCTGCGAGTCCAAACTTCTTTGGATGAACTATCGCCATCAGTCTACCACAGACGATGAGATCGGACGACATGGCCACCACTACTAGCGACACCACTCTCTCCGTAATCAACACCATGCAGCCCATGACCTACCAGTATGGCTGTCACTATCCGTCGGACAACGCCTTCCTCTTCGTATCGAACTCCATGTGGCCCTCGAGTGGCCCGCTAGCAGACGGTATGGCCGTCACCATTAATCAAGCTCTGCCTATAAAAAGGACCCTCCAGATATGCTAATCTCTGATCTCTAATCTCTTAGCTTTAAACTCTAAGCTCTGTGGAACTCATTCCCGAGCAGTCCATTTCTATTGGTCAGTGCTGACTTGATCATCGGAGGGTCCTACCGAAGCCACCCCCACCAGCTCCAAATGGGATTTTATTTTGTAGGTCCCCGATGGCGACCTCGTCCACCTCCACTCCAGCGGATTTCGACGACGATCAGTTTCTACACCAATAGTTATCAAAAAATGAAATCTTTTTATTGGTGAATTATATTTTAGTTTCTTATTTTTATTATTTTATTATTATTTTTTTAATAAAAATATTTATTTCTTAAAAATATGTATGAATTAATCATTAATAAATATAAATTAATTGATAAATTAATACTTTTATTGATGAATTTATGGCACTTATCACTTTACTAATATTATTATTTAACATGTTATATTTGTTAATATTCATTAACATTGCATGTTACAATGGCACCGAATCAGCATCTAGCTTTCACCCCCATCTCTCAGTGGACTACATGGATCTTTGCATCTGAGCCACTACCGATGCATATTCCATCCACCATATCGATTTTAGCTTCGATGG
Source organism: Cocos nucifera (assembly GCA_006176705.1). NCBI lineage: Eukaryota > Viridiplantae > Streptophyta > Magnoliopsida > Arecales > Arecaceae > Cocos > Cocos nucifera. Next base: position 1,913,404 of record QRFJ01000076.1, read on the forward strand.
CACATACTCCTTCCACCGACACATCTGAGCCTTCACTAGCAACTACATCGGTAGCCTATGTATCTTTGGCATATAGTCCATCCACTGATCTAGCTCCACCAGCATCCATGTCTCATGATCCCAATAAGAGTAGGTTTTCATTATATCAATTATTTATTTATTTTTTATATAGTTATTATACACTTTTATATATTTGTAATGTATTTTCATTGTAGGTGCATCATCCAGTAGAATATTTTGCGGTCCCACATGCATGCGACATATGTAGAACTGCTCGCATCAGGTCATGGTGGAGTTTGATTAGGAGAGAAGGCTAGTAGAAGAGATCGCATAGGAGATGCAATCTTTTTTTAGAGTACTTGTGAGGTGGTTCGACATCATTCCTGTATTGTCCGTAGACTGGTGATTGATGGATACTGGTGTTAGGGACTGGGTATGGGAGGAGATTTGGATAGAGGTATTTTAATTATATTTATGTATTTGATATGTTTACATTATATTTGATTAGAATAATTTTGTAATTGACCTCTAATAATTTTATGCAGAGGAGGTATGACTTTTCAAATCATGAGAGGGCTCAAGATACCTGACTGCAGAAGATTAGAGAGTTATACCAAAACTACAAGGCTAAGCTCCATAGAGAGTGGCTAGAACACTATAGGGATACTAAGAAGGAGCTTGTATCTTGGATCCAAGACTGTCCCCCGGGTCAGTGGGAGGGGATGGTTAGATTTTGAAGAAGCCAAAAGTTCTAGATTTAATTTATAACTTATGAATTTTTCATTACATTGACAAATTATATTTGATTTTAACATATGTGATTTAAATATTTTTTAAGCTACATCTCATCAAAATCAAGAGAACCAAGCTACTCAGAAGTATATGCACACTCTCAGCCATGAGTCTATGGCCTGTCATTTGCATAGAGAGGTAATGAATTTTGATCCTTTAGTTTATAACTTATTGAATTATTTTTGATGCCCCTAGAATTGATTTTGATGACTATAAAATAATTGAGAGGGGTACTAATGATGTTTATCCTTGAAGATATTTTAGAAAATTATTTTAGAAGCTTCAAAAAATTTTGCATTAAAAGAAATAGTTGGAGATGGGCAAAATACCAAATTTCTTAAGTTGGAGGTAAAATTAAAGTTTTTCGAAAGCCTCAAAAGTATTAGAGAAGAATTTAGAACCTTTGGAGGCAATTTGAAAGATTTCAGAAGTTAAATTGATAAAGATGCTTGGAGAAGATCAAATCTATTATTCATTAAGTTGGAGATTAAGATAATATTTTTTGAAAGCCTCAAGAGAATTATAGAAGAATTCAAAACTTTTAGAGATAATTTGAAAAGATTCAGAAGTCAAAAAATGAAAAAAAATAAGTTTAAGCAAAATGGGGCGACCTCTAGGTCCCCCATTTTGATATGGCATGATGGCATTGTTGGAATGTATCCCAAAGCCAATCGTCAGCCTATTGATGATTGAGCTATACTTTTATAATTATATATAAATTATGAATTAATAAAAAATATTTTAATATTTTTTATCATAAATTTTTATCTTCTAATAAACTTCTATATTGTGATGAAGTCCTTAGGACTATCTAGATTCGATAAAGGAAGATTTGTCGTTTAGTCCTTAGAATAGTTCATGACCAAATGATACGTTATTACTTAGGATAATAATGTTTATCAAGTACAGATCGTCTATATAGGTTGGTTGTCCTTATAACCAAGGAGTGTTGAGATAGTGGTATGGCATGCAAGTGAGATGTATGGGTACATCTGCACTGAATGTGACTAACTTCGGAGCTTTTCTCCTATCAAGATTAGCTCTAATGGAATATAGGTATAAGTATCTCTCCGATATGAGATCATCACGGTGACATCCAAGCAACTTACTGTGCTTTGGTGTCGGACTATCTAAATTTTTAATTCAGTAATGAAAGATTTTTGGGCACAGTCAAGTACCCAAGGAGTCGGTACGTGTATCAAGATGGGATTGACCATTCCTAGTTTTAGGAGTTGTGTTCAATTATATTTTAATTTAGCAAAATCTTGGTCAGGATAGCCTTAATGAGGAGTCATGGGACTAGTTGCTTTGAGATAGGATATGGATGTATTTTCTAGGATTGATAGTCTAACTCTGAGTCATCTATTATACAAAGGTCATAGGGATGAATTCTACGGTAACCATATTCGCATAGATTCTGATTATTGTGATTGCGACTATTCGATCTATCCGAATATCGAATACCATTACCAGATGGTCACTTTGATTAGTATAAGAAGTGATTCCTATGCTACCGGCTTAGGTTCGAACCTACGAAGTAACACACACTAGAGGTTTCTACTTGATCTGTTGGCTGTGGTCAATAGTCCCACTAGACTGGAACTCTTCGACCAAATGTCCTATAGCATTAGGACACTGAATTCTACTTATCTAAAACTCTCTGATCAAGAGTATGGACTCTATGATTGCAAGTTTCATTCATTTCGGACACCAGGGTCAAGAGTCCCACTGGAATGGGACTCTTCAATTAGGGTTTCATATCGATGAACTCTATTTCTCGATGACCTTCTGAATTTAGACTCTAAGATTATGAGAGATTTAATTAATGATTTTAACTCAATTTGATTGAGTTATGATTTTATATTCAAGTCCAATTGAATTGGTTTCAGTTGGGTTTAACCCGATTAGGTCACAAGTTGACCTAATCACCGGGGAGGTTCAAACCCTGATTTGATCAAAGGTTGGACTTGATTAATTTCTAATTTTATTAAAATTTAATTAAGTCTAATTAAGCCTAAATGGGTTAGGTTTAATTTATTCTAATTGTGCCTAATCAATTTTGATTGGGTTGGTTCAGTTGGTTGAAATTTGAATTTCAAAGATTAATTTGACTAGTCTTCTCTTCCCATGCGCCACCTATGTCCCACGCCCACGTAAAATTTGATTTTTATTCTCTCGTGACTTTTCTCCCATGGACATAATACCTCATGCCCTGATCTTCTACATCCTCAATGGATAAGTTATGGTTAGTTGACATTCAAATTCAAAATGAGTTTGAATTTGAGTTGACAACAACCATATCTTATCCCTTGTGCCACCCTTCTCTTGTGTGTCAATTATCTCCATGTGAAAGGGGTTTCACATGGACTTTTCCTTGCTAAAGAGTGGGCACACAACTCCTTCACACATCCCAAATAAGTTTGAATTGGTTTGGATGATGTTTGAATTAAAAAGAGTTTTGAATTCAAACTAGAATTCAAACTAGTTTTTGGTTCCCAATACGCATAGAAGTTGTTCTTTGGGCAAATATTAAAAGGGAGGTTTTTTGGGACATGTGCTAACACCTATTCTAAAGAGAGGACTTCTGTGACATTCATTTGGTGCATGGGAAGAGGCTTCAATCATGTTCAAGAGAGAGAAAACCAAGAGAGAAGGGGCATAAGGTTTTTAGGGAGAGTGGAGTCCTAGGTATTCGACCTAGGTTTCGGAAAGCCATTGCATGAGCTATGAGCTTTGTAACCCCACAAAATTTTAGAGAGAACCTTCTCTGCCTCTATACTGCATCTTCTAACAATTTGGAGCATCCGTGAAGCCTGTAGACAAAGATCGAAGTTGTTCGATCAAAATAGTCCTTGAAAGACTAAAGTGTCGAGCTAGCACTCGTGGAGAGTCGATCAGGACCAGGAGTCTCATGTGGATGATTCATGGAGGCTAGATATTTGTCTGACTGCATTATGACTAGCAGACCTCCTCGATGATGATCAGATCATGGTGATTGACTACCTGCAAAAAGGTATTGTATTCTGAACACATAGATGTAGTAAATAGTTTGCTGCATAGTTTTATTTTTCCAGATCTATATGAATTCTGCATATTATGTTTAGATCCATAGTATAGAATTTAATATTTTGATATAATAAATAATTAATTAATTAGATTAATAATTTTTTTATTATATTTTTTCTATTTTAAAAAAAAATTTCGTAAGTAGCACTGTAAATTCTGCACTGTTTTCTTCAAATGGTATCAAAGCTAGGATTCAGTAAACATGATATGCTTGCATATTTAGATTGATAATTTAGATTTAATCTAAATATTAATCTAATAATCTAATTAATTAGATCTAAAAATTAAAATCAAGATCACATGGACTGCAGGTTATCCTACTATAAGGTTTACCCCCTATAGTGCAAAGATTGTCATTATACGTGCTTGATTTTATAGTTGATCATAAAATTTTTAGATTAGATCTAATTTTTATGATATGATAAATTAGTTTTAATCTAATTTTTGATCATGAATGTATGTTTAGATAGGATCTAAAGTTTGATTCATGATTTAGTATTATGTAGTGTACATAGTTTCAGATTAAATCCTACCACTAGTATTGCTTGTGAATTGAGCCGATTCAATTTTGAAGTGAGTCGACTCAATTGGTGAATAGTGCCAAGTTGTAAAAAATCTTTTAAAATTTAAAAAATATTTTTGAAATGTCGAACACTAACCCTCAGCCCATAAACTTAATTAAAATTAAATAAAATAATTTAGTGTCTAGAAATAGGTCATTAATCATAATCTTATGGGTTATTGGGTTAGATGAATTAGGTTCATAAATTAGGTTAGACCTAAGGTTAGTTAAAGAATGGACTAATTTAGAGTAATTGATCAAATCTAATTAAATATTAATTTAGATTTGGTCAAGGACTCTCTAGACTCAATTACAATAGTTGTAGTTGATCAAGTCCATGCCTTTAATAAGGATCAAATGGACTTGATTCAAGGCTACGCCGTCGAACTCAAAATTACTAGGTTGGTCAAATTGAAACTAATAAACTGGATGGTATCTAAGGTAAGTTTGGCACTTTGACTAGTGATTTTTAATTGGAAGTTACTTGCATTGATTTGATCTTTGATGAGTTAATGGCATATCCTTTCCACTGATCTCACTTGCTTGGCCATCCTAGTGAATTAGATTTTGATTAGATCACTTGGTGATTTGGGCTCACCTATGTCAATTAAGTAAATTAGTTTGACTGATTTAGGTGCTCCTAATGCCAGCCTAGATTAGATCCTTTTTTATCAGACTTTGTGAAGTCAGTGGAAGAATCGAAATTAGCTCACTGAATTTCTTTCTCTTCTTAAAATATGTTAATTAAATCTTCTAAAATTATTAGATCCTTAAAAATAAAATAGTTAGATAGATAACTAAATCATAGCCTTCCATTAAGTTGAGTGACAATGGGTTCATTAGTACAATAATCATTGGAGGTCCAAAGGCCTGGTGATTATTGACTAATAAAATTATCATTCATAAAATGATAATTTGGTTAAGTCTTTCTGATGGTAGTTTGGTTGGCCGACCAAAGTTGGGTCTGATTATTTATTGGTTAGATAAGACCAAATGTAGTCATGTTAATAGTTGAATCTAATCGAATCTTTTCAGTGGAGGCCAAAGCCTACTGATTAGGTCTCTAAGGCAAAATCAATATTACTAGAAGTTGTTTAGAGAAATAATTGATTTTGAATCTATCCATAAATACACATGAATTGACCAACCAAAGTTGGGCTCGTGTGTAGTCTATGTAGATTCTAGTATCCACTAAGAAATTAAAATAATTTTTTGAATTGGAGGTAGAGACTACCAATTCATATAAAATAGTGGTAGGACCTTTAGACTAAAGTCTAAGTCTTTAAGATAATTGATTCATATACTAATTAGATTTGGTTTTTCTTTTTATATAGAAATGGCTACTAACCTGTCGCTCCGGTCATTGTTAAACAATGATAAATTAATGGGATCCAACTTCAATAGCTGATATTGTAAGCTGAAAATCATCCTGTAGCATAAGCGAATCCTTTATATAATAACGGATCCAGCACCTAAGAAGCTAGCTCCAAATGTTAGAGGAGCGGTACGAGACACTTATCAAAAGTGGCTCAATAACTGTACCACCATTCGGTATATAATGCTGGAAGCAATGAATGATGAGTTTAGCCATAAGTTCGAAAACACCCGACTATAGGAGATGCTTCAAATGTTGAATGACTCCTTTAGCATGCCTGACGATGTTGAAAGGCACAAAATAAGTTGTGCCATTTTCAATGCTCAGATAAGGGATGGGGCCTTAGTCACCTATCATATATTATACATGATCGAGATGATTGAGCACCTTAGCAAGCTGGGCTTTTTCTTGCATGAGCAGCTCGATAAGGATGCGATCCTTAGTTCCTTGCCCAAGTCTTTCCTCCCTTTCCTGACTCATTTCAGAATGACGAAGGTTGCAATCAACTACCATGGCTTGTTGGGGTTGCTGCAGAACTTTGAGAAGGATCACCAACTCCATAAGGAGACGGTGAATGTAGTGGGAAGGTCTTCTCCTGGTTGTCGACCCTTTAAGAAAGAAAGGAAGAACAAGAAGAACAAGAACAAGAAGATGCAGCCAAATGCTAGAATGACTGCATAGGGTCAGACCAAGAAGCACAAGCATGACCAAAGCCAGGTGGAGTGCTTCTTCTGCAAGAAGTAGGAGCATTGAAAGAGGAAATGTCCTTTGTACATTCCCTCCTTGGACCCGAATAGGCCGAGGAGGAAGTAAGTTGTTGCTGGGCAATGTAATTATATAATAACACCTTATAATTTTTTCTTATTTAATTCTATTGCCTGGGTATTAGATACTGAAAGTTCTTATCATATTTGTAATTCTATGCAGGGCTTGTAGGTCAGTAGGATATTTGATCAAGATGAGTGGTTCTTGAATGTTGGAGATGAAAGATAAGTTCTAATTTTAGTTTTAGAAATCATGAACCTTGTAATCAATTCAAATAAAGTTATTTTTAATGAATATCATTTTTGTCTAACTTTCTTATTGAATGTCATTTCTGTAGGCCTTTTCGCCATGAATGATTATGAAATATCAATAATTTTTTTTTGTAATATCATTTTGAATGGTGTCATAATTTTTATTAGATGATTGAATAATGGTATTTATTTATTAACTATGCTTGTTAATATGGTTCAATCCTTCAGTAAATGCCTTAGAATTAGTGATGTGTCCGAAGTTTATTTTTGGCACTGTAGGTTGGGTCATATTAACAAGAACAAAATAAACAGGTTAGCTCAAGAAGAAATTCATGAGATTAGTGATTGTGAATCACTTCCGATCTGTGAGTCTTGTCTTCTTGGTAAGATGACCAAGTCATCTTTTACTAAAAAAGGTGAATAAGCCACTGAACTCTTGAGTCTAGTATATTCAGATGTATGTGGACCCATGAGCTTAAGTGCTAGAGATGGATACTTTTACTTCATAACCTTCACAGATGACCTATCGAGTTATGGATATGTCTATTTAATGAAGCATAAGTCGGAGTCATTTGAAATATTCAAACTATTTCGAAATGAGGTAGAGAAGCAAACTGGAAAGAGTATTAAAACTCTTTGGTTTGACCAAGAGGGTGAGTACCTTTTTAATGAGTTTTTGACATATCTGGGGGAGAATGGAATTCTCTTCTAATGGACCCCTCTTGGAACACCACAACATAATGGTGTGTTTGAAGAAGAAATCGAACCCTATTGGACATGGTTCGATCCATGATGGGGTTTGCTGGTTTGTCGATCTCCTTATGAGGATATGCGCTCGAGTTAGCTTGTTACATTCTAAATAGGGTTTCAAATAAATCTATTAATAAAACACCATATGAGATATGGATAGGGTGTAAGCTAGTGCTCTCACATCTTAGGGTTTGGGGGTGTTTGGCTTATGTCAAATATTTAATGACAGATAAGCTTAGACCTAGATCTAATAAGTGTAGTTTTATAGATTATCCAAAAGAAACCAAAGGATATTACTTCTACCTTGCTGATGAGCAAAAAGTATTTGTTAGTTTTAATGCAGTCTTTTTGGAAAAGGAGTTCCTTGGTGAAGGAACTAATGCTTCTAAGATCGAACTTGATGAAGTTACAAGTTGTTGAACCTGAGCTGCATCTGATTAGATCATACCTAAAGCCCATTGTAGATACATCCTTAAGGCGATCTAGTAGAGTACCACGTCAATCAGATAGATACTATAATTTCTTGGTCCGGGATGGGGATCCCATCAAACTCAATGAGAATAATGAGGACCTGATTACCTACATGGATGCAATGCAAAAACCAGACTCTAAGAAATGGCTTGAGACTATGAAATCCAAAATGGAGTCTATGAAGATCAACGATGTATGGACATTAGTTGATCCACCCAAAGGGGTTAAACTTATAGGGTGTAAGTGGATTTTTTAAAAAAAAAGGGGTGCAGACGGAAAGATGGAGATCTATAAAGTCCATCTGGTTACCAAGGGGTATCGTCAATGTTATGATATTGACTATGATAAGACGTTCTCTCCTATGGTAATGCTCAAATTCATTCAAATTATGCTTACCATAGCTGCCCATCTGGACTATGAAATCTGACTGATGGATATGAAAATAGTTTTTCTGAACAAAGAGCTAGATGAAGAGGTATATATGATACAGTCTGAAGGATTCACGTCCATAGATGAGTCTAAGGTGCGTAGGCTTCAGAGGTCCATTTATGAACTGAAGCAGGCATCTAGGAGCTGGAACATATGATTTGATAAAACAATCAAAATGTATGGCTTCGTTAAGAACGAAGAGGAGCCCTGCATATACAAGCAGGCTAATGGTCCAGCAATTATATTCCTAGTATTGTATGTGGATGACATTCTCTTAATCAAGAATGATGTCCCTGCATTACAAGGAATAAAGATCTGGCTGTCATCATAGTTCTACATGAAAGATCTGGGAGAAGCTTCCTACATCCTAGGGATGAAGATCTATAGAGATAGATTTAAAAGGTTACTTGGATCGTCCCAATCTATGTACATTGATACTATGCTAAAATGGTTCAGCATGGAGAATTCCATGAAGGGGTATCTACCGATAGGCCATGAAATTTCTCTTTCAAAGAAGGATTGTCTGACAACACCTCTAAAAAGAGAGCGTATGAGTAGAATACCATATACTTTGGTAGTAGGTTCTATCATGTACGCCATGACATGTACACGATCAGATGTGGCATACTCATTAGGGATAGTAAGTAGATACCAATCTAATCCAGGAGAGAACTACTGAAAGATTGTTAAAACCATCCTGAAGTATTTAAGAAATACTAAGAACTAGTAGCTTGTATATGGTGAATCGGACTTGAAACTTGTAGGGTTCACAGACTCTAGTTTTCAGTCTGATCATAATGATAGCAAGAGTGTATTGGAATATATATTCACCTTTAATGATGGGACTATCTACTAAAAGAGTTCCAAGCAGCACACTATGGTCGATTTAGTTTGCGAGGCAGAGTATATCGCTGCATCAGATGCTACTAAAGAAGTGGTGTACCTGAGAAAATTCATCATCGAGCTCTAAGTAGTACCCTCCTTTGATGATCCAGTTTTGCTTTATTACGATAGCTCTAGAGCCATTGCTTAGGTGAAGAAACCAAAGGCACACCAGCGGACGAAACATATTCTGCGTTGCTACCACCTTGTCTGAGAGATTGTGGATCGAGATGATGTTGACCTTCAGAAGATTGACAGAAAGAAAAATATGGCCGACCCATTCACTAAAACTGTTGTGGTGAAGGAGTTCAATGATTTCAAGTTGAAGATAGGTATTAGATACTGCACCGATTGGCTTTAGTCCATGTAGGAAATTATTGAAAATATGTCCCAAAGTCAATCATCAGCATATTGATGGTTGAGCTATACTTTTATAATTATATATAAATTATGAATTAATAAAAATTATTTTGGCATTTTTTGTCATAAATTTTTTTGTCTTCTAATGAACTCCTAAGGACTATCTAGATTCGATAAAGAAGGATTTATCGTTTAGTTCTTAAAATAGTTCATGACCAAATGATATGTTATTACTTAGGATAACAATGTTTATCGAATATAGGTCGTTGTGTGCCATATAGGTTGGTTGTCCTCAAAACCAAGGAGTGTTGAGACATTGGTATGGCATGCAAGTGAGATGTATGGATACATCTGCACCGAACATGATCAACTCTGGAGCTTTTCCCCTATCAAGATTAGCTCTGATGGAATATGAGTATAAGTGTCACTCCGATTTGAGATCACCACGGTGACTTTCAAGCAACTCACTATGCTTTGGTGTCGGACTACCTGAATTTCTAATTCAGTGATGAAAGATTTTTGGGCACAATCAAGTACTTAAGGAGTCGGTCCGTGTATCAAGATGGGATTGACAACTCCTGGTTTTAGGAGTTGTATTCAATTATGTTTCAATTTAGCAAAGCTTTGATTAGGGTAGTCTTAGTGAGGAGTCATGGGATTAATTGCTTTGAGATGCGACATGGATGCATTTTCTAGGATTGACAGTCTAATCCTGAGTCGTCTATTACATAGAGGTCATAGAGATGAATTATACGGTAACCATATTCATGTAAGTTCTGATTATTATGATTGCGACTATTCGACCTATTCAGATGTCGGATATCATTACTAGATGATCACTTTGATTAGTACAGGAAGTGGTTCCTGTGCTACCGCTTAGGTTCGAACCTATGGAGTCACACATACTAAAGGTTTCTACTTGATCTGTTGGCTATGGTCAAGAGTCTCACTAGGACTAAATGTCCTATAGCATTCAGACACTGAGTCCTACTTGTCTGAAACTCTCTGATCAAGGTATGGACTCTGTCATCACAAGTTTCATTCATTTTAGACACCGGGGTCAAGAGTCCCATTGGACTGGGACTCTTCGATTAGGATTTCATATCGATGAACTCTATTGCCTGATGAGCTACCAGATTTGGACTCTGAGATTATGAGAGATTTAATTAGTAATTTTAAATCAATTTGATTGAGTTATGATTTTTTATTCAAGTCTAATTAAATTGGTTTCAGTTGGGTTTAACTCGATTAGGTCATAAATTAACCTAATCACCGGGGAGGTTCGAACCCTAATTTGATCAGAGATTGGGCTTGATCAATTTTTAATTTTATTAAGATTTAATTAAGCCTAAATAGGTTAGGGTTAATTTATTCTAGTTGGGCCTAACCAATTTTGATTGGGTTGGTTCAGTTGGTTGAAATTTAAATTTCAAAGACTAATTTGACTAGTCTTCTCTTCCTATGCGCCACCTATGTCCCATGCCCACTTAAAATTTGATTTTTATTCTCTCGTGACTTTTCTCCCATGCACATAATACATCACACCCTGATCTTTCATATCCTCAATGGATAAGTTATGGTTAGTTGACATTCAAATTCAAAATGAGTTTGAATTTGAGTTGACAACAACCATATCTTATCCCTTGCGCCACCCTTCTCTTGTACGCCAATTATCTTCACATGAAAGGAGTTTCACATGGACTTTTCCTTGCTGAAGAGTGGGCACACAACTCCTTCACATGTCCTAAATAAGTTTGAATTAGTTTGGATGAAGTTTGAATTAAAAAGACTTTTGAATTTAAACTAGCATTCAAACTAGTTTTTGGTTCCCCACACGCATAGAAGTTGTTCTTTGCACAAATATTAAAAAGAAATTTTTTTGGGATGTGTGCTAACACCTATTCTAAAGAGAGAACTTTTGTGAGATTCATTTGGTACATGGGAAGAGGCTTGAATCATCTCTGAGAGAGAGAAAACTAAGAGAGAAGGGGCGCAAGGTTTTTAGGGAGAGTGTAGTCCTAAGTATTCGACCTAGGTTTCGGAAAGTCATTGCTTGAGCTACGAGTGTTATAAGCCCATGAAATTTTAGAGAGAACCTCCTCCACCTCTCTACTATGTCTACCAGCAACCCGAAGCATCCATGAAGCTCGTAGACAAAGATCAAAGCTATTTGATTAAAATAGCTCCTGAAAAACTCCGATGTCGAGCTAGCACTCGCGGGGAGCCAATGAGGACCAAGAGCCTCATGTGGATGATCCGTAGAGGCTAGATATCTGTGTGGCTATGTCATGAGTAGTAGACCTCCTCGACGATGATTAGATTATGGTGATCAACTATCCATGAAAAGATATTATGTTCTGAACACATAGATATAATAAATAGTTTGCTACATAGTTTTATTTTTTCAGATCTATATGAATGCATATATATTATATTTAGATCTTTAGTATAAGATTTAATATTCTGATATGATTAGTAGATAATTAATTAGATTAATTATTTTTTTACTATATTTTTGCTATTTTAAAATTTTTTTTTGAAAGTAGCATTATAAATCCTACATTGTTTTCTTCAGGCATGCAAGGCTGGGAGTGGCATGCTAAAAAGGAGCGACCCCTGGGTCATCCCATGGAAAAGGGGTGACCCTTCGGTTATCTCCTATAGGTCTTGAGTACAGAGCAGAATCTATTTTATTGCCTATTGCAAAAGGGGCATCCTATGGGGCGACCCTTTTGGGTCGCCTCCTGCGACAGAAACATCCATAATAGCTAGTTTTTTAGCCAATTTTTGATGCATTTAATGCCCAATAAATGCTCTCCAATGGCTACAAATGGTTACTACTCATCCTCCAGCATTGATTAAAGGTATAAAAGGCTAGAGATTCAATTAGAAAACAAGCCAAGAGGATTTGAAAGAGAAATCATTATTTTTTGAAGGGAATATTGAATATCATTGAAAAGAGAGAGAATAGAGAGAAATTAAGCTTCTAAATTAGATAGCTTTCAAGAGAATTTATCTCCGTCATCTTCTACATCCTCTCAAGTATCAAGAAGAGGAGTTGAAGCATCATTTGAGCAATCCAACAGCAACTTCTTCAATCTCCAAAGAGTTTTAATTTTTATTTTTTGTTTTGTGCTGAAACTTATATTGTATTTTTTATTTCTTTACAAGTTTCTTTAAGAGAAAGAAACTTGAGGATTAAGCCGATCTAAGCCCATAATTGGATATTGTAAAGGTTATGGTTGATGCTCCTATTGAAAACCAACTAGGTTATTAGTAAGCTTAAAAAATAAATGGTGTTTGGTTTTGGTTGGTGAGCCCGAAAAACTAATTAGATTTTATTTGTAAATCTAAAAAAACAAACACACTATAATCAAGGCAAGATTATAATAAAAAATCTAGTGAAGAGAGGATGTAGGAGCGGGTTGCTTCGAATCACTATAAACTTTGAGTGTTTATGATTATGTTCTTTACTTTCTTGCTTTACTTGTCTTTAGTTTTTGCTTTATTTGTATTACTACTTATTTAGCTTAGCCATAATTCTTGCATAGTTTCATATACATTTGATTCCGTTGCATATACTATAAAATCATATCAAGCTGAATTAATTTAAGTAAAGTACATTATTGATTAGATTTTAGATTTGGCTAAAATTTTTTATAAATCTAATTCACCCTCCCTCTTGGGTTGCTACCTTTGGGCAAGAAGTGGTGTTAGAGCAAGTGCCTTATTATTAATTGTTGACCTAACCGTCAAGAGCCAAAGATCCTGGCAACCTAAAATAGAATCTCTTTTTAATGAAGGCCATTCCATTGATCGATCCTCATTGTTTGATGGCTCAAATTATACTTATTGAAAATCTAGAATAAAAATCTTCATTCAAGCACATGACTATAATCTATGAAAGATTATTATCAATAGCTCTCACATACACAATGCATCATCTATTGATAAAGAATCAATACACCTAAATGCTAAAGTCAAGAACATTCTTTATTGCCCCTTAGACTTAAATGTATTTAATATAATTTCTTCATGCATTTTAGCTAAATAAATTTGGAAGAAATTGAAAATAATTTTTGAGGGAGCCAATCAAGAGGATAATCAAGCTTATCCAAGAATATGCCTCATGGCTCATGAGGATGAAAAAAAAAAAAGAAAAAAAAAAGAAAAAGAAGGCATTGATGAAGGAGGAGCAAAGCAAAGAAAAATGAGGAGGAAGGTATAGCAAGTTGTTGCCTCATGGCTCAAAATGATGAGGTATATTATGAACACTCCTTTGAATTTTCTTTTAATAAATTATATGAAGTCTTCAATGAGTTAATGGATGAACATAAGAAGGTAAGACTATAAATTAAAGAGCTTAGAAAATCTAACTTATCTTTGGCTGAAGAAAAAAATAAATTTTTGAATGAAAAAAGATCTATTAAAAATTATAGAAAATATAGCCAAAGAAATTTTATTTTTTGAAACAAATAGAAGATTTAACTAAGAAAAAGAAGAACATAGTTAAATCTTAAAATTTCTTAGTTAAAAAAAAAAGAAAAATTTTTAAAATTTAAAAAATCTATAATTGAAGAAAATCTTAAGTTGAAAGAAAAAATGAATAAACTAAGATTTTCTACTAAAAAAAGAGTAAATATAAAAAATCTCTTTTAGAAGAAAATATCAAACTAAAAAAAAAATTAAAATCTTGAAGTCCATATTGAAAAGTTTACAATTGAATCTCAAAAGCTTCAAGCTATATTAAATAATCAAAGGACTATTTTTGATAAAGATGATATTAGCTATAATTTATTAAGAAAATAAAAATTTATCAAAAATATATCCATAAAAGCTTTATTTGAAAATCATTCAATCAAGTATTTTAAATGTAATGAAGTTCGCTACAAAATTTCTGAATGCAATATTAAAAGAAATGGCCAAGCTTCTATTCAACAAATTTGGGTTCTAAAAGAAACCTTAAATACTAACTCTTATGGATCCAAGATGACTTGGGTACCAAAAATTATTAAGTGATTTTGTAGGTGCACCAAGGATCCAAATGAAATGACAGAAAAATTTTTTTTATGGATGCATTGAAAATAAAAAGGGATGGGTATTGATGCATGGTATAATATAAATCTTTTCTCACATCATACCATCAATGATTGTTAAAGTTATTTTGATTGAATCTATTGACTTTAATATAATTTTATATTATATTTATTTGCTTAAAATTCTTTTCATATATTAGAAAGATTAATATGATTGATTGATTTTGATGATTTGAATACTTTGATTTTAAGAGATCAATATGCTCTCCTTTAAGTATCATGTTATAAATTGAAATTATCTTGAAATTCAACATGATATAATAGCTTTTTCATATCAATTTTGTAATTGATAAACTTAAATTAAAAAATACTTAATTGGATATGAATATTTTTGAATTATTGAATATACATGTAAAACTAATTTTTGGCATTTTCTCATAAGATGCTTGAATATTAAAATTTTTCAAAACTTTGCATGATCTAAGTACTTGAAGACAAGACATCTATTCATAAAATACAAGTGCTTGATGTGTTGAATTATATTGCATATTAGCTTATCCCTAAGGTTTTGGAATTTTATAGTTCAACCAAAACTTATAGAGCCTATATCAAGATTTTTTTTTACATGAGTCCCTTGACTTGATAATCTTGCCCCCATGATTGATTAATTCTTGATCCCCCAATTTAACTTAAATATCTTTTTTGATCATCGATTTGATTGCCTATTGATTCTTATTCGACTTGATTAAATTTTCTTGAATCAAAAACTATTTAAACTATTTTTTGTTTCAAGGAGCCAACTCTTGATTTAGTAGGAGACGATCCCTTTTTTTCTGAAATTAGTTCTCCTATTTGAAAATATCCCAAGGCTCTATCATTCTATTATCAATTTTCTTAAGCTATAATTCCTTTCAAATCCCTCTCCCACTAAAATCGGACCTTTTCTCTCCATTTCTATTCTAATCTTGTGGTCCTTATTCTCCAATGGCACCCGAAAGCATTTGACCCAAAGAAAAAGAAAGTCTTATTTGCAAAGTGAAAGGTGTGTAGATTTAGATGAATGTTGATAGCATTAGACGCATGCTACATATATACAGACTAATAGGAGCACCTCGGATTATCTCAAGTAGCTACACATTTAAGATTTATATTGGATCGAGATGATGATTAAGGGTATTAAGAATATTAGCTCTCATGCTATAGTAGATGATGATGATGTGACTTTTATAGTAGAGCCTATTGCAGTACATGTCAAGACAAGAAGCCAATAGAGCAGCATGAATAAATAGTGATAGCTTCACTTTTACAGACCAACCATCCAGATACTAGCTCATTATTACCTGATAGACTGGATGAGGATGCATTTGTTGAGAGACTCTCCATCAAGATCATAGCATCATTTTGTGCAAAGCTTTAGAGGTACATATTAGAGGCACATCGGATGAGATGAGATCAGATGGAGGCATTATCATTGGTCAGAGATAAGTCAGGAAGATTGATTTAGATACTCACTACAGTAAGGGAGGATGTTCACTACCAAGCCTAATCATTTGAAGATATTAGACTACCCTCTCATTCTACCTAGCTTAGATCTACACCTTAGGATTATCTTAACATATATTTGCTTAAGATGATAGGATTCCTTTACACAGCTTTAATGACCTTTACAATCTATTTTTGGCATCTATATAGGATATAGCTCTCATACATTTTGCATGCTTTCATGATTTTATCTTTGTAATCATTATTACCTAATTAATAAAAATTTTATCCTTTATGAAAATTTAATGTGTTTGATACTATTTGTTTGACTCAATATGTATTTTGCTTGCAAAACAAAGAAAAAGAAATAATTGCTTATTTAAATTAATTAAATATACTTGATTTGAAAGAAATAGCGAGAGAGTCAAGTTTTCTAGCATTTGTTATGAAAAATAGGAGAAATAATTTTGAATTGAATAAGAGAAAATATTATTAAAATATTAAAAGTAAAATTATTTTGATCTATTTATGCACTCTTATTGTTCTAGTTATTTGATTTGCTTTATAGAAATTATTTTTATTTTATTTTTGTTCAATCATACTTTGCATGATTTGATCCTATCATGAGTTTTAATAATTAATTGGTATCAAGCTAAATCTTGAAAAATATTTTACTTTAAATAAAAATCCAAGACAAATAATTTTTGAATCTTATGAAAAATCATTAATAAGCATTTATTGGTTGCTTGACTTTTTGGTTCACTTATACTTGAGCTTTCATGTGATCTTGTTTATTCATATTTTGCATTGGTATCAAAGAATTCATCCTTAAGTAAAGTTTCATAATTAGTATTAAATAGATTTTTTCTACCTTGCACTCCATTGCTTTCTTTTAGCAAAAAAAAAAAATTATCTCGAATTTGATTTTGCACAGCTTATATGATATCTTTTGAGACAAATTAAAAAAAAAAAAGTTATATCTTTTTTGAATTAAAATGAGTGATATGTCTTAAGAAAAGAAAGATCTGAATTTAAACAGTAAATTTTTCTATGATTTGTTTACATAATCTATTGGTATCAATTCAAAATGACTTATCAAGATAATTTGATCTGAACTTAATGGATTCATCTTTTTTGATCAAAAACTAAAATAATTGGTATCAAATTTTATCACCTTGTACTCCAACTTTTGACAAAAAAAAGGAAAGAAGAAAAGAATGCTTTGTCTTAAATATGAATTTTCATGGCTATATTCTTGCTATTATAAGATTTGAGATAAATTCTTGTAATATATTTTTGAATGATTTATTTTAATATTAAAGTGAAGAGAAGTATTTTCAAGACTATATTATTTAAATTTTTAAAGCCTAAAGTTCTTATTAATTAAAATTGAGAAGTATAATTACATGGCATACTTTTGGACTTTTAGATATTTATTATCATTGTAAACATCTTTTGAAGTTAATGAAAAGTAAATTTTTAAAAATTTAGTATCTACATGAGTGAATGCTATGTTTATTTGAATTGAATGCATAATTTAATACTTAATTCACTAAATTGAAGCTTATTCTCTTAAAATTTTGTTTAATTTTAAAATAGCTTTGTTTGCAAAAGTAAGGGGGAGAAAACACTAAAGATAAAATGATTACTAAATTGATATCAATCAAATTTAAAAATCTAAGCTTAAAAGTCAAATTAGTATTAGTTAAAGACTAATGTGGTAATAATTCATATGCTTAACTTGAAAAGAAAGAATAATTTTAAATGTTAAAATCTATTCTATAAGAATTATAAAAAAGAAGGAGAGAAAATATCATGTAATGAATTTTCTAATATTCAAGAGGAGTGATATTGATTAAGTTAACTAATTTAATTTGATTAAAAATATAGTGAATTTGAATATTGATTTCAAATTTTTAATCATTTATCTTATAATTTTCTCATTTTGAGCATTATTGTATTTGCTTTAACTAATTTTAGACTCTCAATCCAGTGCCTTATAGTTTTCTCAAATTATGCTTACATGTGTTTATTCAATTTAATTTATTTGATTTAAAATACTATTAATTTAAAGTATATCAGATAAATAAATTATTCTCTAATGTTAAAACATGCTTAAAGTGGCATCATTCATATATTGATTTCATAATTTGATTTGCCTGAACATTCTTGAAATAACTTTATAAATTTCATATATTGAATTAAATAAAAAACTCTTCTTACTTCTAGAAATAAGTTTATAAATTTTTTAATGTATAATATAAGATTTTTATAAAATTATTTTCAACTCTGATCCTATCTTTCATACTCTTCCAATTCATACATTTTCAAAGTTTAATTAACTGAAACTTCTTGAGAAAAATAAAGAATAAATATTAAAATTGATGTCAATTTTTTTTATTATACTTATTTTATTAAATTTTTTTATTTTTTAAAAAATTAAATTAAAAATTTAAATTGATGGTATCAAATAAAAATTTGGCATCGGACATACTTTACTAGGTATCAAATATGCTAAAATATTTTGAAAAGCTCTATCCCTCAATATTAACTTGAAAAATTTGAATTTAAATCTTTTAGAAAGGGAGAGAGTGATATTAATATAAATTTAATATCAAACATGCTTATTTTCATATTAAATATCCAATAAAATTCAAATTTAATATCCTCTTGAAATTAAATCAAAATTTTTTGAATTTGATATTTTTTTAATTTTGATTGATTTTGATGATATATTTCAATGATTTGTTTGATGCATAAAGATAAAAAAAATGTTATGCCTGATTTTTTTGTTCAAATCTTTGAAAAGCTTTATTCCTCTTAAAGTTTAAAAATACATATTTGAAAATTTGATCAAAAAGTTATACTTATTCATATTTTAATATTTGAATTCAAGCAAATTTCTGAAAGAGATGTGATGTCTTAAGCATATTTTAAATCAAAAAATAAGTTTTCAAATGAAAGATGATTCATTTAACTTTTTTAATTTGATACATGTCTCATTTGATATATGCTTACATTTTATTGATTTTAATAGTTTTTCTTAATCTTTTCCATAAGCCTTTTAATTTTATCAAAAATGAAAAAAGGAATGTTGAATATATGCATAATGAATTGATGCTTGAAACCATAATACTCATTGATTTGAATTGAGACATTATAGTGTAATGAGTATATGAAAAATATGCAATGAAATAAAGATAAATTAAGAATATTCATAAAATATGCATTCGTATGTTTAATCAATTACTTCATGATACATGTTGGCTAATTTTGATTGTATGCGGTGCTTATCTTGTATGGCTAACTATTTATATTTCTATTATGTAATGTAAACTCCATGTCATATCTTTATATATTTTGGCTAAAACTATATACTTAATGTATGACTCTTATGACTCTTTTGATATGTTGGCATCTTATTTTGTCATGAATATGGAATATATTTTTTATATATAGTATCAATTATATTATGAATTATATTTTAAGGAGCAGGTTCTTCCTTCTTATTTAAAATAGGGAGTAAATTCATTGTTCAGTATAAGCAATAATTGTTAATTGATGATGTGAAAATTACATGCTTTATGATTGATAAATTTTTTTTAGCCCCTAACCTCTCTTCTAAAAGAACTAAGCCATTTTATAGAAAATGAGGTTTATACTATGATTTTTCTATCCTTTATGGTAATGATGCACTATGATCATCTACTTGCAGGCATTGATATTATATCTTAATACTATAAAGTTCATGCCTTAAAAATTTGTATTAATTGGATACACTTATATATTGCCCTAGTTTAAATTCAAAATACTTAGTGGCACTATTTTTACTCCAATGTTCTATACATGTCTTATATCCTTCTTTTTGGGGTTGTATATCACAACTTTTAGACTCATGCAGATTCTACAAGCTTAAAACCTTTATGGGGAGTATTATCTTAAATCTAAATATTTTTTCTGCTTTTCTTCTCCCTCTTTGATGATGTCAAAAGGGGAGAGTGGTATAGTATGTTCTACATGCAATGGTATAAGCAAATGATATAAGCAATAGTCAAAGTCGTCAATTGTTGAAGTTTCATACTAAAATGTTAAAGTTTCAATACTCAATTACTAAAATTTTCATACTTGAATGTTATATATTCAAATTGCAAAATTTCTATGAAAAATGCTAAATGGTAGATATTATATGCTAAAACTCTCTAAACTATATGCATGAAACATAACCAAATATTAACACCTTAATGAGATGCACTGAAGTAATCACTCATATATATTTGTTTTAAGCTCCTTCATTTCAAATGGCATCTCCCTCTTCAATATTAATTTTACTTCATTTTTTGCTAATACTCAATTATTTTGTCATCATGAAAAAGGAGGAGATCATTGCTCCTAAGATTGATTTTGATGAGTACAAAATAATTGAAAGGGATACTAATAATTTTTATCCTTGAAGATATTTTAGAAAGTTATTTCAGGAGCTTCAAGAAATTTTGCATTGAAAGAAATGATTGAAGATGGGAAAAATAGTAAATTCCTTAAGTTGGAGGTAAAATTGAATTTTTTCGAAAGCCTCAAGAGTATTAGAGAAGAATTCAGAACCTTTGGAGGCAATTTGAAAGATTTTAGAAGTTAAATTGACAAAGATGCTTAAAGAAGGTCAAAGCTATCATTTCATCAAGTTAGAGATCAAGACAATATTTTTTGGAAGCCTCAAGAGCATTAGAGAAGAATTCAAAATCTTTGGAGGCAATTTGGAAAGATTCGAAAGTCAAAAAATGAAGAAAAATAAGTTTGGCAAAAGAGGGTGATCTCTAGGTCATCCCTTTTTGATTTGGCATTATGGCATGCAAGGCTAGGAGTGGCATGCTGAAAAGAGGCAACCCCTGGGTCATTCCATGAAAAAGGGATGACCCCTAGATCATCCTTTGCAGGTCTTGAGTGTAAAACAGAATCTATTTTGTTGCCTGTTGCAAAAAGGGCATCCTATGGGGCAACCCTTTTCCAAGGGGCGACCCATGGGTCACCCCCTGTGATGGAAACATCCATAATGGCTAGTTTTTTAGCCCATTTTTGATGCATTTAATGTCCAATAATTACTCTTCAATAGCTACAAATGGCTACTACTCATCCTCCAGTATTGATTAAAGGTATAAAAGACTAAAGATTTAATTAGAAAATAAGCCAAGAGGATTTGAAAGAGAAATCATTATTTCTTGGAAGGAATATTGAATATCATTGAAAAGAGAGAGAATAGAGAGGAATCAAGCTTCTAAATCAGAGGACTTTCAAGAGGATTTATCTCCATCATCTTCTACATCCTCTCAAGCATCAAAAAGAGAAGTTGAAGCATCATTTGAAAAATCCAACAGCAACTTCTTCAATCTCCAAAGAGTTTTAAGTTTTATTTTCTGTTTTGTGCTGAAACTTATACTTGTATTTTTTGTTTCTTGATAAATTTTTTTGGAGGAAAGAAACTTGGAGATTAGGCTAGTCCAAGCCCATAATTGGATATTATAAAGGTTATGGTTGGTGCTCCTATTGAAAACCAATTGGATTGTTAGTAAGTCCGAAAAACTAACGGTATTTGATTTTGGTTGGTGAGCTCGAAAAATCAATTGGATTATATTTGTGAGCCCAAAAAATAAATACACTATATCAAAGAAAGATTATAATGAAAATTCCAAGAAAAGCTTGGAAAGTGGATGTAGGAGCGGGTTGCTCCAAACCACTATAAACTTTGAGTATTTGTGATTGTGTTCTTTACTTTCTTGCTTTACTTATCTTTAGTTCTTGCTTTATTTGTATTACTACTTGTTTAGCTTAGCCATAATTCTTGCATAGTTTCATACATATTTGATTTCACTGCATATACTACAAAATCATATCAAGTTGAATTAATTTAAGTAAAGCACATTATTAATTAGATTTTAGATTTGGCCAAAATTATTTATAAACCCAATTCACCCCTTCTTTTGAGTTGCTACCTCTGGGCAACAGTTACTTTTTTGCATATTTCTAACAAGCTGATTGATTGTTATAGCTAATGAGAGATGGGGTGATACCTAGCTATAGTGACATCTTCCGATCGAGTTGTATGAACAAGAAGGGCAGGCCAATGAACATCATGATCGAAAGAATTTTTATAAGTAATAATTGAAGTATGATTACTATTATAGAATTTCTTATGAGATTTATTTGAATTTTCAATTACATGAGCAATTAGATGCACTTGCGAGGAAGGGCCTGGATATCTCTATCCCCATGATCATTTGTCTCAGGTTTTAGGACCTGAGCACTCTAAGAGAATTCATTGTAGGTTCGAACATATGCCAACGAGCTATTGGTCTTAGGTGAGCATCTCCTCATATGCTTCCGGGGTTGTCAGCTAGGAGTAGCTTGACGAGGCTTTGGCATAGGCAGCTCAGGCTCAGAAGCATGCATCCCAGGCTGAGAAGTGCACATCTTAGGCTCAACAGCATGCAGACCAACTACAAAGTGTCATGTTCGTTATGGTGTCAAAGCTCTCCGCTAATCTTGGAGCTAATTTTTCGAGCATTCAAGATATGTTGGCTAGTGTTCCAGCTCCTTTAGCTCCAGTTCCAGCTGTAGCCCTGCCAGCTCCTACTACAGCCCCTCTCGATCCTATTTCAGCCCCTCTCGTTGATGACAAAATGCTTGAAGAGGATGATTTTAATTAAATAGATTTTTGATGTATGTTATTTTTATTTAAAAAATATTATAATACAATTTGATCAGTAATATAATTTGAGTATTTAAGATATATTTCTGCATTATTATTGTGTTTTATGTAAAATTTTTGGTTCTTTCAAGTTTTAATTTGAGTAATTATATATTAAACTGCATCTATTAGGTAAAAAAAAAGGCAAAAATGGTAAATTTAATTTTTTTGCTTTCAAAGGCCTATGGCAGTGGTTGAAAATCGCAACCATAGTCGTGTCAACCACTGCCATAGATATGTACCAATCATTGCCATAATCTATGACAGCGGTTATAAAACTGATGCTATTGACTCTATAGCAGCAGTTCTTAAACCGCTGCCATATTTTTATTTATGGCAGTGGTTAAGTAACCACTGCTACAGATTCTATAGTAATGGTTCAATAACTGCTGCTATAGTTTCTATAACTGCTACTATATCATCTATAGCAGCGGTTGAAGAACCATTGCTATAAAGTTAATAGCAGCAGTTTTATAACCGCTGCTATATGATCTATAGCAGCGGTTGATGACCACTACTATAGATCGGTTATAGCAGGAATTGCTATAGATTGGTCATATGGTAGCAGTTATGATAACCATAGTAGGAACTGCTGCCATAGATTTACGATGATGGTGATAATGGTAGCGATTAAGTAACCACCATCATAGGCTATGGCAGTAGATTTTTGGGCTATGATAGCAGTTCCGAACCACTGTCATAGCCCTTTCCTATAGAAGTATTTTCATTAAAAGACAAAGCTAAGTACTGGCTTGGCACAATAGGGAGATCAATCCAAACTTGGGCTGAATTGCAACATGAAATTCTTAAAAAATTTTATCCCATAGGTTGAACCATCACCATAAGGTGAGCCATCACTGGATTTACTCAACTTTCAAAGGAATAAATTCACGAGTCATGGAAGAGACTTTAGGAACTTCTTGAAAAATGCCTACCTCATGATCTATCTAAGTGGCAAATTATTCAAGCTTTCTATGAGAGTTTACAAGACTAATATAGATAGATGGTAGATGCATCTTGTGGAAGTGCATTCATGAGCAAGAATGAGGACAAAGCCTATGCCTTGTTTGAAATCTTGAGTGAAAACTTGACCAATTATGGTTTATTATATTCCTATGAAAGGTTAATTTCTCATCAAAAGTAGGCAGGAATCTATGAATTCAAACATTCAGAATCTAGTTTTACGGCTAACTTAAACCTGATAGCTCAAAAATTAGATAAAATCAACCATCTTGCCCAAAAATTAGATCAATTCCTAATCCTAAGTCAACAATCCCCTACACAATATACATCACCTTCTAATTATCAGAAGATTTGTTCAATCTATACTAGCCCACCTCATCATGTAAGTGAATGTCCCAAGACTGCATAATTTTCATCTTTCATTCAAGAATAAGTTCAAGCTGCACAAGACTACTCCAAGCTAGTTAATGACCCATTTTTAATTTCATATAAACTAGTTTGGAGGAACCATCCTATTGCCCAAGGATGGCTTTCCAAAAGGGGAGGTGAATTGGGTTTCTAAAAAATTTGGCCAATTTAAACTCTAATGCTAAATCAAATATATGCTTCTAATTGAGAGAACTTGAGTGTTTGTGGTGAGCAAGCTAAGTGTAGCAGCAAAATCAAAAAGCAACTAGATTATGCAAATTAGTAAAGCAAGAAAAGCAAAGACACAATCAAACACACAAGAATTTTATAGTGGTTCAGTGCAACCCTGCACTTATGACCACTCCCTAAGCTCTTCTTGAGAATTCCACTATAATCCTAGATTATAGTGTATTTATTTTAATCCGGGATCACAAACAAACCCAGTTGATTTTGCCGAGCTCACCAACCACAATCCTACATCGATAGTTTTTTGGGTTCACTATCAACCTAGTTGATTTTAACCTAGGAGTACCAACCATAATCTTTACACCATCCAATTATCGGCTTGAACTTGCCTACATCCCAAGTTTCTTTTCTTAAAGAAACTTATAAAAAAATGAAAATACAAGTATAAGAATTCAGCATAAAATAAAAAATAAAAGTTAGAAGTCTTTGAAGCTTGAAGAAGTTGCTGTTGGATTACTCAAATGATGCTTCAACTTCTCTTGAAAAATGCTTGAGAGGATGGGGATGAAGTTAGGGATGATTTCTCTTTCAAAGCTCTCAATTCTATGCACTAATTTATCTCTTTTCTCTCTTTCCAATTGGTATTCAATAATTCTCACTTAATCTAATAATTTTTTTTAAAATCACTTAATCTTACTTTTCAAATATTTCTCTAGACTTTTATACTCTTTGTGATGGCTTAAGAATCAGTTTTAGCCATTCAAAATCTTGAAATAGCCATTGAAGTGGAGAAATGATCGTTTGAAAAAGCTGAAGAAAACTAGCCATTATGATTATTGGGTCGGCTCAGTTTATAGCTGGATCGGCTCAGTCTCTTAGTTCTTAAAAAATTGGCTTTCTGCACTTTTTATCTTTTACTTCCACTGAGACTAGGTTGGCTCAGTCTCAGATTGGGTCGGCCTAGTTTGCATGCCATGCGTGCCAAAGACCGTTTGTGATCCTTTCTTTTCTAAATTTTTTTATAGGCTAGACTTATCCTTTTTATCTTGATTTAATCTTCATTTTGACCTCTTGAAAGATGTATCCATTTTAGAATTTCTTCTCTAAAATCTTGAGTGATGAATCTTTATTTGGATGAGTGGAAACATTTGAAGTTTGTGAGCTCTTGAAATTTACAACTACACATCCTCACAAACATCATTAGTATTTTAACAATCTATACTCAAATACTTTTGTTATCATCAAAATTAAACTAGGATCAACAATCTTCTTCTTTTTGATAATGACAAAACTTTGAGTATATGCATGAAAATATAATTTAATGTGTTTCAATAAATTGACTAGTATACATTATGAAGTAATAATATATATAAACATAAATACACACACACTTCATGAAAGCTCTAATTAATGTTTCACATAATTTATATACTCATATCAAAATAATATTTCAATCTAAATCAATGTGTATTAAGGTTCTAAGCATGAAATACATTGAGTTTCTTAAGTATTAATTCTTTAAGTATATAATCAATATACCTCTCCTCCTTTTTGACAACATAAAAAAGGTTATGGGAAAGAACAAGAAAAATATCATCAAAATCAACATCAAGACATTAAATTGAGAGATGTATCAAATTCATAAAGTCAAATCAAAGAAATCATCTCCTCCTTTGAATGAATATTTCTATCTTTTCAAAAATTAGCTTGAATTCACATATTAAAGACTCTCTCCCTTTTTGAATGAATATGATCTTTTAATCAGATTTTTAAATATATACTTTTAAGCTTTAAGAGGAACAGAACTTTTCAAAAGATTTAACCATGAAATCAAGTATAATATATACTTTAATATTCATTCTTTTTTTTCTTAATAAAAATTTATCATTTAATATCAGAAAAGATATGTATCGAGCAAATCAATTATAGTATCAAAGAAAATGAGAGTTACTTTTTCAAATTCATTTCTTGAGTAAAAATTACTTTGATATAACTAATTTTACAAGAAATTTTAAAGCACATCAAAAGTTCTTTAGTATATTCAAATATTCAAATAAGTTTCAAAATTAGAATTGTGAATTATGCATCAAATTCAATTTTTGGAGTAAGATTATATTTCAAATTCAATTTAACTTTAATTAATTATCAAAAATGATTAGACTATAAAATCATGCATATCAAATTAAATAAATACATAAAAGTTCAATTCAAGAAGATCATAAAGTAATTGATTAAGAAATTAAGATCAAAATTTATTTTTCTCAATGCAGATTAAAAATTTTTTTTTAATCAAATCAAGATAAAAAGCATTTCTCCCCCTTTTTTTTTTATAATTATAGCTAGATTATTTTATCTTTCAACTTTTCTTTCCCTTTTTTCTTAAATTAAGTATAATTAATTGATACCATATTAATCTTAATTAATATAAATTTAACTTTTAAGCTTAGATTTTCAAATTTGATTGATACCGAGTTAGTAATTATTTTATCTTTGGTATTTTTTCTTCCTTACTTTTGCAAACAAAGCTATTTTAAAATTAAATAAAATTTTAAGAGAACAAGCATCAATCAAGTGAATTAAGTATTAAATTATGCATTAAATTCAAATAAACATAGCATTAACTCATGTATAATATCGATAAATTATCCAATGTAAATTATAAACAGATTTTCTATTATTCTTTGAAAGATAATTTCATCCCTTTTCTTATGAGATACCAGGCAATTAAGTTTAGAAAAGGTATGAACCTTTTGGATTTGTCTCAAATGATGTAGCATCTAGAATATAGCTTTGCAAAATTAGATTTGAGATAAAGATATTCTTTTATTTTTGCTAAAAGATAAAGCATTAAAGTGTAAGACAATGTGCTGTTTGATAGCAATTATGAAAGTTTTGATACCAAGAGTTTTGAAAAATAATAATTATCTTGATACTAATTATTTAAAAATTAAATTGAATAATTTGCTTAAAAGTTTTAATGATATCAATAGAATTAAAATTTAGATTAATTGATATTTTTCTTAAAAGTTTGATACCACTTAAAGATTAAAAAAACCATTTTTTTTGATTCATTGCTTGAAAATAATATGAATAAAATATGAAAATACATTTCAAATTCAATTTAATACCAAGTGTGAGAGACATTCTTCAAGTTGGGAGACAAAATCAATTGAGGTTAAAATAAGAGGGATCTTGATATTGGCTCTATGTTTTGATCTAACTATGGGATTTCAAATCCTTAAAGGTAAACTTAAAATGCAATGCAACTTAATACATTAAGCATTTTGAGTGCAAATGTCAAACTTAGTTTTACTTATATGTTTTACAATCAAATGGATTTATAGATAATTAAACTTTTTTTTAATTTAAGTTTCTTAATAGCAAAATTGATATGGGGACGCTTAAGTATTATGCTGAATTTAAAAGAAATGATTTCTATTCATATCATAATATGATACTTAGAGAAGAGTATACTGAACTTTTAAAATCTAAATATTCATCTCATATCATACATCAAAATCAATCATACTAAAATTATTTTAAGTAAATAAGCAATAGAATCAATCAATCAAACAGGCATTAATGGTATGATGTAAGAAAAATTTAGATTATGCTAGGCATCATCATCCATCTCCTTTCATTTTCAAAGCATCCATCCATTTGCTCCTTTCACTTCATTGGATGCTTGGTGTATCTGCAAAATCAATTAATAATTTTTGATACCTGAGTCATCTTGGATCCATAGGAGTTAGTATTCAAGATTTCTTTTGGAACCCAAATTTGCCTAACCAAAGTATGGCCAATTCTTTTAAAATTACATTCTAAAATTTTATGGCATACTTTGTTACATTTAAAACATAATATTGAATAATTTTCAAATGAAGCTTTGCTAAATATATTTTTGATAAATTTCTATTTTCTTAAAGAATTATAACCAATTCCTGCTTTATCAAAAATGGCCTTTTGATTATTTAAAATTGCTTGAAGCTTTTGAGATCCAATTGTAAATTTTTCAAGCACAGGCTTTGAGTTTTTAATCTGTTTTCTTAGATTGGTATTTTATTCCAAAAGAGAATTTTTTTCTTTTAACAAGTTTTCTTTTTCTTCAGTATGAAATTTTGATATTTCTAATTTCATTTTCAACTTAATATTTTCTTCAACTAAAGATTTTTTAGATTTAAGAAGTACTTCCTTTTCTTTAACCAAAGCATTATTTTCTTTCAAAATATCTTTCTTTTCTAACAAGACCTTACTATTTTCATTAGCTAAGAGAAGATTTGACTTTTTGAATTCTTTATTTTTAGTCTTAATTTTTTAAATTCAACCATTAATTTATTAAAGGCTTCATATAATTCAAGTATAAATTAGAAAGAATTTTTTGAATTTACCTCATCTTCATTAGTCATGAGGCAAAGATTTGTAGCACTTTCTTCCTTCATTTCATTTATCATTTTTTTGCTTTGCTCCTTAATTAATGCTTTATTTTTCTTTTGTTTCTTCTTCTTCTTCTTCTTTTCATCCTCATGAGCGATGAGGCATAGAATGGGGTGAGCTTTCTTAACTTCTTAGGAGCTTGGTTCTTCTTCTTGATTTGCTCTCCCATAAATTATTTCTAATTTCTTCCATATTTGATTCACTGAAATACATGAAAAGTTTTATTAAACTCATTAATATCTAAGAAGCAATAAAGTATATTCATTGCCTTAGCATTCATTTGAATTACTTCTTTATCATGAATCAATGCATTGGGTATGTGTAGGTCATTGATTATAATTTTCCATAAATTATAGTCATGTGCTTGAATTAAGATTTTCATTCTAATTTTCCAATGTGTATAATTTGATTCATTTAATAGTGGTGATCTATCTATGGAATAATCTTCATTAAACAAAGACTCCATTTAGGTTGCCATTGATCTTTTGCCTTTTGACTGCTAGGACAACAAATAAATATTAGAGCACCCGCTCTGATACCACTTGTTGCCCAAGAATGGCTACCCAAGAGGGGGGGTGAATTAGATTTCTAAAAAATTTGGCCAATTTAAACTCTAATGCTAAATCAAATTTGTGCTTCTAATTGAGAGAACTTGAGTGTTTATGGTGAGTAAGCTAAGTGTAGCAGCAAAATCAAAAAGCAACTAGATTATGCAAATTAGTAAAGCAAGAAAAGCAAAGAAACAATCAAACACACAAGAATTTTATAGTGGTTCAGTGCAACCCCATATCTAAGTCCACTCTCCAAGCTCCACTTGAAAATTCTACTATAATCCTAGATTACAGTGCGTTTGTTTTAACCTAGGATCATAAATAAATCTAGTTGATTTTGCCAGGCTCACCAACCACAACCTTACACCAATAGTTTTTTGGGTTCACTATCAACCCAATTGATTTTAATCTAGGAGCACCAACTACAACCTTTACACCATCTAATTATCGGCTTGGACTTGCCTACACCCCAAGTTTTTTTTCTCCAAAGAAACTTATAAAGAAATGAAAATACAAGTATATGAATTCAGCATAAAATAGAAAATAAAAGTTAGAACTCTTTGAAGCTTGAAGAAGTTGCTATTGGATTGCTCAAATGATGCTTCAACTTCTTTTGAAAAATGCTTGAGAGGATAAGGATGAAATTGGAGATGATTTCTCTTTAAAAGCTCTCAATTCTGTGCACTAATTCTTCTTTTTTCTCTCTTTCCAATTGGTATTCAATAATCCTCACTCAATCTAATAATTTTTTCTTTTAAATCATTTAATCTTACTTTCCAAATATTTCTCTAGCCTTTTATACTCTTTGTGATGACTAAAGGATCAGTTCTAGCCATTGGAAGCCTTGAAATAGTCATTGCAGTAGAGAAATAACTGTTTGAAAAAGCTGCAAAAAACTAGCCATTACGATCACTGGGTCGGCTTAGTCCTAGCTGGGTTGGCTCAGTTTATAGTTGGGTCGGCTCAGTCCCCTGGTTCTTGAAAAATTGGCTTTCTGCATTTTCTGTCTTTTGCTTCCACTAAGACTAGGTTGGCTCAGTCTCAGACTAGGTCGGCCCAGTTTGCGTGCCATGCATGCCAAAGACCGTTTGTCCTTTCTTCTCTAAATTTTTCTGTAGGCTAGACTTATCCTTTTTATCTTGATTTAATCTTCATTTTGACCTCTTGAAAGATGTATCCATTCTAGAATTTCTTCTCTAAAATCTTGAGTGATGAATCTTCATTTGAAATTTGTAAGCTCTTGAAATTTACAACTACACATCTTCACAAACATCATTAGTATTTTAACAATTTATACTCAAATACTTTTGTTCTCATCAAAATCAAACTAGGGTCAACACATCCCATGTTTCTTAGAGACCGAACAGACTTAGGCTCATATCCAAATTTTATGTAGAACTTACAAAATAGGCCCCAATACCAGAACTATCTTTATAAAAGAGGTCAGTCTAGTCAATCTATCTAGCCATCATATCAAAATCAACCATCATACCCACCTCCTCAACAGACCAATCTAGCCAATATGATAGGTTTAATCAACTACATGCAATAATTGATTATGGCTCAACAACAATCCTTCACCAGGCTAGAAGCACAAATAGGATAGTTAGCTGAGTCTACAATCAGATCAATTACCAAGCCAACCGACTGTAAATCCCAGAAATAACCCACCTAATATCCATCAACCATCTAGACCAAGTTATCAATTTAATGTCCCACCTAATATCAAGACCAGATGAGAGAGATTAGTATTGATGCTAGCCAAAATATAAATTTAGAAGAAGTTAGTACTGAGATTAACCATATAAAAGAACCTGAGCTTGGAACTGATGCTGATACTAGTTCTAGTTTAAATGAGATAGACAAAGAAAAGAAGAGAACATATGATTTATCCTAGACCTATAAACCTAGAGTCCTGTTTCATTCAATCTTAGTGTTGGGGGTAAAGTAACCTCCACCGAAGTCCTTAACCGTCAACCCCCATTCTAAAGAAATTCATTGACCCTCTCAACAACAAGTCCGTATCATGGAACTTGTCAAAAGCACATTGAAGCTCTGCCAGACGATCTTAAATAGTAAAAAAAAGCTATTATTTAACTAATCTTACTACTTAACTTAGAATGAATAATAGGATCAAAGTTCAACCCATCCAACCTTGATCAATGATGAGTTTCGAAGATAGCTGAAGTACTATATTATGGATAACACACTCTTTCTAGTTGAATTTCTTCTAAACAAACTTCTTCCAATCACACTCCTTCCAGCAGTGCTCCTTCCAACCGTGCTCCTTCTAGATGAACTCCTTCTAGTCATGCTCCTCCCAGTAGTGCTCCTTCCGGATGAACTTCTTCTAGTTACGCTCCTTTCAGCAGCAGTAGTGCTCCTTTCAAATAAACTTCTTTTAGTCGCGCTCCTCCCAGTAGCACTCCTTTCAGTTGAACTTTCTTCGGACACACTCCTTACCATTGTGCCTCCTTCCATTCGAATATCTTTTAGGATGAGCTTCTTCTAGTCAGTCGTGGATCTACTTAGTCCATGTTACACCGGTTAGTTGGAGCCATCCGAAAGGACCTCATCAAGCTACTGATTCATGATGACTGTTCCATAAAGAATTTAGCACGGTGCTTCAAATCTCAATCTAGGAAGCATCTGCCAGCATGCAACCCTCCTAAGGCTTTCGAACTCCTTAAAGCTACTAGGCATTATCCCAACGAATCTCAGCTAGTTATAAGTCCACTACATATACCAGAGTCTCCAACCTACATCCAAACTCCAACAAATGGATCTCCACCACTTGCAAGTCATGACAAATGATAACTCATTCTCCATAACAAACTCCATGTGGCCTGAGCGGCCCACTACCAAATGGTTACGATTGTCACCATCAGTTTGTTACATACTTCGTCTATAAAAGGAATCCTCCAGATACATTTTTCTTCAAGCTTTCTTTTTTTTTTTTGTTACTCTGCTTCTGTATTTTTTGAGCACTCCATTCTAGTTGGCCAAAAAATTGACTTGAGCATCGGAGGGTTCTGTCGGAATCATCCACCTCTGATTTGGATTTTATTTTGCAGGTCCTATTGGTGGCCTCGTCTTTCCAGCTCCAGCTATCTCCGGCATCCTCATAGATTTTTGCACCAATAGGATTGGCGCTAGAAGAAGAGCTCCTGAGCCCTTGTTCTAAAAGGAATGCCCAATCGTTCCTATCTGCCTTCTTCTTTTAATCTTTTGAATCCACTTCCATTTAATCTCCTTTTACTCCAGAAATGCCTCCAAAGAAGACAACTACCCAATGATCTACTACTTTTGCCATCAGATCCGAGTCAGACCCATCCATTCCAGTCCTATTACCAGCACCTCAACCTCCTCCACTAGCGGCCATGGTAGATCTGCAGCAATTCAACCTGCTGATGCAGTAGGTTCAGAGCCTTACTGAAGTAGTGTAGGCCATGCAACAGCCCTCGACAGTAGCCCAATCAGAGAGACCCCTGCCAAAACTTCAAGAACCAGCACAGAGAAGGGCAACCTGGGTCAGCAGGCTCGTTACCCTCGAAAAGGAGAAGCAGAGAGCAGGGAGCTCCTGCTTCGATCATGATTCTTCTCCAGAGGAGACTTTTTCTATCTATAGTTGGCAGCCCTTTGAGATCTACGGTCAAGATAACGTTCTCGATCAAAAGCTTTTGGACATGAATCGATGGATTGAGGAGCTCCGCCATGCTACCCCGATCCATCATGATGACATCTACATCGATCCTCCTTTTTTCGTCAGAATCATGGAGGAGTCCGTTCCACCGAACTTCAAACTTCCTCAATTCAAGAGTTATGACGGAACTTTGAATACAGTCGATCAACTTAAGTCCTTCCAGATGATGATGATGCTCCATGGCGCATCAGACACCATTCTATGCCAAGCTCTCTCATCTATCCTGAAGGGAGTAGCAAGAAATTGGTACTCGAGTCTTAATTCGGGTATGATCTTTTTTTTTGGCCAAATGAGCCATTAGTTTGTGGCTCATTTCATAAGCAATCGATATCCAAGATAAGATTCGAACTCCCTCATCAACATAAAGCAGAAGAAAGGAGAATCCATCTAAGCTTATGTCAGCCACTTCAATGCTGTTGCGCTGGAGATCCGGAACTTGGACCAATCTATAGCCATGGCCATGTTGAAAGGCGGTCTTCAGAAGAATGATCTTCTATCCTCTCTGGAAAGAAAATATCCTAAAAATTTTACTAATATGCTGGCCCAGACTGAAAGTTATGCTCGAGTTGAGGAGACCTTCAAATTGAAGGATGATGAAGCCACAAGTGAATGATGAGCGATTGAATCCAGTAAGCCCACACCTGAAGGAAAGCCAAGTGAAGCTCAACCATGCTTTTGAACTCCCTCCAAGCATAAACGAGCCCAAAGTCCTCCTTGAGCTCATCGATAGAGAAGTTTGGATCAAAGGATCTAGTGGAACTCCCCTCTTAGAAGATTCAATAACTATGCTCCCTTAAACATCTCGAAGACACAAGTGCTGATGGAGATAAAGGAGCAACTACCAAGGCTAAAGAGGATGTGGACTCATCCGACCAAGCGCAACCCCAACAAGTACTGCCACTATCATCGTGACCACAGTCATGATACTGAAGAATATATCCAGCTTCAGGACAAAATCGAAGCACTAATCAGAAGAAGTTGATTGGATCGGTTTATCAGGCACCAGCCAAAAAGAAGAGAATATCATCCAAGAACCCCACCACAGTCTGAACCATCTTGGGGGGATGAACTATAAGAGGATCGACCTCCCCTTAGAATCATCAATACCATCATTGGGGGACATTGGTGGGGGGAGGCCAATGAGTCAGCAGAGGCGACATAGAAGCAGCGAACTGAAGAACCCATCACTTGCACTAAAGAAGATGCTCAGAGAGTTCAGCTTCCGCATAATGATGTAAGTGTAGTTACTTTAAATATTACTGATTATGATATACGCCATATTTTAATTGATAATGAAAGCTCTATTGATGTCTTATTTTATGATGCTTTTTCTAAAATATCCATATTTGATAGTAGGATGGGTTTGATGAATTTTTCATTAGTAGGATTCATAGATGATGCAGTACCAGTAGAAAGGGTAATAATGTTGCCAGTGGTAGCAGGTCGATGCCCAAGGCAATCCAAAGCTTACGTCGATTTCTTAGTAGTCAAGGCTCCTTCTGCCTATAATGCAATCCTCGACCGATTTGATTTGAATACACTCTAGATGTGGTTTCAACTTACTACCTTAAAAAGAAGTTTCTAACAAGGTATGGAGTTGGAAAGGTCAGAGAAGATCAGCCACTAGCTCAGCACTACTATAATATTGCCCTATAGGGAGGAAGACAAGCAGATCCTTATCTAGTGGATGGACTTGACACCCATGATCACCTATCTAAAGAAAGGGGGGAACCCATCGACGACCTAGAGGAGGTTCCTTTGAATGGTGGGAATAAGGAATACAGTGAAAAGATTGGCTCGAATCTAAGAGGGGAAATTAGAAAGCAGCTTGTCACCTTCTTGCAAAGGAATGCTGATGTTTTTGCCAAGGTGCTTGCAGATATGCCTAGGATTTATGGAGAAGTAATGGAGCATCATCTGGGTGTGGAACTTAAGCATCGGCCAGTGAAGCAGAAAAAGCATAGTTTCGCACCAAAGAGGTAGAAGGCTATTATGGACGAGGTCGACAAGCTCCTCAAGATAGGATTCATTCAGAAAGTGCTCTATCCAGACTAGATCGCAAATATCATTCTTATTAAAATGGTGAATGACAAGTGAAGGATGTGCATAGACTTCATAAACTTGAACATAGCTTGTCCAAAAGATAGCTACCCCCTATCCAAGATTGACCAACTGGTGGATGCAACTTCAGGCCATGAACTCTTCAACTTTATGAATGCCTTCTCTGGCTATAACCAAATTTGGATGGCCCTAGAGAATAAGGAGAAGACTGCTTTTATTATTGATCATGATCTTTATTGTTACAGGATCATGCCCTTTAGGCTTAAAAATACACGTGCAACTTATTAGCATCTGGTGAATAAGATCTTCAAGGAGCAGATCGGTTGAAACATGGAGGTCTATAAAAGTCGATCTTCGCCAAATCATATTATCGATCTTGAAGAGACCTTCAACACCCTCCAAAAGTACAAGATGAAGCTAAATCTAATAAAATGCACTTTTGAAGTAACCTCAGAGAAGTTCCTAGGATTTATGGTATCAAGGAACGATATTAAAGCCAACCCAAAGAAGATCAAAGCCATCCAAGAGATGACTATCCCAAAAATAATAAAAAAAGTTTAGTGCCTCACAGGCAAGGTAGCAACCTTGAATCATTTCATTTCAAGGTTGGCAGAGTATTGTATACCCTTCTTCCAAGTAATTAAACAATCCAAGAACTTCAACTGGACTCCTCAATGCCAGCAAGCCTTTGAGGAATTAAAGAACTATCTCAATTTGCCTTCACTTCTAGTCAAGCCTGAACTCGAAGAAGAGCTATTCTTATATCTTGCTGTATCTCTAGCAGCTATTGGAGCCATTCTGATCAGAGAAGAGGCTAAAGTTCAGAAGCCAATCTACTATATAAGCCAAGTTCTGAGGGATGCAGAAATAAGGTACATCAAATTAGAAAAACTAACTTATGCCTTATTGATTATAGCCAGAAAGCTTCAATCATTTTTTTAGGGACACATAATTACTCTTCTTATTGATCAACCTATCAAAGCAGTTCTTCACTGATCCGATACCTCTGAAAGAATAGTGAAGTGGACAATCGAATTAACTAAATTTGATATTCATTTTTAATCCTTGCCATCCATTAAAGCTCAAATACTGGCTGATTTTATAGTAGTGCACTATTCTGGATGTGATCGAACTAGAGCACTAAGAAGTTCATATCCCTATCTCTCCTGAAGAGAAGGTTGACCTCCCTAAGAACTTTTGGATATTGTATGTGGATGGTTCATTTAATGCTTATGGGGTAGGTGCAGGCTTGATTCTCATTAATCCAAAAGGAGTTGTAGCCAAATATGCTTTGCACTTTGAGTTTTCCGCTACTAACAATGGAGTAGAGTACGAAGCCCTGATCATAGGATTGAGAATAGCCAAAAAACTAGAAGCAGAACATCTAAAAGTTTACAACAACTCTCAGCTAGTTGTAGGGCAAGTCAGTAGCAATTATGAAGCTCAGGAGGAAAGCATGAAGAAGTACTTGGAAAAAGTAAGAAGCTTGATCTCGATCTTTCATAGTTTTGATATTTACCAGATCCCTAGGGTAGAGAATACTAGAGCCAATGTCCTCTCAAAATTAGCGACCCGAGCCCCAAATGAACTACCGAGGGAAGTTCTCTTCAAAGTTCCGCAGCACCCAAGTTCAGAAGAGTCCCAAATAATAATGCAGGTCAACCATGAGCCTAGTTGGATCGGCCTGCTGATTTTTTATCTCAAGGAGGGAGTCCTTCCAAGAGATCCAAAAGGGGCTCAAAAACTAAGAAATCAGGCCTCCTGCTATGTCCTATATGAAAATAAGTTATACAAGAGGTTGTACTTTCTACCACTTCTCAAATATCTCCGACCTTCTAAAGCTGATTATGTCTTGAGAGAAGTTCATGAAGAAATATGCAAAAATTATCTAAGGGTGAGATCCTTATCATATAAGTTACTTCGATAGGAATACAATTGGCCAATGATGCATCAAGATGCAATGGATTACGTAAGAAAGTGTGACAGGTGTCAGAGAAAAGCAAACAATCAAAGATAGATGGCTTCATAGCTCACACCATTAAGTGCTCCTTGATCGTTTGTATAATGGAGGATGGACATACTTGGGCCTTTTTCCATGGCACCTGGACAATGAAAGTTCCTACTAGTGGCAGTAGATTATTTCACCAAATGAATTGAAGCCGAACCTCTAGCAAAAATTACTAAAGCCAAAGTATAGAACTTCATCTGAAAATCAATTATTTGCATGTTCGACCTACCTCGGAAATTAATCACTGATAATGGGCATCAATTTATGGGAGCAAAGTTTGTTGAGTTTTGTGAAGATCTGAATATCTTTCATCACTTCAGATTAGTAGCTCATCCATAGGCAAACGGTGAAGCCAAGGTAACTAACAGAACTTTACTTCAAGGGATAAAAGCAAGGCTGGAAAGGGTGAAAGGAACATGGGTAGATGAACTCTATCATGTGCTCTAGGCTTACCGAACTATCCAAAGATTGCCTACTGGAGAAACTTCCTTTGCATTAGCCTTCGGGATGGAGGCGATCATCCTGGTCAAACTTCAACTTTCTTCAACACAGGTTGAAGCCTTTAATGAACAAAGCAACTTGCAAGATCTCAAAGCAAATCTCGATCTGTTGAAAGAAAAGCGAGAGAAAACTCAAATCCAACTGGCAGCTTACAAGCAAAAGGTAGCTTGCTACTACAACTTCAGGGTTAGAAGTAAGACATTCAGAGTAAGAGATCTAGTGCTTCGACGAGTAGATATTTTGCAACCTCAAAATCAAGAAAAGCACACCCCAAATTGGAAAGAGCCCTATGAGGTCATGGAGATCATTCGACCAAAAATATATTATCTGAGGGAGCTCAAAGGATCAGCGCTCCTGCAACCTTGGAACTCGGAGAACTTGCAAATGTATTATCAATAATCCGGCCTTAATAAAACTTCCTTATTTCAATATCTTTGTTCTTTGGTGCAAAACTATATGATGGCAGAAAACAATCCAACCAAACTTCATTCTTAAACAAAGTAGAAGGCCTCTAGTTCTTAAACATGAGGTAATGGGGAGAGGCCCTTTCAATGGCCCTTTTGTGCCCTAATAATCTTGTTAGGATCAGAAGGAGGACCTCGTCCTAATAAATGTAAAGGCCAATTTTGTTAGGAATAAGAGGAGGACCTCATCCTGATAGGGGGACATGAGAAAAGATCCTTTCAACAGTCCTTTTGTGCCCCAATGACCTTGTTAGGGATAGGAGGAGAATCTCACCCTAAAAAAGATAAAGACCAACTTCATTAGAAATAGGAGAAGGATCTCATCCTAACAGGGGGATATGGAGAGAAGGCCCTTTCAACGATCCTTTTGTGTCTTAATGATCTTATTAGGGATAGGAGGAGGATCTCATCCTAATAAAAGTAAAGGCCAATCCCATTAGAGATAGGAGGAGGACCTTATCCTGATACAGGAATATGGGGAGAGGCCCTTTCAATGATCCTTTTGTGCCCTAATGATTTTGTTAGGGATAGAAAGAGGACCTCATCCTAATAAAGATAAAGATCAACCCTATCAGGAATAGGAGGAAGACCTCATCCTGATAGGGGGACACGAGGAGAGATCCTTTCAATGATCCTTTTGTGCTCTAATGACTTTGTTAGGGATAGAAGGAGGACCTCATCCTAACAAAGATAAAGATCAATCCTATCAGAAATAGGAGGAGAACCTCATCCTGATAGAAAGATATGGAGAGAGGCCCTTTTAATGGCCTTTTTATGCCTCAATGATCTTATTTGGGATAGGAAGAGGACCTCGTCATAATAATGATAAAGGCCAACCCTATCAAGAATAGGAGGAGAATCTCATCCTGACAAGAGAACATGGAGAGAGGCTCTTTCAATGGCCCTCTTGTACCCTAATGATCTTGTTAGGGATAAGAGCATGATCTCGTCCTAACAAAGGTAAAGACCAATCCTATCAGAAATAGGAGGACTTCATCCTGATAGAAAAATATGAGGAGAGGCTCTTTCAACGATCCTTTTGCATCCCAATGATCTTGTCAGGAATAGAAGGACCTCTCTCTAATAAAGGTAAAGATCAATCCTATCAAAAATAAAAGGATGACCTCATCTTGGTAGGGTGACATGGGAAGAGATCCTTTTAATGGCCCTTTTGTACCTCAATAATCTTATTAGAAATAGGAGAAGGACCTCATCCTAATAAAGACAAAGATCAACCCTATCAAGAACAGGAGGGGGACCTTGCCTTGATAGGGAGATATAGGAAGAGGCCCTTTCAATAGCCCTTTTGCACCCTAATAACTTTGTTAGAAAAAGGAGGGCCTCGTCCAGACACAAAAGATGCAAGTGAAGGAGAAACCTATTTTTCCGACATAGGATCATTCAAATCTGATTGAATCTGAAGAAATATTTTAATTTTTTTTTCTAAAATCCTAATTAGATCTAAGATTTTTTGGATTTGATCATAGATATTTGATATTAAAAGTTAAAAATAAAATTAAATTAGATTTAATTTTAAGTACCTGATTTGGTGATCTAATTATCCTACGATGATCCTGTTGATTTCTGAGGTTCTGGAAGGAGCCATGCACGTGCCTAGCCTCTACCAGTATCCACTCAGGCAGGATCTAAATGTCTTCTCCTCT
The DNA here is from genome assembly GCA_006176705.1 of Cocos nucifera. Classification (NCBI taxonomy): domain Eukaryota; kingdom Viridiplantae; phylum Streptophyta; class Magnoliopsida; order Arecales; family Arecaceae; genus Cocos; species Cocos nucifera. The sequence continues at coordinate 1,953,307 of QRFJ01000076.1, forward strand.
TGAATCTCTTCTCCAAAAATTAAAGCTGGATCTAATTTGAAAAGCCTTCAAAATGACTTCTGAGGGCAGCCTGTTCATCTCACGAACATCATCGCATAGATGCTGAATCTTGTGCCAAAAATCTTAGACCTTCAACTTAGATTTATGCCTAACTTTTTAGGCATATAGAAGAGAGGGAGAGAGAGGATAGAGGGGGCATGGATATCAGAGGGAATGGTCCTTTGGGTGTGGAAAAAATAAATTACATTGAGACAATTTCATGAGAAGAGTTCTTATACAAGACATAGCACCATAAAAGTTCTTTTTTGACCAAAAACCTTATTAATTTGACCATTGGGACTCTTGGACCTGATCTCCATGAAAAACCCTAGATCCAATTTAGTTTTAATGCCAAAAATCCATCTAGAAGGTGGTGGCATGAAAGGATAAGGAAGAGTCCATGTGCGTCTAGGACTCTTCTCTCAAGAGTTTGATCCAAATCAAACTCTATCAAAACTCAATCTAGGCACCTCCAAAAATCACAAAATTTTTCACACCCAAAGTGTAACTCGTTTCCTATCACATATCCAAAAATTAAAATAAAATAATTTTTAGAAAAATTTCTAAAATTCTTTGATCATGTGACCCTCAATTCTCTCAATTGGGTCAACTATTGACCCTAGTCCAATTGCACTAGGAATGAATTTAATTTTCATAATTAATCTGATCTGAACTTGTTTCAGTCAAATAAAAATAAATTCATTCAAGATATAGGAATGAGTTAAATCAAATTTGACTTGATTGCGATGAATCAGAAAGAATACAGAAGAAGAAAGTCAGGCTCAATCGTGTGCTAGCACGATTACCTTGAACTTGATTGGATCTAATCCAAATCAATCAAACTAAGTTAGCTCAATTGATAACATCTAGACCCAAACCCTTATTTGTATGATCTAGTTAGGTTCAGTTTCATATGGTAATGAGATATGTCGTGATCTCTATCATCGACATCATCGAAACACCTTTCGATGGACTAGAACTTTTCTGATTCATATAATTAGAATGATCGATCATCAAAATCATTCTAATTGCTCTCAAAATCCATCAGTGATACCTAGTAGTATATGGTGGCAATCCATCAAAATTGAAAGTGAATCTCTCAGTATAGCTACCTGTGTGATCGGGTTCATCAATCTTGAGCCCCGATAGGATTAGGGTTAAGGTGAACTCGTCAAACCCAATATCCGTCATATGAATTAATCATTCAATTCAAGTCCTCTGTGAAATCCTTATAGAAACTCTTTCTATCATCTTCACTCTACATGGCCATGGGCTTATGGACTCAATTCTCATGATCATCATAGGGCTACTCCTCATCTACCGAGGTAGATAGATCTCTTATTGGTGCAATCCAATTCCTATAATGAACGTACTATAGCCAACATACACCTCAGAATTTTAAATGGTTAGGAGATCGAGTTATGGTATAGTCAAACTACAACACCCTTAAGGTGAATTATCGATGCACCTCAGGTCAAAAAATCAGATACACTACTGCAACATCAAGCCAGTCATCGACGAGAAGGTAGACTTCCTTATGAATGCTCAAGGTGGTCACACTAGTGCCCTCGTTCTCTAACAAGTACCTATACTCTCACTCCAGTATCTTCATACCATAGACTCAAAACTCATCTATCCAAAGAAAGTGATCATACACCAACCTTCTAGATCAATCATCATCCTCATGATGATCCTACGGTCGAAAGCAGTTTATGAGTTAATCATGAAAATTCATGTCTTAAATTTTTAACTCTTTGAAAATATGAATTATCATTATCATTAACTCAAAAAATATATCACATACACTTTAAATACACACTATGATAGAAAATAATTCTTTTATTAATTTATAATCAAAATTATAAAATTATCCTTAGAAGTGTATTACAAGTGTTAGCCAAACTGGCTTTTAGAGCACATATCTAACAAACTTTCACTTGATCTAAAATCAATTGGCTACAAATTTAAGTTCCATCTTCTTAAGATGGGCTTCGATCTTTTGCTGGTTTAATGGCTTTGTCAGTGGATCAGCCGCATTATCTATTGTGTTGACTCTCTTGACCTCGACGTAATCCTTCTCGAGATAATCATGGATGAGATGGAATCGTTGCTCGATGTGTTTGGATTTCTGATGAGACCTCAGCTCCTTAGCTAGGATTATGGCACCATTATTATCGTAGTACAGAGGGACGGCATCTGATAGCATCATTGCAAGTTCTATGGTGAACTTTTTGTACTAAAATATCTTCTTTGTAGCTTTCGATGCAACGATGTACTCTGCTTCTATGATGGAATCTGCTATCACAATCTGCTTAGAACTCTTTCAGCTGACAGCACCATCATTACACATAAATAGACTACCAGATGTTGACTTTCGATTATTTATATCAGACATAAAATCTAAGTCTGTATAACTCTGGACCTAGAGTTCTCCATTACCAAAAATCAAGAACATATCCTTAGTCCTTTTTAAGTACTTAAGGATATATTTTACAGAAGTCCAGTGCTCTTCATCTGGATTTGATTGATATCTGCTCGTGACACTCACAGCATGGGCGATATCAGGTCGTGTACATAGCATGGCGTACATGAGGCTTCCTATTATCGAAGCATAAGAAATCTTGCTCATGTATTCTGATAAACATCATAAATTCATTAATAAAAGTACTAATTTATTAATTAATTTATATTAATTTTTAAGAATTATTAATTAATTTATATATAATTTTTAAAAAATTCATATTTTTATTAATTAAAAAATTAATTAAAAAATAATAAAAAATAATAAAAATTAAAAAAATAAAAATTTATTATCAATATAAAGAGCTCATTTTTTTGATCACAACGAAATAAATTTTAAGTAAAACAGAGCTAAAATGGAAAAGATATGATTTTGAAAGATATAAAATAAATAAAAATTAAATAAAAAAGAAAACGGCTCAGCCGGCTCCGCAAGCCGAGCCACCAAGCCAAGCCGAGCCATCAAAGCTAACTCAGTCGTTGAAGCCATCAGCCAGTCCACGATCTAGGCGTGGACCGCCAGCTCAGCAAATTCCGGCGAATCAGAGATTGCCACGTGGTGGACATAGACCCCTTAAGGGTCTACAGAAATTTATCGTGGCTCATAAGGGTAATTTAGTCTTTTCGTCCGACAACGGTGGCGCTGATTAGTTGCGGTGTGTGGTGCGGCCGGTCCACGCGGTCCATGGGAACAGTTATTGCACGATCGGACGGATGTGGTTGTTTGCGGTCAGGATCGGACGGCTGTGGTTGCTTCCGAATTTTATTCAGATACAAACATCACGTGGATCACCATCGGACGGCAGCGCTCGATCCAGGCGATGATCCAACGGTCCAGAATGCTGTCGGCAGTGATCAATACTCTCGAAGCGCGATTTGCGGCCAGATTTCCTCGATCAAGCGTGATCCAACGGCCAGAATTTAATCTGACCCGATTTGAGCTTATCTGTATCCAATTTTGATGATTTTTAGACCGTTGGATTCCTATTGAACGGCTGGATTTTATCAGATTCATCAGAGTCATATCAGAGCTATTTTGATTCAAATTTTATCCAAATTTGTTTGTATTTTGATGATTACAAAGGCATTAGTCCCATATTGCCTTTAGAAAAAAATATCCAGCCCTCCTAGCTCTATAAAAAGAACCCCAGGCCATCAGAAATTAACATCTTTGATCAAGGTGAAGCTTTGGTACAGGACGAAGCCAGGCTATGGGTTAAAGGCTGCTTTGAAGCAATGGATGCCGAAAAGAAGAGCCGAGCTTCTACAACATCTTTCTGCCAATGTCGATCCAAGATCAGAGATCAGGCTATTTTATTTTTTTAATCATGTATTTAAATTCTAAAATTTTAATTAATAAAAATTTTATTTTTGCACTTTAATTTCTTGCTTTTTATTTTTATTATAATTTAATTTTTGTATTTTAAATTATTGCCTTGCAAGTAGATGCTAAGATCTAACTAGTAGATCTTAGTACCAAGTTTAAATTCCTGCACCTTTTAATTTTTATTTTTTTTTATTTTCTGACTTCACTTTTGATCCCAAAACTCTTCTCTTTTCTTTTTCTTTTATAAAATCAAAGATTTCAAATCTAAAAATACTACCTTTTCTGTGGATTTGACCCGACTCACTGCTATCTACTGATTTTTAATTATTTTAAGAAGTCGGATTAAACTGATAAACACGGTGTCTTAACGACAACATCGCATCCCTATCATATTTTTGGTGCCGTTGCCGGGGAAGGTTTTTAATTTTTGATTTTAATTTCTTTGATTTATTAAAAATAATTCCGATAAATGCACCAAGTTTTTGGCACCGTTGTCGGAGAAGGAATAGATGCTATTTTTTTTTTCTTTGATTTCTTTGATTTTTTTTGTAAATTAATTATATTTTTTTTAATATTGCTTACTAATTTTTTTTATTTTATTTATTTTGTAGAAAAAAAAGTAGAAAACGAAGAAAGCATCTAATTTTGGTAAGATCAATCCTAACCCTAGTCCTCTTATTTATTTATTTATTTATTTATTTATTTTATTTTTAAATTAATTTAAAAAAATATCCATTTAAACCTAATTAAAAATCTCATGACAAGATTAGAAATCTTAACTGCTTAGAACATGCATGATATTAGTTTTATTTTTATCTTTATTTTTATTTTTATTTTTTTTGGTGATTGCTGGAGGCAAGGTAAGCCTTTTAGAATACAATTAGTTACATGCATCTAGTTTAAATTGCATAGAACCCTTTGATTGAATTTTTTTTTTTTGCATATCATATTAAATCAAATTAAGGACATAATCCAATTAAATAAGATAAGGTGGGGATTTGATCACCCTTTCCTTAGCCCACAAACAACCAACCAGCATCCTGCATTGACCTAAGCCTTTAATTTTAAAATCAATTAGACATCAACCCTAGGAACTCGAGCTCAATAGGATAAGGAATCCAAAGAGTTGAACCGGGTTAGGATAAGTCAATTTGACTGGTGTCTAGGAAAGTGGTTCAGGGATGATTGGGCCCGAAGGAAGGTGGTTTCTAATTGGTTCCGTTCGCTTACCTGGCCAAGCATAATTGGTGTCTAAGGCAAGCAACGGGGGGACTCCCACCGACCTTACACTTACCTGGCTAGTTGATTGGCTAATCCTACACTTGGAGGGCTTGAAGGTGACCTTGGCAGTTAGGAGCTGTCTAGATCTAGGATAACCCTTAATCAGGATTGATTGACCAACTTGATTGCTAACCAACATTAGATCTAATTAAATCAAATTCTTCTCTTTCTTCTTAGTTCTAGGACTCCTTAGGACCTCTTCTTTAGAACTCTTTTTTCTTTCTTCTCCTTTCTCCTCTAAAAATAAAATAAAATAAAAATTAAACTAACTAAAAATTAATAATTAAATTAAATTAAATTAAATTAAAATTAACAAATAAAAATAATTAAAAAAAATTAATTTTTAATATAATAAAATAATAATAATAATAATAAATAAATAAAAAAATATTCTAAAAATTTTTAAACCATACATTAGGGTTACACCATGCATGGTAGGAAATCGCTTTTTCTGATTTAGTTGAACTTAATTGAATGGTTGATTCACATTAAACATAATAATCAAATGGCTAATATAAATCTAATAGTCCAAAAATTAGATAAAGTTGACCTTCTTGATCAGAAAATAGATCAACTCCTAACCCTAGGTCAACAATCTTCTAATTATCAGGAGAGTTATTCAATCTGTGCTAGTCCAACCCATCATGTAAGTGAATATCCTATGACTGCACAGTTTTCATATTTTATCCAAGAACAAGTTCAAGCTACTCAAGGATACTCCAAATTGATTAATGACCCATTTTCAAATTCATATAATTCAGATTGGAGTAACTTTAATTTTTCTTGGACATCCTAACAGACTCAGGCTCAGACCCAAATTTCACTTGAGCAAAATTATCAAAATTATGCCTATAATAATGGTCAGCCTAGTCAGTTTAACCAGCCATCATATTATAATCAGCCTTCATACCCACCTCCTCAACAGACCAATCTAGCTGATGATAGATTTAACCAACTTCAACAATTAATTCTAACTCAACAGCAATCTATCATCAGACTAGAAGCTCAAATAGGACAATTAGTTGAGTCTAACATGAGGAGAGAACTAGATCAACTACCGAACCTACCAATTTTAAATAACCCACCTAATGACCACCAACCACTTGGATTAAATTATCAATCTAATGTTTCATCTAAGAATCTCCAATTTGAGAATACCAAAGTAATTGCTAAACTTAAAAGCTATAGAATTCTTATGGATCCATACCAAGACCAGGTGAGAGAGGCTAGTACTGATGCTAGCCAAAATGAAAACTTAGAGGAACTGGTTAGTACTGAGACTAACCACATAGAAGAACCCAAGCCAGGAATTAGTACTGATACTAGTTCAGTTTAAATGAGATAGAAATAAGGGAAAAGAGAATAGATGATTTACCCGAGACTTATAAACCTAATGTCCTATTCCCTTCAACCCTAGAAGTTGGTTCTTCTTATAAAAATCAAAAGGCATGTAATGAAATGTCAATGGAGTTGTTTAAGCAAGATCACATTAATTTACCTCTAGAATTAAAACCGCCTTTAGTCACCATTCCAGCACCCATTGAATCAAACTTAACTCCAAAAACTTCATTCATGAGCATTTTAGAAGAACAAATAGGAGTAATTCTTAATAAACATGGGTCTGAGAATGGAATCACAAATTATATCCCTAAAATTAACAAATATTATATCAATAATGGGATTATAAATCAACTTTCTAAAATTTGGCAATCCAAAACCATTAGAATTTGTCAATCCAATATTCGACACAGGATAGTGAGCTACATTGTGTCTGGCTGAAGACGGTAAACTTAGCGCTTGTTGGGAGGCAACCCAATATTTAGTTTTTATCTAATTTATTTTTTTTAGTTTATTTTTTTAGGATAATTTGAATAAGTTGGAGGAAGAGCTCAAATTTTCAAAGGCATGTGCTGGACCAAAAAAAAAAAAATATATATATATATATATATACTGAGTTAGGTGTATTCTTCAATGTTTTTTTTATTACATCCTTTATTTTTTCTTCTTCATTGAGGACAATGTCGATTAAGTTGGGGGGAGAGAAAAATAAATTTTTTTTTTAAAATTTTAAGTCCTCGAAAAAGTTAGTATTTAGTATTTAGATACTTGATTATGCTTAAGAATCGAATTAAACTAAGCATTTTTAAAAAGAAAATTGATGCACAGATTAGAGAATCTATGAGATATTGAGGAATCAAGTATTAAGAAAATTCAATAAAGAGTTAAGTCTAGAACATAAAAATTTTTTTCTTGGAGCATTTCTAATTATTTCTACTAGCATCAAAGAAAAGTCTACTTTTTATAGGCTTGTGTAAGGTAACTATACGTTTCTTCATATAAAAATTTATTTTAATAAAATAGTTTTCAAGTACTTCTCACTGAGTAACCGGGCCTCTTTGCCTAAGCAAGCATTGAGTTTCGCGTCAAAAGGTGGGAAGGGCAAAGAAGCTCATTGTAAAGCTAGTCTTAACTCGTAGCCTATTTGATTCGAGCTAGTAAGCCCGAGGGGTATTCTATACCTAGTGCCCTAAAGCCAACTGGTTTGGGAGTCATTGGCCCAAGACTCGCTACATGGATCAAATAGAAAGCTTAAGGAGTTAAGACACTCAATAGTGGTACAACGTTAAAAAAAAAAAAAGAAAAAAGAAGAAGAAAAAGAAACATTGGTTTCCCACCGAGTAACCGGGTCCCGTTGCCTAAGTAAGCAATGATATTCATGTCAAAAAGTGGGCAATGTGAAAATAAAAATTAATAAATGAAGGATGGAAGTAGCAATACAATACACCTGCCTATATGAAAGTTTAGACAAATCAGAGATAAAAGTGGAATAATTTAGAAAAAGTTCTGAAAAATTTATTATTCTTTACTTAATTTTTCTATTGATAAGTATTAATACCCCAATGATATATCTCATTTAAGCTCTACTGAATATCAATGGCCATTTTGAAAATTGCTTAGGTAAAATTCGAAACTCTAAAGTTAAAAGGTATTTAAAACTAAATTCTTTCTTTACTCGAGGACGAGCAAAGCTTAAGTTGGGGGGTGTGATAAACATCATAAATTCATTAATAAAAGTATTAATTTATTTATTAATTTATATTAATTTTTAAGAATTATTAATTAATTTATATATAATTTTTGAAAAATTCATATTTTTATTAATTAAAAAATTAATTAAAAAATAATAAAAAATAATAAAAATTAAAAAAATAAAATTTTATCATCAATATAAAGAGCTCATTTTTTTGATCACAACGAAATAAATTTCAAGTAAAACGGAGCTAAAATAGAAAAGATATGAATTTTGAAAGATATAAAATAAATAAAAATTAAATAAAAAAGAAAACGGCTCAGCCGACTCCGCAAGCCGAGCCATCAAAGTTGACTCAACCGTTGAAGCCATCAGCTGGTCCACGATCTAGGCGTAGACCGCCAGCTCAGCAAATTTCGGCGAATCAGAGATTGCCATGTGGTGGACATAGACCCCTTAAGGGTCTATAGAAATTTATCGCGGCTCATAAGGGTAATTTAGTCTTTTCATCCGAGAATGACGGTGCTGATTGGTTGCGGTGTGCGGTGCGGCCGGTCCACGCGGTCCATGGGAACAGTTATTGCGCGATCGGACGGATGTGGTTGTTTGCGGTCAGGATTGGACGGCTGTGGTTGCTTCCGAATTTTATTCAGATACAAACATCATGCGGATCACCATCGGACGGCAGCACTCGATCCAGGCGATGATCCGACGGTCCAGAATGCTGTCGACAGTGATCAAGACTCCCGAAGCGTGATTTGCGGCCAGATTTCCTCGATCAAGAGCGATCCAACGGCCAGAATTTAATCTGACCCGATCTGAGCTTATCTGCATCCAATTTTGATGATTTTTGGACCGTTGGATTCCTATTGAATGGCTGGATTTTATCAAATTTATCAGAGTCATATCAGAGCTATTTTGATTCAAATTTTATCCGAATTTGTTTGTATTTTGATGATTACAAAGGCATTAGTCCCATATTGCCTTTAGAAAAAAATATCCAGCCCTCCTAGCTCTATAAAAAGAACCCCAGGCCATCAGAAATTAACATCTTCGATCAAATGAAGCTTTGGTACAGGAGAAGCCAGGCTATGGGTTAAAGGCTGCTTCGAAGCAACGGGTGCCAAGAAGAAGAGCCGAGCTTCTACACCATCTTTCTGCCAATGCCGATCCAAGTTCAGAGATCAGGCTATTTTATTTTTTTAATTTCATGTATTTAAATTCTAAAATTTTAATTAATAAAAATTTCATTTTTCCACTTTAATTTCTTGCTTTTTATTTTTATTGTAATTTAATTTTTGCACTTTAAATTATTGCCTTGCAAGTATATGCTAAGATCTAACTAGTAGATCTTAGTACCAAGTTTAAATTCCTGCACCTTTTAATTTTTATTTTTTTTTATTTTTCAACTTCACTTTTGATCCCAAAACTCTTCTCTTTTCTTTTTCTTTTATAAAATCAAAGATTTCAAATCTAAAAATACTACCTTCCCTGTGGATTCGACCCGACTCACTGCTATCTACTGATTTTTAATTATTTTAAGAAGTCGGATTAAACTGATAAACACGGTGTCTTAACGACAACATCGCGTTCCTATCACATTCAATCTCCTCAGGTGTATTGGGACACATCTTTTTGGAGAGATGAATGCCACGTCTGAAGGGCACCAATCCTCTCTTGGAGATTTTCATGCTAAACCTCTTTAGTACCTCCTCTATGTACATCTTTTGTGAGAGACCCAGCATCCTATTCGGCTTATTCCTATAGATCTTAATTTCTAGAATAAAGGATGCCTCTCCTAGATCTTTGATGGAGAATTCTTTAGACAACCATATTTTTACTATAGTCAACATGGGAATATCATTTCTAATTAGGAGGATGTCATCCATGTACAGTATGAGAAAGACAACAATGCTCCCATAGACCTTTTTGAATACACATGATTCCTCCTCGTTCTTGATGAATCCAAATAATTTGATCACATCGTTAAAATGAGCATTCCAGCTCCGAGATGCTTTCTTAAGTGCATAGGTGGATCTTTGCAGCTTGCAGACCTTGTGATCAACATCACTGGATGTGAAACTTAGCGGCTGTTCCATATAGATATCTTCCTCAAGATATCTATTTAAGAAGGCTATTTTCACGTCCATCTGTCATATTTCATAATCAAAATAGGCTGCAACAGCAAGCAATGTGCAGATGAATTTTAGCATGGCTACTAGCAAAAAGGTATTCTGATAGTCAATGCCTTCGTGCTGACTATATCCTTTTGCCACTAGCCTTGAATGTCTCCATATTTTCATCTATACCTTTCTTTCTCTTGTAGATCCATTTACACCCAATAGGTACTATACCTTCGGATGGATCTATCAAAGTCCAAACTTGGTTGGAGTGCATTGAGTCAATCTCTGACTTCATTATCTCTAACCATTTCTCAGAGTCGATATCTGATATTGCCTCATCATAGGTTTTGGGATCATCATCATGAACCCCATTTTTTATGAGGAATATTTTTTCTACGTCCTCTGAAATAGTACTTAAGTATCTTTCAGGAGGATGAAAAATTCTTTCTGATCTACGAGGTGGAGGAGGTAATGATTGGACTGGCTCAATCTGATTGGATTTCATAGGATCCTTAGCTCGTTGCTCTTGGGAGACTTTCTCCTCGAGCCTAATCTACCTTTCGATACCACCATCTTGAATAAATTATATTTCGAGGAAGATGGCATGTTGACTCACAATCACATTGTGGTCTTTCGAAATGTAAAAATAATATCCCAATGACTCTTTAGGATATCCTATGAACCGAGCTCTAAAGGATCTATACTCAAATTTGTCCGCCTATTGTCTCTTGACATGAGCCGGACAACACCAAATTTTGAGGTGATTCAGATTTATTTTCTTACTATGCCATATCTCATATGGTGTGGTAGGAATAATTTTAAAGAAAATCCTATTCAATAAATATATAGCGGTCATTAGACTATGTCCCCAAAGAAACTCAGGAAGGTTCATGAAGCTCATCATAGATCAGACCATATCTAATAAGGTCTAGTTTCTTCGTTCTGAAATCCTGATGAGTTGAAATATTTCAAGTGGAGTCCATTGAGTGACTATGCCATTTTGCTTAAGATAGTCTAGAAATTTTCGACTAAGGTATTCACCTCCTCGATCTGATCGAAGAACCTTAATAAATTTTTTAGTTTATTTTTCTACTTCATGTCTGAATACTTTAAACTTTTTAAAAGCTTTAGATTTATGTTGCATTAAATACACGTACCCATACCAAGATAAATCATCGATAAAGGTGATGAAGTAGATATAGTTGCCTCTAGCTGGCACATCAAATGGGCTACACACATCAGTATGTACTAGGACAAGTAGGTCTGTGGTCCTTTCCCCATATCCTACAAAAAGGAGCTTGGTCATTTTGCCATGAAGGCATGATTTATAAATCGGATATGACTAGAAAGTCAATGGACTCAATAGCGTAGATTTCTTTAATTTATTAACCCTATCTTCTGCTATAGACCTAGCCTAAGGTACTACAGATACCTATCGTTTAGACTATCCCTAGGTTATTTTGATCCTATGGCATTCACATTTTGCTCGATATTGAAAACAAAAATATCAATATATAACTAATAGAGACCATTTATAAGGTAACCACTTGTAATTTTATTTCTTTCATAAAGAATATTACAATGGTCCTTAAGAAAACTAATTACATAGCCTTCTTGTGCTAAACATGAAATAGAAATCAAATTTTTACTTACTGCAGGCACATAAAAATAGTCTCTAAGAGCTAAATCTAATCCTAATGATAATTACAGAGGGTAGGTTCTCACGACCATTGCGGCAACTTTTGCTCCATTCTTGATGTGTAGGATCATCTCACCATCCCTCAACCTCCTGCTATCCTCATGACCCTGCATAGAAGTGCATAAGTGAGCGGTAGAACCAGAGTCAAGCACCCAACTGGATGCAGAAAAAATTATAAGGTTAGATTCTATAATGAGCATACCTCCAGAAGGACCTGCCTCCTTCTTGTTCTTTAGGCTGGCCAAGTACAAGGGGCAGTTTCGCTTTCAATGATCGTTTGTGTTGCAATGAAAATATTTTTCTTTATCAGCGGCCTTCTTATTCGGCTCTGCCTTCTTCTTTTTTCCACCATCCACCTTCTATTTCTTCATGGACTTCTTCTTTCCAAAAAACTTTCTCTTAGAAGAAGTCTACTCCATAGTAAGTACTGAGCCTTTGGAATCTTTCATAGAAAGCTCAGTAGTAACCAGTATATTCATAAGTTCTACAAGAGTATTTTGTAGTTTATACATATGGTAGTTCATGATAAACTGCCCATACGCATCAGTCAAGGATTGCAGAATTATATCAATCTACAAATTCTTGTCCAACTTGACATCAAGCTTCTCAAGCTCTTCTAAATTCTTAATCATCATCAGACAATGATCTTGGACCGATTGCCCATCATACATTTGAGCCTTAAAAAGTCTTCTAGTGACTTGATATTTAGCTGCGTGACTTTGTTCAGCAAACAACTCTTGCAGGTGAGCCAACATTTGATCTTAATATCTTCATGTTGGCACTAGAGCTCTTCAGACATCAAGCCCAACATGTAATATCTGACTTTGTTATCATCATCCGTCTACTTCTTTAGAGATGCTCTCTAATCAATGAATGGATAGAATGGTAAAGTGGAAGGATCCTGTTTCAACATATGAGTCAACTTCTCAAAATCCAAAATAATTTTAAAATTTCGAAGCCAATCCTTGAAGTTTGGTCCGGTCAGTCTATGGGTGTCTAGGATATGGGCTAGTGGATTAGACATAGACATTTTTCTATAGAGAGTCAAAATTTCTAGTTAGATTTTGTAATTAGATTTAATCAATTTATTTAAAAATTTTAATTTTAAATAAATTAGGCTCTCACTATTTTCTTGGATCCCTACACTCTTTGGGCAGAGATGCGAAAATCTTCATGATCAATTGATTTCTAATGGATGGTGTGGTCCCATCGACTGGCTCACCATCTCACCTAACAGTTATTGATGATGGATCAATCGATGAGTAGACAACTCTTATCTAATGATTCTCTAATCATGGTGCACCTAATCGTAGTCTCTAATCCATGAATCTCACTGTGTCCGAAATATTGATCCACTCCTTAGTTAAGTCAGACCTACCATTTGCATGAATTAGATTTTTGATTGGGTCCCTCATCATATCTGAAATATTGAGCCCAACCCATCCTCCAACCCGTAGCATCCAATGCCTAATAGATGTGGTTGCATCTTTTCGGTGCAATTAAGCCACTATAACCAGCCGAGAACAATCAACCCCAAAAAGGGCCCGCACATCTACAACGGTGGAAGACCAATTGACTTAATCTTTTCTTAAAGAGATTTAATTTAGGTCTCTTAGACTTTACTCAGTCATAACGGTTATGACAAGCCTAGTGGCATGGATTAGCTCGACTATTAGCCATCTCAAATCAGAACTAGCTTGACACAAATGGCCAGGTAAGTGAGATCGGTGGAAGGGATATGCCATTAACTCGATAAGAATGAATTCAGATCGAGTAGTTTTCAATTAAAAATTAATCAATCGTATCTACCAAACTTATCTTGGACACCAAATTGTTGAACTAGAACTAATCGAATTAGCCTACAATCTAGGCTCGAACCATGAAGCTAAATTAGATCTTAATTGGATCGATCATATATGGCTGTGAGTCGATCTTGAACCAGACTTACAACTATTGGGCTGATCAATTCTAAGCACTCTTGATCCCACCGAACCAACTCTTGACTCGGTTTGATCAACCGCTAGATCTAATTGAGCTACCCAAGCTTGAACCCAATTTTATGAAAATATCTTAAATCTAAAAATTCTCAATTTTAGATCTAATTAGTTTTATAATCTTAATTCTTAATTAAGTTTAGATTCATAAATAAAAAATATGTATCAAAATCCTAGGATTTCAAGATCTAAGATTTTGCAGAAAAATAAGTTCTGATTTCTGATTAAGGATGAATACGCAGCACCCCTACATGCCATAAGAACATCCCATTGAATGGAAGGAGAGAAATTTTAAATCCTACTTTGTTCTTATGATTGGATGGTCAAGGAGAATGCCTTAATAAAAAATATAATTAAAACTACAAAACTAGTTAGATCTAGATCATATATCACATATATAATTAATGATCTAACTAATACATGGTTTGCATACATCTCATATATCATTACTAAATTAAACATGCATATTTTTTAGATCTAAAATATCATATATAATATCTAAAAAATAGATTTAAATTTGATCATATCAAAATAAAACTATTTTAGATAATTTGTAGAACTATTCTACAATTAGTCTAAACATACATCTTTTCATATCACATATGAATAAATCAAAAATTAAAAACTTTATTTTTTATTTTTTAGATCTGATTACAATAATTATAATATAAAAAAATAAAATTTAAATATATCTAAAATTATATTTAATCAAATTAATAACATAATTATACTAGACTACATATAGAACTATTCTATTTCTAGTCTAGTCATGCATCTTATACATATTAGATCTAAATAATTTAATTTTAATTTTTTAATTTTAGATCTAATCATATCTAGTATGAAATTTAAAACTTTTTAATATTAAATTAAAAATAAAATTAAATTAAATCTAAAATAGATCGAAAGAACTGCAACCTGGCTTTGATACCAGTTGAAGAAAAAATATATTTTTTCGGCATAGGATCATTTAGATCTAATTAGATTTGAAGAAATATTTTAAAATTTTTTTTAAAAATCTTAATTAGATCTGAGACTTCTCAGATCTAATTATAGAGATCTGATATTAAAAGTTAAAAATAAAATTAAATCAGATTTAATTTTAAGTATCTGATTTGGTAATCTAATTATCCTGCGATGATCCTATTGATTTCTGAGGTTCTGGAAGGAGCAATGCACGCGCTTGGTCTCTACCGATATCCATTTGGATAGGATCTGAATGTCTTCTTTTCATGAATCTCTTCTCTAAAAATTAGATCTAGATCTGATTTAAAAAGCCTTCAAAATGACCTCTAATGGCAGCCTATTTGTCTGACGAACACCGTCGCATAGATGCTGAATCTTGTGCCAAAAATCTTGGACCTTCAACTCAAATTTATGCCTAACTTTTAGGAATGTAGAAGAGAGAGAGAGAGAGAGGATAGAGAGGGCAAGGATATGAGAGGGAAGGCTTCTTTAGGTGTGGAAAAAATAAATTACATTGAGGCAATTTCGTGAGAAGAATTCTTATACAAAACATAGCACCATAAAGAGTCCTTTTCTTATCAGAAACCTTATTAATTTGACCATTGGGACTCTTGGACCTAATATCCATGAAATTCCCTAGATTCCAACTAGTTTTGATGCCAAAAATCCATCTGGAAGGTGGTAGCATGAAAGAATAAGGAAGAGTCCATGTGCGTCTAGGACTCTTCCCTTAAGAGTTTGATCTAAATCAAACTCTATAAAAACTTAGTCTAGGTATCTTCAAAAATTACAAGATGTTGCACACCCAAAGTATAACTTATGTCCTATCATATATCCAAAAATTAAAGCAAAATAATTTCTAAAGAATTTTTTAAAATTCTCTAATCATGTGACCCTCAATTCTCTCAATTGGGTCAACTATTGACCCTAGTCCAATTGCACTAGGAATGAATTTAATTTTCATAATTAACATGATCTAGAATTATTCCAGTCAAATGAAAATAAACCCATTCAATATATAAGAATGAGTCAAATCAAATTTAACTTGGTTGCGATGAATCAGAAAGATTACAGAAGAAGAAAGTCAGGCTCAATCGTGTGCTAGCATGATTATCTTGAACCTGATTGGATCTAATCCAAATCAATCGAACTAGGTTAGCTAAATTGATGACATCTAGATCCAAACTTTTGTTTGTGTAATTCAGTTAGGTTCAATTTCATATAGTAATGAGATATATCATGATCTCCATCATTGACATCATCGAAACACCTTTCGATGGACCAGAACTTTTTTTATTCATACAATTAGAATGATCGATGATTAAAATTATTCTAATTGCTTCCAAAATCTGCTAGTGACACCTAGTAGTATATGGTGGCAATCCATAAAAATTGAAAGTGAACCTCTCGATGTAGCTACCTTTGTGATTGGGTTCTTCTATCTTGAGCCCCGATAGGATTAGGATTAAGATGAACTCGTCAAACCCAATATCCATCATATGAATTAATCATTCGATTTGAGTCCTCTATGAAATCCTTATAGAAACTCTTTCTATCATCTTCACTCTACCAAGGCCATGGGCTTATGGACTCGATTCTTATGATCATCATAGGACTACTCCTCATCTACCGAGGTAGATAGATCCCTTATTGGTGCAATCCAATTCCTATAATGAACATACTATAGCCAACATACACCTCAGGATTTTGAATGGCTAGGAGATCGAGTTATGGTGTACTCAAACTACAACACCCTCAAGGTAAATTGCCGATGCACCTCAAATCAAAGAACCAGATACACTACTACAATATCTAGCCAGTCATCGATGAAAAGGTAGATTTCTTTATGAATGCTTGAGGTGGTCATGCTCAGTGCTCTCATTCTCTAATGAGTATCTATACTCTCATTTCGGTATCTCCATACCATAGACTCAAGACTCATCTATTCAAAGAAAGTGATCATACACCAATCTTTCGGATCAATCACCATCCTTATGATGATCCTACGATCGAGAGTAGTTTATGAATTAATTATGAAAATTCATATCTTAAATTTTTAACTCTTTGAAAATATTAATTATCATTACCGTTAACTCAAAGGATGTATCACATACACTTTAAATACACACTATGGTGGAAAATAATTTTTTTATTAATTTATAGTTAAAATTATAAAATTATCCTTAGAAGTACATTACAAGTGTTAGCTAATCTGGCTTTTAGGGCACATATCTAATAGCAAGGACCCAATTATACAGACCCAGAAAAAACTTATCCAAGAGCCATCATTAATAATTAAAGGGTACATATGCTGTGGCGAACTACAACCATTATCGATGGATAACTTCACAATTGCGAACAAAAAAAAAAGAAGTGAGTAAAAAAACTACGAAAGCATATGTCTGAGATAAGACAATCAAAAAGTCATATTTCATTGAAATAAAAGTTTGATACATGAAAACATCCACAGGACCAATTTTTTTAAAAAAAGGGAGAGAAGAAAAAGTGAAAAGGATGCCAAAGTCCTACTCGAAGTTAGATTTCAGACTACCAGCGCCAGCCAATACTAGGGATAACTTCAAGTTCTTAATCTTTTCTTCAAGCTCCCACCAAGTTACTAGGCTTTCACTCAACAACTTCTTATGCCTTTGTGAGTCATCTTCAACTTTCCTTAGCTTCTTCCTTAATACAACCGACTTGGCCTCTGCATCCTTCACAGCATCTTATTGATAGACCATCTGCACCTTTAACTCCCGTAGCTCCATTTGGCTACTCCTGTACAAAGTAGACAAGCTCTCTAAAGAACTCCATAAGGATAGGACCTCCATCGAGTCCCTACTCGAGCTAGCTCGAGCTCCTTCGGACAATTGTTTCCAAAGTTGGGTGATCTTATCATCAACTCTTTGAAGCTTTTCCTTGAGGTCAGCAACTTGGCCACACCAATCGCATCTATATTCATTATGAGAGTCCTTAGTTGCTTGCAATTGGCTTTAGAGTTCGGAGAACTTCTTTATCCAATTTCAACCATATTCTTCCTGATTGGTGGACCATGCCGAACTTCCTTCAAGTAATCGAATTCTTTCTTGCATGGCCTTCAGCTCGACTTCCAAAGAGCTTGCCTTGACCATCAAGATCCATGCCTTATCGCTGTCGAGCTTCTTCACCCATTCCAACTCCTCTATTAGATGGTGCTTCTTATTGATATAATCCATGACATTCTTTTTATGGACTTATCAAAGGCAGGTGACTTTAACTATAGCTTCTAAATAATGCTTCTTTAACTTCTGAAGCTCATCCTTCACTTTCTTCAGTTTTTTCTTAGTTTGATAAACCTCCCTCTTTAGGTTCTTAATAACAGATTTTAAAGGAAGGCCTTAGGGTAGCGGTGTGGCATCGACAGACGGATATAAAGTGTGATTATCTTCACTAGAAGGATTCTAAAAAATAAGCATACCATGACACAAACTTAAAGTAAACTTATTTTTATTAATTAAAATATTTTTTAAATATAGAAGAAGAAAGATAAAAAAGAAAAGTACAAAAATAAGAGGCCTCAGATCTCTGATGGAATAGTAGAAAATTTTGGCACAGTCGATTCCTCGATAGCAGTAGATGGAGGCTTAGCTGGTGGGAGATCGACCGCAGCATATGGAGGCTCAACTGGTGGAAGATCGGTGGCGGCAAATGGAGGCTCGGCTGGTGAGAGATTGATGACAGTAGTGGAAGGCTCAACCTCATCATTAGAAGCTCCTTCGTCTAGGAAACCAAGATCAAACTCAAAAAATTTATCGACCATGTTCTTTTGGCAAAGCTCATATCCCTTGATGAAAGACAGTTGGACGAACTCAACCTTTATGTCCTTTATTTCGATGGAAATCTTGAATTCCTCCACAACCTAGACCTTGGCCTCTGCAATCCAGCCTAAAATTCGCTGCTCCTTTTTCATCATTTCAGCTTCCATCTTTCTCCTCTTCTCAATCTCGAAGGCCAGCTCCTCCTCCACCCTTGCCAAAGCTTGTTTGGCATTCCATAGAGTTTGCCGAAGCCCTTCAACCTCAGCCGACCTCTCCTTGCACAGGTGATCAACTTCGGCTTTTTCTTTGAGGAGGTGTGCAACTTCGGCTTGATGATCTTCTTTAGCTTTCATGACCTCCGATCTCATACGGTTCATTGCCTTGATATTGGTGATCAACTGGTGTCCAATCTATGAAAATGACCAAATACCTTGTGTTAACGAAGAAGCAATGGATAAGCTAATGAAAGAATGAAAGGAAAGAAAAACGAGTTGACCTACCTCAAGGAAGGACTCTAGAGAATCTCAGGTGTGCTGCTCGAGATTGACTTCAACAATCCTGTCTATTACCTCGGGTAGGGTACACTAGTCAACCAGCTTCTTGATGATGTCTTTATTATTGAAGGGGTTCTCCTCCAAGTCCTCGTTAGAACCATTGGATCTCCTAGCGGTGGCCCTATGTCAGATCTTCACGGTGGCCAATTTCTCCTTTTTCTTCTTCTTTTCCACTTCCATCACCCTTTTATTGGGGGGCTCCGAAGTGGGGACTTCGGTCGGAGGGTTCATGGAGGCCAGAGGTGCTGCAACCTTGGTAGCAGTGATAGTAACAAGGGAATCAACAGTGACAATGGTAGGCACAACAGAGCTTGAGTTATCGACCTTCACCCTTTTGGAAGGCTTATCGGTCGTGGTGCCCTTCCTTTTATGAGCTCAGAGTTCTTTTGAAAGATGCTGAAGCTCGTCCGCGTCCATTTCTACAATAACAAAAAATTCATAATTAGAAGGAGGGACGAGAAAGAGACTCATGAAATTTAAGAATATACCTATCAGATTGAGAGAACTTAAGCCAATGTTGAATAAAGTCTGGTTCTTGATTAACTTGGATAGAGTAGAAGCTTGGTAATATCTAATCTTGCTAACTAATTCTTGGTCCTCTCTCTCTAATCTTAGAGCTCGGCAGACCGGATCTTTTAGATATCCCCATGGAGGAAGCCCTAAGTCTAAGGATGGATAGGAAATATAAAAGAACTTTTTTTTTCAGTTATGAATGGAAGAAAGGATGCCCTTGAGTAACCCCTTGCCGAATTGAGGGGATAGATACCACTAATCTTTGGCAATAAGATGATGTTTGAAAGTGAAGTAATTGCAGAACAAAGAAATGGTAGTTCAAACCTCGACCATGATGCATAAAGATAGAAATCCTATGACGAACCTAAATGAGTTTGGCACCATGGAGGCGAGAGAGATATTCAAGAACCTAAAGAGAGCTACAACGAAAGGAGAGATTGAAAGTCGAAGTCCACCATGGAGAGCCTCGGTATACAAGCAAAAACAACCCGGGGGTGGAGAACAAGCTCGGCCGCTTGGTCCGAAGAGTTCAAACTTGTATTCTAGAGGAATCCCATACTAAATTCATACCAAGAAAAGGTCTGCTGGATGAAGTGAATAAGAAATGATATCGAGCGAAAGGAGGATGGGATACTTCTACGACCTTGGCTTTCTTATGAGTTGGATCCATCAGGTTCAAATGAGTTGGACTTCCTGAACAAGTCAAAACTAAGATTCCTCAGTGGACATACGGATCAAACTAAATTTAGAGAAAAGAACCAAAAAACCAAGAAAAAAGATAGTGAAGTCTTGGAAGGGAAAGGAGCGAAACCGACCAGGGAAACCTAAAGAAGACCCCCAAAACGACAATTGAAAAGCAAAGAGGTAAAGAAGAAAGGGTTGAGGAACTAACCTAAATTGGATTGTAGAGCATGGGAAGATGATCGAAAGGTTGAGAAGCGGTCAAAAAAGACGATGATCGCACAGATTGATCGAAGGGGATGAAGAAGTAGAAAACAAGAGGAAGAAGATGTCAGTGGAAGTAAGGAGTCAGAATGGAAAGGAAGAGTTTAAATAATAGAGAGAAGCTCGAGGCAGTCATGATCGTAGATCCGCTCCACCCGATCTCCATTCGATGCAGGTGCCGCTCATCATGATGGAAGGCAGGTGGCTAACAAAACCTTAATTATGCCATACATTGGGTGGCACTTCGACAGGAGTTTCGAAAATCTATCTTTTTGAGTCACCTCATGTTGAAGAAGCTTCGATTCCAACATGAAAAAAAGCCAAAATGTTTCATTTCTTGATAGGTGAGAAATTGGTAGAGGACTTTGGCTATTATGATTTTCGTACTTTCTTTATTCAAAATCCAAAATCGAGAGTAAGAGGACAAGTATTGGGGACAAAGTAACCCCTGCCAATTTCCTTAACTGTCAACCCCCATTCTGAAGGAATTCACTAACCCTCTCAATAATAAGTCTGTATCACGAAACTTATCGAAAGCACACTGAAGCTCGACCAGATGATCTTGAATAGTAAAAGGAAACTATTATTTAACTAACCTTGCTATTTAACTCAGAATGAATGATAAGACCAAAGTTCAACCCACCCAACCTTCATCAGTGATGAGTTCTGAAGATAGCTGAAGTCCTATATTGTGGACAACACGCTCTTTCTAGTCGAATTCCTTTTGGATGAACTCTTTTCAGTCATGCTCCTCCCAGCAGCACTCCTTCCAGTCATGCTCCTAGCAACGCTCTTTTCGAATGAACTCCTCCCAATCATGCTCCTCCCAGCAGCACTTTTTTTAAATGAACTTCTTTCAGTCGCGCTCCTCCCAGTAGCAGCACTCATTTCGAATGAATTCCTCCCAGTTGCGCTCCTCCTAACAACGGTCCTTCCAGTCAAACTCCTTACCATCATGCCTCCTTCCATTTGAATACCTTTCAGGATGATCTTCTTCCAACCAACCGTGGACCTACTTAGTCTATATTATACCAGTCAGTTGGAGCCATCCGAAAGAACCTCATCAAGCTACTGATTCATGATGATTGTTCCATAAAGGATTTAGCACGGTGCTTCAAATCTCAATCTAGGAAGCATCTTTTAGCATACAACCCTCCTAAGGCTTCCGAACTCCTTAAAGCTACTAGGCATTGCCTCAACGGACCTCGATCGGTTATAAATCCACTACATATACTGGAGTCTCTAACCTACGTCCGAACTCCAATAAATGGATCTCCACCACCTATAAGTCATGACAAATGATAACTCATCTTCTATAACAAACTTCATATAGCCTGAGCGGCCCACTACCAGATGATTATGGCTATCACCATCAGTTTGTTATATACTCCATCTATAAAATGGATCCTCTAGATACGTTTTTCTTCATGCTCTCTTCTCTCCTCATTACTCTGCTTCTTTATTTTCTGAGCACTCTATTCTAGTTGGCCAGAGAACTAACTTAAGCATCAGAGGATCCTGTCGGAACCATCCACCTCTGATTTAAATTTTATTTTGTAGATCATGTTGGTGACCTCGTCTTTCCAGCTCCAGCTACCTTCGACATCCTCACAGATTTTTGCACCAATACCTAAAAACTAGTTCTTTCTACAAAAAGCAAGGGTGTTGAGCCCATAATTGATTTTAATGATTGCCAAACTTTGAGTATTTATATATCTAACTATGTATTTAAAGAGTAAATGTAGGTCTTTTCAGGTGATCAAATTGAAGAATTAATTCAAGAAAAAATCTACACAAAATTCACCAAGTCAAGGATTTCAAAGAAGTAACTTCAAGTTTTAGACTTGGTGGAGTCGACCCCAAAGCAATAGGAGCCGACCCTGCTCTAAAATAAAGTAAAAAGTGAAGCATTCAAAGTTCAAGAAGGCCATTAGTCGAACCTAGGAGTAAAAGGGTTGACCCTAGCTTGTTGGCATGTGTCTGGTATGCGGAGGGGACAACCCATGGGTTGACCTTTATTGCATAGGAAAAAAGATAGAAAGTTGATTTTTTCCGAACCCAAGAGGTGTTGACCCCAAGAAAAATGGAGTTGACCCTAGAGTGGAAGGAGTCGACCCCAAGGGAAATAGAGTCAACCACAAGCACATGACAAGCTATAATGGCTAGTTTTCTTCACTTCTCCAACAAGCCTTTCTCCACTCCAATGGTTATTTCAAGTTCTCCAACAATCTAAACTCACTCTCAAGCCACTTTCAAGACCATATAAAGCTAGAGATTCAATTGAGAAAAGAGCCAAGTGGATTAAAAAGAGAGATTATAGAATTTGTGAGGTTCATTGAATATCCAATTAAGAAAAAGAAAAAAGAGAGGACGTTGTGTATTAAATTTAGAGAGTTTCGAAGTGTGATCATCTTTAACCTTTCAAGCTTCCTCTCATCTTTTAAAGGAGAGAAGACAAAGCTTCAAAAGCCATCATTCAGCCTCTCCTTCAAGCTTCAAAAAAAATTTGTTTTTCTCTTTTGTTCTTGTGCTGAATTTTTATTCTTTTGTATTCATGTTTTTTTATAAGTTTCTTTGGAAGAAAGAAAGTTGGGGTGTAGGCTAGTCCAAGCTGGTAATTAGATATTATAAAGATTATGGTTGGTGCTATTGGATTAAAACCAACTAGGTTGATAGTGATCCCGAAAAACTATTGATGTAGGATTGTGGTTGACGAGCCCTACAAAACCAACTGGATTTGTTTATGATCTCAAGTTAAAATAAATACACTATAATCTAGGGATTATAGTAAAATTTTTAAGGGGATAACTTGGAGAGTGGACGTAAGAGCGGATTGCTCTAAACCACTATAAAAACCTCATGTGTTTGTATTGTGATTCATACTTTAATTTTTGCTTAACTTAGTATTATTTCTTTCTTAGATTCCTATATGTTTAAAATTTCACTACTACTCCTTGCATATTCACTATAAACACTCAAATTATTTTAATTAGAAGCACATAATTGACTTAGTGTTTAATTTGACCAGGATTTTATAAAAATCCATTTTACCCCCCCTCTCCTCTTGAGTTGCTTCCTCTAGGCAACAAGTGGTATCAAAGTTGAAAATAATTTTATAAAAATCTTACATTATATATTAAAAATTTTAAAAATTTATTTCTAAGAGTAAGAAAAGTTTTCTATTTAACTCAACTTCAAAAATGTCAAGACTATTCATGCAAATCAAATTATGAAATCAGCATATGAATAATACCACTTTAAGCAAGTTTCAACATTAGAGAATAATTTATTTATTTGATATTATTTTAAATCAATAGCACTTTAAATCAAGTAAATCAAATTATATAAATACATGAAAGCATAAATTGAAAAGATTATAAAGCATTTGATTAAAAGTTTAAAATCAATACAATAAAGCTCAAAATAAGGTAATTGATTGGGAATTGAAAATTCATTAATATTTCAATCAAATCAAATCAATATCTCTCCCTTTATTTTTAAAAATACATACTGAAAGCTCATCACAAAATATTTTCTCTTCCTTTTTTTCATAATTATTGCTGAATAGATTTTAGCTTTTGACTTAAGTTTCTTAATAGCAAAATTGATATGGGAAAGCTTAAATATCATGCTAAATTTCAAAATACTTTTATTTTATTCATAACATGATATTTAGAGTAAAGCATATTGATCTTTAAAAATCAAAGCATTCAAATCATAGTATACATCAAAATTAATCAATCATGCCAATGTATGACAACATTGAAAAGTATCTCAAGCAAGGATATAAAACTATATTGATAGATCTTTAAAATCAATATATTTAATAAAATAATTATTGATGGTATGATGTAAGAAAAGTTTAAATTTTATCAATATCATTACCCATCTACTTTCATTTCCAAGGTATCCATAAAAAATTTTCTTCTTTTTATTTCATTTGGATCTTTGGTATACCTGCAAAATCATTTTATAATTTTTGGTATCCAAGCCATCTGGGGTCCAAAAGAGTTAGTGCTTAAGATTTTTTTTGAAATCCAAATTTATTTAATCAAAGTTTGGCCAATTCTTTTAAAATTACATTCTAAAATTTTATGGTCAATTTGATTACATTTAAAGTACTTAATAGTATGATCTTTGGTTGAAGCTCTTGTAATAATATTTTTAGTATTTTGTTATTTTCTTAAAATATTAAAATCAATTTCTATTATTTTGAAAATAGCCTCATTAATTTCTACCATAAATTGGAGATTTTGAAAACTAATGGTAAACTTTTCAGCAATAAGTTTCAAAATCTCAATCTCTCTTCTTAATTTTTTATTTTCTCTTGAAAGCTCTTTCTTTTCTTTTAACAAATGTTCTTCTTCTTTCAAGTCTTTATATTTCTCCTTTATTTCAATATTTTCTTTAACCAATACTTTTTTAGATTTCAACCATTCTTCCTTTTTCATTAGCTAAAGTATTCTTTTCTTCCATTAAAAGGAGATTTGCATTTTTTTAGCTCTTTATTTTTCTATCTTAATTTTTTAAATTCACGTATTAATTCATTAAAGGCATCATATAATTCATTCATTTTACTAGATAAGGATTTACTAATTGAGAGGATCACTGCTCATGTCATCAACGAGGTTCGTATAGAGTTCTAGAGATTAGCTTTTGAGACCATCGCCATGATCCAAGAGGAGTTCTAGAGGATTGCTTCAGAGTTTCGAGACCAGTCATCTAGTGCCACAATATCACCTTCCCCATGTCAACCTAGACCCAGTCTATAGAGCCTCTAGACCTATTTCTTAGGATGCTAGGACTTTTCTTATATAGTCTTAGAGTCTCCTAGCAATCTATTATTTTGTTAGATATAGGTGTCTTGCATTTTGATGATTATCTTGCTTGTAAACATCTTTTGAAATTAATGAAAAGGATATTTTCTTTTAAAAATATGGTGTCGAAATAGCTTGATTTATTTTGATTGTTGTCTAGATCACTCAGTTGAAAGTTACATTTTTGTATTGAGCTTATCTTTGAAATTGGCTTTGCCTACAAAAGTAAAGGAGAGAAATTATCAAAAAAAGAAGATAACTAGTTATAAATTTATTTTTTAAAAAAAGTTGAAAATTTTAAATTTAAAAGGTTGAATTTATGATCTTGCTTACAAATCTTAGAGGAAGTATCAAACATTATATAATTTAAGTATGCAAATCTTTTTAAGAAAGGAAGAGTAAATTCTAAATAATTATAAATCAAATGAATATATATATTTTATTTTGATAATCTGAAATTAAATGTGCTTATATTGAAATAACAAAATAAAGAGAAAAGTTGGAAAGTAAAAATATCTAGCATAATTATGAAAAATAAAAGGAACAAATATTAGTGAAAGAAAATAAATTCTTGTTTTCTCAAAAATAGGGGAGAAATGATTTTGAGGCTTAAAGAAAATCATTATTGATCTTAAAGAAAAACCATTCATGAATTTTTCCATCATGTTTATTTTGATTCATCTTGAAAGATGCTCTTTATGGTTTGATTCAAACTTGATCTTAATTTTCTTGTTCAAGCCTTGATTTTCACCCCAAGCTTACCTAACTTGATTAAATCATTTCATCTAAATGTTAAATTTCATGCACATTTGACCTACTTGACTAGATTGCTTTATCATTTTCATGAATCAATTAGACTTGAATTAAAACATCTTATTCTAAGGAATGATTTTTTTCATTTTTCAAACTTAATTAGAAATCTGAATATGATACTAAGTTTTTTTTCTATGTGCCAAATCATGTTTTATCTTAAAAGTTCAAATTAATTTGGGTTAAGGAAATTCAATTTGATCACAATTTTTTGTTTCAAATTCTCATGAAACCTTAATTCTCATGTGCTTATTCATTTTGATCTACTGGATTAGACTGCTAGAATTTTTTTTTTGTTTTACTCAATACATTCATGATACATACCTTTTCTGAATTTAACTAATGGATTTCTATTAAGAAAAGAAAAGAATGAATTTTAAGAAAAATAATATGCTTATTTTTACAGCTTGCATCATTTGAAAATTCAAACTTTCTATATGTGTTTAAAGCAATTACTATCTTTAATTGAAAATCTGAATTATAGAGTCAAATTCATTTAAAAGGGGGAGAATCTTTTGATTTCTGAATTCAAGCTAATTCTAAGATTGAAGAAATGTTTTAAACTCATTTTGAATTGATTCTGAATATAAATTAAAAAGAAAGATGATTTATTTAAATTAATTTTCTAAATTTGATACATCTCTTATTTTCATACATTCTACCATTGATGATTTTGATGATCTTAATCATTTTCTTGAGCTTTTTGATGTTGTCAAAAAGAAAGAGAGAAATATTGAGTATGTGCACAATGAATTAACTCTTAAGATGGTATTGAGTATATGCATAATGAATTAATTCTTAAGATGCTCATTAATTTGAATTGAAAAATCATCTTGATATGAGTATAAATTATATGGAGCCTTTTATGAAGTATGCATTTATATTTGTGCATATTCTCACTTCATAATTTATACTAGCCAATTTACTGAAATACATTAATTTTATTTATAAGCATATACTCAAAATTTTGCCATCATCAAAAAGAAGGAGATTGTTGATCCCATGATTGATTTTGATGATTGCTAAACTTTGAGTGTTTATGTATCTAACTATGTATCTCAAAAGTGAATGTAGATCTTTCTAGGTGATCAAATTGAAGAATTAATTCAATAAAAGATCTACACAAAAATCATCAAACAAGGATTTCAAAGAAGCAACTTTAGGTTTTACACTTGGTGGAGTCAACCCCAAAACAGAAGGAGTTGATCTCTATCCTGAAATGAAGTAAAAAGTGAAGCATTCAAAATTCAAAAAGGCCAGGAGTTAGCCCCAGGAGTAAAAGATTCGACCCCAGCTCGTTGGTATGCATCTAGTACGTAGAGGAGACAACCCATGGGATGGCTCCTATTTAGGCGACGACCTATGAATCGACCTCTATTGCATAGAAAAAGAAGATAGAAAGCTAATTTTTTCAGAAACTAGGAGGTGTTGACCCCCAAAAAAAATTGAGTAGGCCATAGGGCGGATAAAGTCGACCTTAAGAAAAATGGAGTCGGTCCCAAGCATAGGACAGGCTATGATAGTTAGTTTTCTGCATTTCTCCAATGATCCTTTCTCCACTCCAATGGCTATTTCAAGCTCTCCAACAGTCTAAACTCACTCTCAAACCACTTCCAAGACCATATAAGGCTAGAGATCATAGAAATTGTGAGGTTTTTTGAATATCAAATTGAAAAAGAGAGAAAAGGGAGGATCTTATATATCAAATTCAAAGAGCTTCCAAGTGTGATCATCTTTAATCTTTCAAGCTTCTTCTCAGCCTTCAAAGGAGATAAGGTAAAGCTTCAAAAGCCATCATTAAGCCTCTCCTTCAAGCTTCAAAAAGAATTTTTTTTTCTCTTTTATTCTTGTGCTGAATTTTTATTCTTTTGTATTCGTGTTTCTTTACAAATTTCTTTGGAGGAAAGAAACCTAGGGTGTAGGCTGGTCCAAGCCAGTATTTAGGCATTGTAAAGATTATGGTTGATGCTCCTAAGTTAAAACCAACCAGATTGATAGTAAACTCAAAAAACTATCGGTGTTGGATTGTGGTTGGTAAGTCCTACAAAACCAACTAGGTTTATTTATAATCTTGAGTTAAAACAAATGCACTGTAATCTAGGAATTATAATAAAATTTCCAAGAAAATAACTTGGAGAGTGGATGTAGGAGTAGATTGCCCCGAAACTATAAAAATCTCATGTGTGTATGTTGTGATTCATGCTCTATTTTCTGCATACTTTAATTCTTGCTTAACTAGTATTATTTCTTGCTTAGGTTCTTATATATTTTAAATTCTGCTGCTACACCTTGCATATTCACCACAAACACTCAAATTATTTTAAATAGAAGCACATGATTGTCTTAGAGTTTAATTTGGTTAAGATTTTATAAAAACCTAATTTATCCCCCTCCCTTCTCTTGGGTTGCTTCCTTTAGGCAACAAAATTTACTTCTAGAATTGAAGCCATCTTTAGTCACACCTAAATTTGAATGTTTAGAATTGAATGACAGCTTTCTAGTACCCATTATATTAAACTTAACTCCTAACTCAAAAACTCAATACATGAGCATTTTAGAAGAATAAATAGAAAAATTTCTTGACAAATGAGGGTGTGAGAATGGGATCATGAACTATCTTTCCAAAATTAACAACAAGTTGATGGAATTTATCAATAAAAGGATCATAAGTTGTCTTCTTGAGATTGGCAATACAAAACCATTGAAATTTGCCAATCCAATATTCAACAATGGATAGATAAACTGTACTGTGTCTGGCTGAAGATGGTAAACTTAGCACTTATTAGAAGGCAATCCAATATTTATTTTTCTTGCATCTAATTTATCTTTTTAGTTTACTTTTTTTTTAGGACATGTTGAATAAGTTGGAGGGAGGGCTAAAGCTATAAGATTTTGGTGGTGTTTCTAAGACTTGGGAGGCCACAGGAGGAGTCAAGATGTTGGCTCTAGGAATACTAGGACAAGTGTGGTCCTAGGGCTAGGATAGAAGTGGTCCTAGGATGGATACAACATGTAGATTTTTACGGGCTTGAAGTTTAGATGTTGAGGATCTTGAGGGATTTGGTTGGTACTCCAAAAACTTGAAGATACAAGATGAAGTAAAGAACTAAAGTCAGGAGAAGTATCAGCCTAGCAAAAGAGCTAGCACATAGGTAGAGTTGGCTTGAATGCAAATTGAGCCAGCTCGGACTGAGATCGAGCTGGCTCTCTTAGGTAGACAGAAAGTAGTATTCAAAAATCTATGGCATGAGACATAGTTAAGCTGGTTCAAGCCTCCATTAAGCAAGCTTGGATGCGGTAGATAGATCTACATGAAGTTTTTGTTTGGTCTTGGATTGGATTTGATCCAAGGAATCTTATGGTCTAGTTTGAGAGATCTTAAAGGAGCTAACTCATGGTTTGGACTGGAATTAAGTTCAAGGAATGAGAACATGCAAGACATGGGTGTATATGGACTTAGATGAGTGCTTTCGTGTATGGGTTTAGCCTAGAAAAGTTTTTCAGCTAGAATTTAGGGTTTATTAGGATTCATGTGGGAACACTAAGATATATAAAATTCGAGTATTATAACAATTACAATAGAGTGAAATACAATGGAGCTTTTCTTCCTAACTCTCTTCTCTTTTCTCTTTGATTCCAACGTCAAATCTAGGGTTGCTACCCCCTTTC
Organism: Cocos nucifera; assembly: GCA_006176705.1. Lineage (NCBI taxonomy): Eukaryota > Viridiplantae > Streptophyta > Magnoliopsida > Arecales > Arecaceae > Cocos > Cocos nucifera. The sequence goes on from QRFJ01000076.1 coordinate 1,983,389, forward strand.
CTTATACTTCTTTATGTTTCTAGTTTAACACCTAGGTCTATGAAAGAGATCGATCTTCGACTATGGTTTCGAGCAGCCATGGGGGATAGCAATTGATATTAAAGCTGCTGATTGTTCTAATAATTTGGTATCAGAGTTTGGTTGAGCATGGAGGAGGAAGAAAATTAGATTTTAGCAGAGGATCAGTAGCAAGATTCAGATCTAGATTTTTTCTAGACTTTATAAGGAAGAAAAAGATCTAGGGGTAGCTGTTCACCCTCCTTAGTCAAGATAATTTTCAAATCTTCTTAATGTGCTATTTTGATTTAGATTGATCATGGAAGGCAACGAGTTGAAGGTGGGATTTTAAAAGTTTGTTAGAAAAGAAAGTTTCACAACGTGAAAGGTTAGGATGAAAGATCTGCTAGCTCAGATGGGGCTAGATTCAGTCTTAGAGGATAGGTTGGAGGAGATGACAGACAAGGTATGGATATCCTTAGAAAAAAGGGCATGTGCTATGATTAGGGCTTGTCTAGCAGATGAGATTTTTATATGGCATGTTGGAGGAGAGAATATCGAAGGGTTTATGGTCAAGATTACATCAGTTGTATATGAAAAAAAATATATGCAATAAGTTGATACTGAAGAAGCAATTGTACAGTTTTTGAATGTAGGAGGGCGAGGATGTTATGGGGCATATTCAGCAGTTTGATCGGATGAGCATGGATTTGCTTAATATTTGGGTGGATCGTAAAGAGAAGAATAAAAGTTTATTATTTCTTTGTTTACTACTCGGGAGATTCAATCTATTGGTGACGATGTTGCTGTATGGTAAGAAGACACTAGTGTACAAGAAGATCATATCAATGCTCAAGTCTAACGAGCAGTAGGGATGGATGATGAAAAGAAAGGTCTTCCAAGAGGGTCTTATAATTTTAAAGAGGTCAAAGAAAGAAAAGAAGAAGAGCGAGCAGAGAGGTAGCAAAAAGTCCAAGAGATGCTTTAAGTATGGTGAAGTAGGGCACTTTAAGTGGGAGTGTCCACTTTGAAAGAAATGCAAGAAAGGAGAAAAGTTGAATTCCATCAGTTCAGTCACTGACGGTGAAGATTTTGATGAGATCTTAGTGATTTCGAAGGAGCCCATAGGGTGTGGTATATCTGAAATAGCTTCGAAGGAGCCCATGAAGTGTAGGAAGGAGCAGTGATGGTGCTCGAGGTGCAGTGGCAGGTTCAACAGTGTAGCATTGGATGGTTAGCCTTGGGTGACTTGGTTATAGAGTCAGCTTCTGCAGCATTCGAAGGATTTCAATTTTAGGTGGAGCATCGGATAGAGATGACTTTATAGGAGGGAGATGCAACATGAGTTCAAAGTGGAGAGGTATAGAAGGAGGAGCGATATCCTAGCACCAGCTTCGAAGATACATAGTTTCAAATGGAGCGACATGTGCAAGTGGATGGCGTAGTTCTAAGGAGATTATGTTAGGTGGCGCAGTGGGTGTCGGTACAGAAATGCTACGGGTTCTCCAGAAAAGTCTAGGATAAGTGGTATAACTGCCAAGCAGAAGAGTATCTACAACTCCAAAGGTGGTTTAAAAAAGCAAGCCAAGGTTTTCAACAGTGGGAGTGGTCATTCCAAAGGTCTCTAAGGAAGCTCAACAGCTGAAAAAAGATGGTGGTGGTAAGGTATGCACAAGGGGCTGTCAGGGCATATAGTGATAGTGGGATCATGCAGGAGGTCATTGTCAAGTGTGCCAAGGCTTGAGTGCACCAAGATGGAGATTATAAGATTTTGATGGTGCTCCAAGGACTTAGAAGACCACGGGAGGAGTCAGGAAGTTGGCTCTGGGGATACTAGGATAGGTGTGCTCTTAGGACTAGGACAGAAGTGATCCTAGGATGGAGGTAGCATGTAGCTCTCTACAAGCTTGAGGTTTAGGTGTTGAGAACCTTAAGGAGCTTGGTTGGTACTCTGAAGACTTGGAGATATAAGATGGAGCAAAAAATCAGAGCTAGGAGAAGTATTGGCCAAGAAAAGGGGCTGGCATATAGGTAGAGCTAGCTCGGATGCAGGTTGAGCTGGCTTGGACTGAGACTGAGCCGACTCGGCCCGAGATTAAGCTAGCTCTCTCAGGCAAATAGAAAGTAGTATTTGGGAATCTATGGCATGAGATGCAGTCAAGCCGGCTCAAGCCTCCATTAAGCTAGCTCGAACATGGCAGACAGATCTACATGGAGTTATCTATTTGATCTTGGATTAGATTTTATCCAAGAGGTCTTAAGGTCTGGTTTGAGAGATCTTAAAAGGGCTAACTCATGGTTTGGACTGGAATTAAGTTCAATGGATGAGAGCATGTAAGACATGGGTGTACATAGGCTTGGGTGAGTTCTTTCATGTATAGATTTAGCCTATGAAAGTTTCTCAGCTAGGATTTGGGATTTATTAGGGTTCATATGGAAACCTTAAGGCATATAAAACCTGGGTATTATAACAGTTACAATAGAGTGAAATAGAATTAAGCTTTTCTCCCTAACTCTCTTCTCTTTTCTCTCTGGTTCCAATGTCAAACCTAGGGTTCCCACCCCATTATTCCCTTATACTTCTTTATGTTTCTGGTTTAACACCCAGGTCTATGAAAGAGGTCGGTCCTTGGTTATGGATCCGAGTAGTTATGGAGGATAACAATTGGTATTAGAGCTACCGATAATTCTAACAAAAAGCTTCAAGACCATGCTGGATCACCAACACATTAAGTCAGGTGTATTCTTTTCTGACCCTTATTACATTCCTTATTTTTTTTTCCATTGAGGATAATATCAATTAAGTTGGAGAGAAGAATAACAAAAATTTTAAAATTTTTAACATTCTCAAAAAAAGTTAGTATTTAGCATTTAGTCACCTAATTACACTCAAGAATCAAGTTAAACCAAGTATTTTTATTAAAAAAAATTGATGCATAGATCAGAGAATTTGTGAGATACTGAGAGATTAATTATTAAGAAAACTTAATAAAGAGCTAACTCTAGAATAAATAATTTTTCTTTAAGAATTTTTAATTTTTTCTAGCAGCATCAAAGAAGAATTTATTTTTTATGGGCTTGTGTAGGATAACTATACTTTTTCTTATAAAAATTACTTTTAAAATAAAATAATTTCTAAGTATTTCTCACTGAGTAATCGGGCCTCTTTGCCTAAGCAAGCATTAAGTTTTGCATCAAAAGGTAAGAAGGGTAAAGAAGCTCGTTGTAAAGCTAGTCTTAACTTATAGTTTGTTTCGTTCGAGCTAATAAGTCCGTAGGATATTTTATACCTATTATCCTAAAGATAACTAGTTTGGGAGTCATTGGTCCAAAACTCGCTACATGGATCAAACAGAAAGCTTAAGATGTTAAGACACTAAATAGTGGTACAATATTAAAAAAAAATATTAGTTTTTCACTGAGTAACTGGATCTCATTGTCTAAGTAAGCAATAATATTCGCATCAAAAGGTGGACAATGTGAATAAAATTTTAATAAACGAAGGATGGAAGTAACCATACACTTGCCTATATGAAAATAAGATGATTTAGAGATAAAGGTAGGAACAATTTAGAAAAAGTTCAAAAAAAGTTTAATATTTTTCATTTAATTTTAATATTGGTTAAGTGTTAATATCCTGATGATATACCTTCCTTACGCTCTATGGAATATCAATGGCCCTTTTAAAAATTGCTAGGTAAAATTAGAAACTCTAAAGCTAAAAGATATCTAAAACTAAATTCTTTCTTTACTCAAGGACGAGTAAAGCTTAAGTTGGGAAATGTGATAAGTACCATAAATTCATCAATAAAAATATTAATTTATGAATTAATTTATTTTTATTTTTTAAAATTAATATTTTTATTTATTTTTTGTAGAAAAATGATCATCAATAAAAAGAGTTCAATTTTCTGGTTAAAAAGAAGAAAATGTGGAGTGAGTTGGACATAAATTAGATCCAAAATAGAGGTTCAAAGGAAAAAAGAAAAAAATAAAAAAGAGAAAGAAAATCGATTGGGCTAGCCCAATTAGCCTGCTAAACTGGTCGGCCCAGCATGCAAAAATGGCCTATAGCTAGAGTGCATGCGAAGCCCAGCCAACCCGCTCACCCACTAGCCTAGCTTGCTCGGCCCAGTAGTGATGTCACAATAACATCAAAAATCATGCAGTCCATGATGGACCTATATAGTAATCGATTCATTGTAGACCCTTAATGGGTCTACCATAGAAATTTGCAGCTCATGGGGCAATATCATCTTTTTTTCTAGCATGGTGCATGCAATTTGGTCCCAGGTCTTCATCTATACACTCGGTCTATGGTGATCCATAAGCACAGTAAAGGCACGATCGGACGGTTGAGCTCATTTTTAGTTAAGATCCAATGGCCAACATGGTTTTTGGTTTGATTCAGGATTCCAGGCTTCTCCTATACACCATCCAACAGTCCAAAGTAGCTGATCGCATGATCCAGTAGTTGAGAATCATCCCTGCATGCGATCGGATGGCCAGCATTACTGCTGGCTGGAAGGACTCTGAAGAAAATTTTTACACAATCCGATAGCTCTAAAGCATCTGATTTCAAGATCGAACAACTAGAATCAAATCCAACCTAATCAAGGCATTAAACAACTATTTTTGGATAGTTTTCAGACCATTTAATCTCCATCCAATGGTCAGCAGGGATCCATGCAGTTGATAGTGTTCTATTTGAGTTATTTTCACGAGTTTTAATCCAAATCCCACCTAAATTCTTCACCAACGCATCCCTAGCTCTATTTAAAGGACCCAAGTTGATAAAAGCAAACTATCTTCGATTAAAGAGAGAAAAAGGTATAGGATGGAAGCCAAGCTTGGGTTGAAGGATACTTCGAAGCAATAGATGCTAGGAAGAAGAGCTTGTCTCCTATGCCATCTTCATGCCTACACCAATCTAAGATCAAGATCAAATTCAAAGAGAAAGAAGGAGATGTAAGTATGCTTTAAAGAATACAAAAGAAGAGGAGTCCACCAACCATCTTCCCGACGATGCTACGTAGATCCACTGCAACTCTTTGTTATAGCCTTGTTTATTTATTTTCTTATCTTTTTAATTTTTTATATTTAAATTTTGAACTTTAAATAAATATAAAATTTATTTTATGCTCTTTAAATTTTGGCTCTTTATTTATAATCATAAATTTATTTTTATTGCAAGTAGATGCTAAGATCTAAATAGTAGATCTTAGTACTAAATTTATCTTTCTACACCATTTAATTTCTACTTTTTATTTATAATTTTATTTTTTGACTTCAATTCCATTTTCAAAGCCTTTTCTTTTTCTTTTTATAAAATCAAAGATTTCAAATCTAAAATATTATCTTCTACATGAATTCGACCCGACTCACTACTCTCTACTTATTTTTAATTATTTAAGAAGTCAAAATTAAACTGATAAATTAAAAAAAAAAATCTAGGATTACATGCATCTATTTTAATTTTTTTTCAAAATAAGCATAGTGGAAGTCAGAGATTAATCAAATTAATCAATTAAATGATGCAAAAACTTCTAGACCTAGGATCTTATGACATAATATATGTATGTATTAAATCTAAAAATTAAATAACTTGAGATGAAAGGAATTGATTATATCAATACCGATCAAATCCAGATCTGATATAGACAACTATAAAGATCGTATCCCTATACCTTATTATGGGTCAAGAATTCCGCTTGCTATTTTTAAGGTTGAGGTTGTCGCTTCAAGCTATACTGATAATTCAGCCTCTACGGGTTGTCCACACAAAGCATCAATCTGATCGAAAGTTTGATGATCGAAAATCTACGCAGCATGCTAACACCTTGCAGATCCTTCCTTAATGGTTGATCTTTAATCTTCTATCTTTTCTCTTAAACCTTCCAAGGAATGAAGACTTAGAGGAGGACTTGAGAGAGGTCTTCTTCTACACAAAAAACTCAAAAAAATATAGAAGAAGAATAACAAAAACCCTAGAGAAGAACCTCTTCTTCTCTTTTTCTTTTCTCTCCTCTTCTTCTCTTTTTCTTTTCTCTCTCAATAGGACATGCACTAGATTTGTCCTAATGAAACCCCATACCCAAGACTCTTTTATGCCCACAAATCCCATGCCCCAACCACTATCTCTTTATGAAAAGCTTTTCTAATTCCCATGCCCAAACTCCTATTATATAGGGAGATAAGGTAGAATTCTTCTCTAGGTCAAATACCTAGAAGGAATGTCCAAAAGGAGGCAACAAGGGATGCCAACTTTTGTGCACTTCTCATACTTTCCTTAAGGCATGGGATACCTTGAATTGGCACACAACTTCTTCCCTTTTTCTACCAAAAAAATCAGATCAAAATCTAATTTAATTGGCACCATCACATGGAGAGATTGATGAGTTGTCAATCTCTATCAAATAGAGTCCAAGGTCAAAACAAGCTTTGACCTAGTCAAAAACAAACTTCTATCTAAAGAGAGAGGGGCACGTGGGGAAGGCGTGGACTTCTCTGGATGTAAGGGATCTCATACAAAAACCAAGGATGAGGGCATGGGGCAGGGTGAGTTGGCATAAGGAGAAGGAAGAGAATCCTAGTTAAACTGAGTTCTTTCTATGGTCAAACCTAGATTTTAAGCCCAATTAAATTAGAATTGGTGCAACCTAATAAGAATGATCCTAGTGCAACTAGGAGCCCTTAAATTAGATTAAATCATATTGAATTTTGATTAAAATTCTAATCAAATTAGAAGTTAGATGCACACAAATCCTAATTGAATAGAAAATTGATCTTCCTTGCAATTGGCTTATCCCATAAACTAATTAAACTTGACCTAATCAAGTCCAAACCAAATCTAACTAAATCTTATTTAATTAAACTCGATCTTAGCCCTAATGCTCAATCAGATTGAGCCAATTAGCAATCTAATTGCTAATTAATCCTCCTATAATACTTGCACTAGGTCAAACATCAATCATATTGACTATTTGATCCTAGAATGATTCATAATCATTGATCAACCATCCGATCAGATCGAAATATCTAATGTGTGTGATCCTTTAGTTTTGAACCTAAGCCAATAGCATAGAAATAGATTTTTATACCAATAGAAGTGACCATCTAACAATGATATCCGATGGCTAGATAAGTCGAATGTATATAAAGCAACATTCTAGAACCCATGTTAATATAGTTACCATATAATTCATCCCCTTGACCCTAAATGCTCAAAGGATGATTCAAGATTTAATTATCAATCCTAAATAAATCATCCATATTATATTTTAAAATATCAAATCCATCATATGGATTATCCTAGCCAAGATTTTGCTAAATTAAAATATAGTGATGTATTATCTTCAAGCTATTGGAGCGGTCAATCCCATCTTGAATACTCACCAACTTCATAAGTACTTAGTTGTACTCAAAAATCTTCAATCATTGAATTAAAAATTTAGATAGTCCAGCACTAAAGCACATTGAGTTGCTTGCAAGTTACTGTAGCGATCTCAGGTCCTATGAATACTTATACCTATATTCCATCAGAGTAATTCTTGACAGTAAAATGCTCTAGAATTGATCATGTTTAGTGACAATATACCCATACATCTCACATACATGCCATACTAGTGTCTTCACACTCCTTGGTTAAGAGGATAACTAACCCATATGGCACACAACGATCTACACACGATAAATATTATTATCCTAGATAACAATGTATCATTTGGTCATGAACTAATTTAAGGACTAAATGATATATCCTCTTTCTATCGATTATAAATAGTCCTAAGAACTTCATCACAATATAGAGTTCTAAAAAAAAGATGTACATTTATGATGAAAAAGTCATAATAAATATTTTATTTATAATAAATTATTTATATTTACAAGATGAGCTCAACCATCAATAGACTGATGATTAGCTTTGGAACATATTTTTCAATAACTTCCACTTATCCTAAAAACACTCGATATAGTACTTATACCTATTTTTGACTTATGGTTGTCAAACTTCTTTATCGCCAGAGCTTTAGTGAATGAGTTGACTAGTTTCTTCTTTCCATCGATTTTTTGAAGGTCGATGTCATCTTGATTTATGATCTTCCGAACAAGATGATAACAATGCAGAATGTGCTTCATTTATTAGTGTGTCTTCAATTCCTTCATCTGAGCAATGGCTCCAGTGTTGTCATAGTAGAGCAAGACTGGACCATCAAGGAAGGGTGCCACTCCGAGCTTGATGATGAATTTTATTAGCCACAGCTTTTTTTACATCATTGAATGTCACGATGTACTCCACTTTACAAACTGAGTCTGTCATAGTGTGCCACTTGAAATTTTTCCAGCAGAAAGCTCCTCCATTAAGAGTAAATACATAACCCAACATACTTATGCTATCATCATGATTAGATTGAAAGCTGAAGTCTATAAATTTTATAAATTTCAAATCTGACTCACCATAAATCAACCACTGATTCTTAGTATTTTTCAAATACTTAAAGATGATTTTTACAATCTTTCAGTGGTTCTTTCCTAGATCAGATTGGTATCTACTGACTACTCCTAATGAGTATGCCATATTTGGTCTCATACATGTCATGGCATATATGATAGATCCCACTGCCAAAGCATATGGAATCTACTCATACGCTCTCTCTCTTCTGGAGTTATCAGACAATCTTTCTTAGAGAGAAAGATTCTATAGCCTATCAGAAGATATTCTATTTTAAAATTTTTCATGCTGAACTACTTCAGCACAGTTTCTATGTACATGGACTAAAATAATTCAAGTATCCTCTTAGTTCTATCCCTATAAATCTTTATCTCTAGGATGTAGAATGCTTCTCCCAAGTCCTTCATGGAGAATTGAGATGATAGCCATACTTTTTATTTTCTTTAATGTGGGGATGTCATTCTCGATTAAGAGAATATCATCTACATATAATACAAGAAATACCACAACTGAGCCATTTTTCCACTTGTATAGGCAGGGCTCTTTTCCATTTGCCAACTTGTATATGCAGGACTTTTTTTCATTCTCAATGAAGCCATACGTTTTGATCACCTTATCAAAATGCATTTTTTAACTCTAAGATGCTTACTTTAATCCATAAATGGATCTCTAAAACTTACACACCTTGGACTAATCTATGGATGTGAATCCTTTAGGTTGTATCATATACACATCTTCTTTTAGCTCTCCATTTAGAAAAGATATCTTTACATCCATCTACTAGATGGGCAACTATTGCAAGCATAATTCGAGAGGATTTAAGTATTGTCATAGAAAAAAATATCTCATCCTAGTCAATACCATAATGTTGATAGCATTTTTTGATAACCAGATGGACTTTATAGATCTCCACCTTTTTATCTATGTCCCTCTTCCTTTTGAAGACCTACTTACACCCAATGAGTTTAACCTCTTAAGGTGGGTCAACTAATGTCCATACATCATTGACCTTCATGGACTCTATTTTGGTTTTCATGGCTTCAAGCCATTTCTGAGAATCGAATCTCTGCATTGCATCCAAGTAGGTAATTAGAACTTTATCGTTCTTATCGAGTTTGATAGGATCACTATCTCGGACCAAGAAATCATAGTATCTATTCAATTGATGCGGTACTCTACCAAATCACCTCAAGAATATAGGTACATTGGGCTCTGAATTTGATCTAATCAAATTTGATTCAGATAATTAAGTTAGCTTTTCTATATGTCAAACCTTCTTAAGTTCAAACTTAGAGATAACAATTCCTTCACCAAGAAACTTCTTTTCTAAAAAGATTGCCTTAAGATTGACGAACATCTTTTGTTTATCAGCTAGATAGAAATAATATCCTTTAGTTTCTTTTGGGTACCCTATGTAAGTATACTTATCAGACCTAGGTCCAAGTTTGTCTGTTATTAAATATTTGATGTAAGCTAGGCACCCCCAAATCCTAAGGTGTGAGAGTACTGGCTTATGCTCTGTCAATATCTCATATGGAGTTTTAACTACAGACTTATTCGAAATCCTATTTAAAAGATAGCAAGCTGATTCGAGTGCATATTCTTAGAAGAAGATCAACAAGTTGGTAAAACCTATCATAGATCGGATAATATCTAATAGAGTCTGATTTTTTCTCTTAGACACACCATCATGCTGTGGTATCCCTTTAAGAGTCCATTAAGAGAGAATTCTATTCTCTCTTAGATATGTGAGAAACTCACTAGAAAGGTATTACCTCCTCGATCAAACTGAAAAATTTTAATACTCTTCCTAGTTTATTTTTCTACCTCATTATGAAATTTTTTGAACATTTTAAATGAATCCAATTTATGTTTCATCAAGTAGACGTACCCATATCTAGATAGATCGTCTATAAAAATAATGAAGAAGAAATATTCATCTCTAGCACTTGTGCTCATAGGTCCACATACATCAGTATGTACTCGTCTTAAAAGCTCCCTGGCTCTTTCATCTTTTTCAATAAAAGATGATTTGATCATTTTTTCAAGAAAATAAGACTCACAGATTGAAAGTGATTCATAATCATTGACTTCGAGAATTTTCTCTTAAGTCAACCTATTTATTCTATTCTTGTTAATGTGACCTAGCCTACAGTGCCAAAGATAGATATCGATACATTATCTATTCTAGGGTGCTTGCCAATAGAGTAGACCATATTAATAGGTTATGATAAGAAATAGATTTCATTGTTCAAATGTCCAGTAAAAATTGTAAGACCATTCAAAATGATATCATAAATTTTTTTATTAAAATTTCATAATTATTTTTGATCAAAAGGCTTAGAAAAATGATATTCAATAAAAAAAACTAGGACAAAAGTGATAATCACTAAGAATAATAATATGAGATTCAAATACAAGCTTTATGATTTCTAATGCTAGAACTGGATCTGATCTTCTATCTCCAACGTTTAGAAATCTCTTACCTTCTTCGAATCTCCTACTGACCTATAAACCTTGCAATGAATTACAAATATGGTAAAGACTTTTGATATCCAATACTTAGTCAGTAATATCACAAATTAAGAAATTGCAAAGAGTTATCATATAAGTATCTTGCCCAGCAATAGTTTGCTTCTTTCTCAGCCTGATCGAATTCAGAGAGATAATATATTGAGGATAGTTTCTCTTCCAGTGCTCCTGCTTTTTGCAATAGAAGCACTCTGCTTAACTCTTATCGGGCTTGGTTTTCTTGGTCTGGCACTACACTAATGTCCCAGCATGAATCTACACCTTCTTCTTCTTCTTCTTTCTTTCTTAAAGGATTGACAATCAGAAGAAGACCCTCCCACTATACTCATCGACTCTTTATAGAGCTGGTGATCATTCTCAATGTTCTGAAGTGATAATTACCATAAATACACTAATACAAGCATTAATTTATAAATTAATTTAATTTAATTTTTAAAAATTAATATTTTTATTTATTTTTTAAGAAATAAGATCATAAATAGAAAGAGTTTATTTTTTTGATTCAAATGAAATAAATTTAGAATAAATTTGATTTAAAATGGATCCAAAATAAAGATTTAAAATAAATAAATAAATAAATAAATAAAAATAAAAATAAAACCATCTAATTCAGTTGATCGTAGCCTGGTTCATTCAAGCATGGCCCAACACCTACAACCCGCTAGCCAAACCCAGCCTACACGCCTGAGAGCCAATCTAGCCCAGCACCCGACCCAACTGATGTCAGCATGACAGCATAAATCATACAGCTCACCATGGACTGGGATGTAAGGGCATTCTGGTCATTTCTAAGGAAAAGCATGCAATGATTGGATGCGATCTTCGGCAAGCCCAGTCCATGTAGTCCACAGACATAGTAATGATGCGATCTAACGATCTATATCATTCCTAATTGAAATTTGATGGTAGAGGATGGTTTTCAATTTGATTAAGAAAACTTCCAGCATCCTTGAGTGCCATCCAACAGTCTAGGCTTCCTATCAGCTCGATTCGATGGCTAGATCTCTCCTAAAACATGATTCAATGGTTGACGAAAGACTCTAAATTGATTTAAACATCTAGAGCACAATCCAATAGTCAGATCTCCTCCATCTATTGTGATCGGATGGCTAGAAGCCAATCTAACTCGATCTGGGCTGATAAACACTAGTTTTGGATATTTTTTGAGCCTTTGGATTCCTATCTAACGGCCAGAAGACCCAGGACTCAAAGATAACTCTATTCAACATGACCCAAGTAGTGCTTTTAATTGATCTATGCTCGGAATCCTCCATGTATGCTGATCAATATACTATTTTAGTCCCATATCGCCTAACAGCAAAGGATCCTCCTCTCCAGCAACTATTTAAAGACCTGTAGGCCTGCAAAATTCATTATTTCTGATCAATGAGAAGCTATGGTATAGGGTAGGAGTCATGCTTGGATTGATGATTATTTTGAGGCAGACGGTGCCGAGAGAAAGAGCTGGTCTTCTACGCCATCTCTATGCCAACATCAATCCAAGAATAAGATCAATTAAATTCTAGATTTTTTAATTTTCTTTTCCTATTCTTTTTAATTTTTTATTCAAATTTTAAACTTTAGTTTAATATAAAATTTATTTTATGCTCTTTAAATTCATGCTCTTTACTTTTAATTATAATTTTATTTTTATTGCATATAGATGCTAATATCTAGATAGTAGATCTTATTACCCAAAATTTATTTTCATACTATTTAAATTTTTATTATTTAATTTTATATAATTTTAATTTTAATTTTTTGATTTTAATTTTATTTTCAAACTCTTTTCTTTTTTTATAAAATCAAATATTTTGAAACCAAAGCACTACCTTCTCTATGGATTCGACTCGACTTGCTACTTTCCACATATCTTTAATTATTTTAAAAATTAAAATTAAATCAATAAATATGATATCTTAGCAATAACATTGTGGTCTATCAAGTTTTTGGTGCCATTGCCGGGGATGTCATGAGCGTTAAAAGTTTTTTATCTCTTTGATTTTCTTATAATAAATGGTAAATAAAATTTTGATTTATTTAATTTTTTGTAAATATAAGCTTACTAATTTTTTTTGTTTATTTTGCAGAAAAAGAAAGTAAAAGAATTATAAAAAATTAGGATAAGGAAGAAAGCTTCAAATCTTATTTGGTGAGATCAATCCTAGCCTTAGACCTTTTTTTTAATATTATTTACTTATTTTTAAATTAATTTAAAAAATATTCATTAAAATTTAAGTAAAAACTTTATTATCCTAATTGCTTAGAGCATCCATCCTATTAGACTTATTTTTTTACTTTTTTTTGGTGATTGCTAAAGACAAGGTAAGACTCTCAAGTTCAATTAGTTTCATGCATCTAATTTAGTTGCATAGAATTTCTTGTTTGAAATTGGTTATGTATATTCATCTCTTAAATCAAATTAAGGGCAATAACCCATTAATCAAGATAAGATGGGTATTTGATCACCCTTTCTTAGCTCGTAAATAACCAACTAGCATCCCTCATTGATTTAAACCATTAAATTAAAATCAATTAGACATTAGTCCTAGGGATTTGAGCTCATTAAGATAAGAAATCCTAAGAGTTGGACTAGATTAGGATTAGTCAATTTGATTGGTGTCTAAGATAAGTGATTCAGAGACTACATCTCGAAGGAAGGTAGTTATTTAATTAATTTTATTAGCTTACCTGACCAAGATAATTTATGTCTAAGAAAAGCAACGAGGGGACGCCCACCAACCTTATACTTAGTTGGCTAGTCGAATGACTGATCTTTTACTTGAAGGGCTTGAAAGTGATCTTGGCAGTTAGGAGCTATCTAGATCTAGAATAATCCTTAGTCACGATTGATTGTTTAACTTGATTGCTAACTAAACATCAAATCTAAACTTAACTAATTTTTCTCTCTCTTCTTAGTTCTAAGACTTCTTAGGTTCTTTTCTTTTGAACTCTTTTCTCTCTTTTTTCTTCTTTTCTTCTCTTCTCTTTAAAAAATAAAAATAAAAATTAAATTAAATTAAAAATAAAATAAAATAAGATTAATTTAATTTAATTTAATAAATAATAATTATAAATTTAAAAAATTTAAAAATAAAAGAATAATAAAATTTAAAATAATAATAATAATAATAAAATAATAAAATAAAAAATTCTAAACCATACGTTAGGGTTGCATTGGTACATGCATGGTAGGAGATTGCTTTTCTTGATCTAATTGAACCTATCCTAAAATTGAATGGCTGATCTATATTAAATTAGATAATCAAATAGCTGAAAATCATGGAGAACCATCTAGACAGATGAAGAAATATTTTATTTCTTCCATCTATAATTCATCGACTTGTATCCATTTATCTGATATCCCTGCAAGTCACTATGAGATTAAGTCGACCATAATCCAGATGCTCCCATCTTTCTATGGGAATACCAATGAAGATCCTTATAAGCATTTAGATGAATTCTTAGAAATATGCTCTACGATAAAAATCTAAAATTTAACTGATGATGCCCTTAAACTAATCTTATTTTCTTTTTCATTAAAAGATAAAGTCAAGTACTGGCTTGATACAATAGGAAGACCAATCCAAACTTGGGCTAAATTGCAACATGAGTTTCTTAAAAAAATTTATCCCATGGGTCAAAACATTACTATGAGATGAGCCATCATTGAATTTTCTTAGCTTCTAGAGGAACAAATTCATGAGTCATGGGAGAGACTTAAAAATCTTTTTAAAAAATGCCTACATCATGGTTTATCTAAGTGGTAAATAGTTCAAGCTTTTTATGAGGATTTAAAAGACTAGTATAAATAGATGACAGATGCATCTTGTAGAGGTGCATTCATGAGCAAGAGTGAGGATGAAGCTTATGCCTTGTTTGAAATCTTGAGTGAAAACTCAATTAATCATGCTTTGTTATCTTTCTACCAAAAGCGGGTAGGGATCCATGAATTTAAACATCCAAAATCTAGTTCTGAGGCTGACTTAAACCTGCTAGCACCAAAATTAGATAAAGTCAACCTTTTTACCGATCAAATCCTAACCCTAGGTCAACAAACTTCTGTATAATACACATCATCTTCTAATTATTAGGAGATTTATTCTATTTATGCTAGCCCAGTCCATTATGTAAGTAAATATCTCACGACTACATAGTTTTTATCTTTTATTCAAGAACAAGTCCAAGCAGCACAAGGCTACTCCAAAATGATTAATGATCTATTTTCAAATTCATATAACCCAGGTTGGAGCAACCATCCCAATTTTTCTTGGATACCCCAGACTTTGGCTCAGACCCAAATTCTACCAATGCAAAACTTTTAAAATAGACTCCAATAATAGAACTATGCCTATAATAGAGGTCAACCTAGTCAGTCTACCCAGCCATCATATTATAATCAGCCATTATATCCATTTTCTCAATAGACCAATCTAGCCAATGATAGATTTAATTAATTTCAATAATTGATTATGACTCAATAGCAATCCATCACCAAGCTAGAAGGATAAATAGGATAATTAGCTGAGTCTAGCATGAGAAGAGAACTAGGTTAATTGTCTAGCCAACTGATTTCAAATCCCATAAACAACCTACCTAATTTCTATTAACCATCTAGATTCAATTATCAATTCAATGACCCACCTAAGAATCTCCAATTAGAGAATGCCAAAGTAATTTCTGAACTTAGTAAGTGGTAGGATTCTTGAGGACCCATACTAAGATCAGGTGAGAGAGGCTAGTACTGATGCTAGCCAAAATAAAAATTTAGAAGAAGAGGTTAGTATTGAGACTAACCATATAGAAGAACCTAAGCCCAAAATTAGTATTGATGCTGGTTCCAATTTGAGTGAGATAGACAAAGGAAAGAAGAGAGTAGATGAGTTAACTAAGACATATAAATATAGTCCTATTCCCTTTAACCCTAGAAGTTGGTTCTTCTTACAAAAACCAAGGGGCACGTAGTGAAGAGCCAATGGAGTTGTTTAAGCAAGCTCATATTAATTTACCTCCAGAATTGAAGCTACCTTTAGTTATATTTGAATTTGAATGTTTAGAACCAAATGACATCCTTCCAGTGCCCATTGCATTGGACTTGACTCCCAACTCAAAAACTCAATTCATAAGCATTTTAGAAGAACAAATAAGAGAAATTCTTGACAAACAAGGGTCTAGGAATGGGATCATAAACTCTCTTTCCAAAATTAGCAATAAATTTATCAATAAAGAAATCATAAGCTATCTTCCTAAGATTGGCAATCCAAAACTATTGAAATTTGTCAATCCAATATTTGATATGGGATAAATAATCTACATTGAGTCTGGCTGAAGATGGTAAACTTAACACTTGTTAGGAGGCAACCCAATCTTTATTTTTCTTGCATCTAATTTATCTTTTTAGTTTATTTTTTTCGAGACATGTTGAATAAGTTGGAGGGAGAGCCAAATTTTTAAAAGACCCATATTGGATCATAAATACAATGAGTTGGGTATATTCTTTTCTATTCTTTATTATATCCTTTATTTTTCTTTCTTCATTGAGGACAATGTCGAAAAAATTGGAGGAAAGAATAATAAAAATTTTTAAAATTCTTGAAGAAGTTAGTATTTAGCATTTAGACATCCAATTATGCTTAAAAATCGAGTTGAACTAAGCATTTTTATTAAAAAAAATTGATGCATAGATCAAAAAATTTGCAAGATATTGAGGGATCAAGTATTAAAAACATTCAATAAAGATCTAAATCTAGAACATAAATAATTTTTTCTTAAATATTTCTAATTTTTCTACCAACATCAAAGAAGAGTTTACTTTTTGTAGGCTTATATAGGATAACTATACATTTCTTCATAAAAATTACTTATAAAATAAAATAATTTTTAAGTACTTCTCATTGAGTAACCGAGCCTCTTTGCCTAAGCAAGCATTGAGTTTTGCTTAAAAGGGTAAAAAGGATAAAGAAATTCATTATAAAACTAGTCTTAACTCATAGCTTATTTGATTCAAGCTAGTAAGCTTGAGGGATATTTTATACCCAGTGCTCTAAAGTCAACTGATTTGGGAGTCATTGATCCAAAACTTACTACATAAATCAAATAGAAAGCTTAATAGGTTAAGACTCTAAATAGTGATACAATATTAAAAAAATAATTTTTTGTCAAGTAATCGGATCTCATTGTCTAAGTAAGTAATGATATTCATGCCAAAAAGTAAGCAATATAAATAAAAAATTTAATAAATAAAGGATGAAAGTAATAATACACTTATCTATATGAAAGTTTAGATAATTCAAAGATAAAGATGGGGATCATTCAGAAAAAGTTTAGAAAAGTGTAATGTTCTTTACTTAATTTTAATATTAGTAAGTATTAATACTCCGATGATATACCTCATTCACGCTCTACTAAACATCAATGATCATTTTAAAAATTGCTCGGTAAACTTTGAAACTCTAAAGTTAAAAGATATATAAAACTAAATTCTTTCTTTGCTCGAGAATGAGCAAAGCTTAAGTTAAGGGATGTGATAATTACCATAAATACACTGATATAAAAGCATTAATTTATAAATTAATTTATCTTCATTTTTAAAAATTAATATTTTTATTTATTTATTTAAAAAGTATAATCATAAATAAAAAAGCTTATTTTTTGATTCAAAGCAAATCTAATTTAAAATGGATCCAAAATGAAGATTCAAAGAAATGAATAAATAAATAAATAAAAATAAAAAGAAAACTAGCCAGCTCAGTTGAACCTGGCCTGGTTCGATCGAGCACGGCCGAATGCCTGAGCTCGCCAGCCAAACCCAGCCCGTGCAGCCAAGGGCCAATCCAACCTAGCACTCGACCCAGGTGACATCAGCATGACATCACAAATCATGTAGCTCACTATGGACCGAGATGTAAGGGCATTCTGATCATTTTCAAGGTAAAGCGTGCAGTGATTGGATATAATCTTCGGCAAGCCCGATCCATGTAATCCATAGAAATAGTAATTACACGGTCTAACGGTCCATATCATTCCTGATTAAAATCTGATAGGAGAGGATGGTTTTTGGTTTGATTAAGGAAACTCCTAGCATCCTTAAGCACCATCCAATAGTCCAAGCTTCCTATCAGCTCGGTCTGGTGGCCAAATCTCTCCCAAAACATGATCCAATGGCTAATGGAAGACTCTAAATTGATTTAAACATCCAGAGCATGATCCAATGGCTAGATCTCCTCCATCTATCATGATCAAATGGCTAGAAGCCAATCCAACTCGATCTAGGCTGATAACACTGGCTTTTGGTATTTTTTGAGACTTTGGATTCCAATCTAGAGGCCAGAAGACCCAAGACTCGAAGATAACTCTGTTCAACATGACCCATGCAGGGTTTTAAATCAATCTACACCCGAAATCTGCCACATATGCCAATCAACACACTATTTTAGTCCCATATCGCCTGACAGCAAAGGATCCTCCTCTTTAGCAATAATTTAAAGACCTGTAGGCCTCCAGAATTCATTATATTCAATCAAGAAGAAGCTATGGTATAGGGTAGGAGCCATGCTTGGGTTGATGGTTGCTTTGAGGAAGACGGTGCCGAGAGAAAGAGCTGATCTTCTATGTCATCTCTATGCCAACACCGATCCAAGATCAAGATCAATTAAATACTAGTTTTTCTTATTTTCTTTTTCTATTATTTTTAATTTTTTTTTGTATTCAAAATTTGAACTTTAATTTAATGCAAAATTTATTTTATGTTCTTTAAATTTATACTCTTTACTTTTAATTGCAAGTTTATTTTTATTGCATGTAGATGCTAAGATCTAGATAGTAGATCTTAGAACCCAAAATTTATTTTCATATCATTTAAATTTTTATTATTTAATTTTACATAATTTTAATTTCTAGTTTTCAACTTCAATTTCATTTTTGATTCCTTTTCCTTTTTTTTATAAAATCAAAGATTTCAAAACCAAAGTACTACCTTCTCTATGGATTCAATCCGACTCACTACTTTCTATGTATTTTTAATTATTTAAAAAAATTAAAATTAAATTGATAAATATGGTGTCATAACGACAACATTGTGGTCTATCATGAAGCAACCCCAGCAACCCATGGTTGTTGGCTTCAAGCTTTGTCATTCGAAATGAGTAAGGAATGGGAGAAAAGACTTGGGCAAGGAGTTTAGTATTGCATCTTTTCCAACCTACTCATACAAAAAAAAAGTCGAGCTTGCTCAAGCGCTCAATTATCTCGATCATGTACAATACATGATCAATGACTAATGTACCATCCCTCATCTGAGCTTTGAAGATTGTATAACTAGTCTTATACCTCTCAACATCATCGAGAGTGCTAAAAGATTCGTTCCATACTTGAAGCATGTCTTTTGGCTAAGCAGACTCAAACCTACGACTAAACTCATCGCTCATAGCCATCAACATAATGAAATAGATCATGGTTCGATTATTGAGCCACTTCTGGTAAGTATCTCGAACTGTGCCATGTGCATTTGAAGTTGACTTCTTAAGTGCTGGATCTGTTAGTATGTATAGGATCCGTTCATACTTTAGGACAATCTTCAACTTTCGATACTAGCTACCAAAGTTGGATCTGGTTAACTTATCATTATTCAATAATGATCTGACCGACAGGATAGTAGCCATAACTACATAAAGAAAAATAAAAAATTTAATTAGTAAATGATTTATTAAGCCTAAAGATTTGGACTTTAATCAAAAGATTCTTCCAGTATTTTATTTGAATTGATAATTTTTACCTCCCGTTCGAATAATTTTTCTAATTTCTTAGTGCGTACTAGAATCTACACAGACTACACACAAGCTTGACTTTGGCCAATCAACCCATGTGTATCTATGGGTAGGTTCATAATCAATTATTTCTTTAAACAACTTCTAGTAATTTAATTTTGCCTCAAAAATCTAATCAGTAGACTTTGGCCTCCACTGAAAAGGTCCATTAGGTTCAACCATTAACATGACTATAGTTGGTCCATCTAACCAATGAATAATTAAGCCCAATTTTTATTGGTCAACCTAACAATCATTTAGAGAGACACGATCAAGTAATCATATTATGAATGATAATTCCAATAGTTAATAAGCACCAGGCCTTTGGGCCTCCAATGATTATTGAGCTAGTGAACCCATTATCACTCTATTTAATGGGACACTATGATCTAATTATCACCATAACTATTTTATTTTTAAGGATCTAATAATTTTAAAAAAATTGATTAACTCAATTTAAGAGAATAGAAAAGAAGATTAACCAACTAATCACAATCCTTCCACTAACTTTTTTAAGTTAGATTAATAAAGATCAGAGATAAGCCAATCTAAGGGCACCTAAATCAGTCATACTTATTTACGTAGTTGACATGGATCAGCTTGAATTTATCAAGTGATCTGATTAAAATATAATTTCACCAAGAAGGCCAAGTAAGTGAGATTGGTGGAAGGGATATGCCATTAACTCATTAAAGACTGAATCAGTGCAAGTAGCTTCTAATTAAAGACCACCGATCTAATCTACCAAACTTACCTTAGACACCAACTGGTTAATTAATTTTGATTGAATCCAGCTAATAAGCCAAGCTACACTACTTAGCTAAGAATCAAGTTCATTTGGTTCTCGTTAAAGACATGGACTTGATCAACTACAACTATTATAATTAATATACAGAGTTCTTGACCTAATTTAAGATAATATTTGATTAAATTTAGTCATTTATTCTAATTAAATCTATTCTTTAATCTAATCTTAGGTCTAATCCAATTAAGGGACCTAATTCACTCTAACTCATTAACCCATGTGTTATGATCTTTGTCTTAAAATCTTTAATTCATAATTCTAGATCCTAATCAATAACCTTTAATTCTTAATTAAGTGTTGGGCTGAGGGTTGGAATTTAGCATTTGAAAAATAATTTTTATATTTATAAAATATATTTATAATCTGGTTATGTCCACTAAATAGATTGACTCATTTTAGAAATGGATCGGCTCATTTCATTAACATCAACCAATTACATATTTGATTCATAAACAATATGCACATAACATAAACAAAATCATGTATCTACTTTAGATCTAATCTAAACATATTCATCATCATAAATTTAGATTGAAATAATTTTAAATCTACCAAATCATAAATCCCTCAGATCATATCTAACATTTTATGATTAGATTTTAAATCTGCACGAATTAGGACAACTTTTTTATTATAAGGGATAAACCTTATAGTAGCATAACCTCATAAGATCAGTCCATGTGATCTAAATTATTTATTTTAAATTTAAATAATTATAAATTTATTTAGATCATATCTAATATATTTATGATTAATTTTTAGATTAGCATGAACTTGGATAACCTTTTCACCATGAGAGATAAATATTACAGCAAGACAATCTTGTAAGATCAGTCCATACAATCTAATTATTTAATTTTAAATTTAAATTTTAGATTATAATTTAGATCTAATTTAAATAATTAATCTAAAATATGCATCAATATTATGTCAAATAGACCTATGCTCTAATACCAATTGAAGAAAAAATTTAGGATTACATGCATCTATTTTGAAATTTTTTCAAAATAAGCAAAGTGGAAGTCATAGATTAATCAAATTAATCAATTAAGTGATGCAAAAACTCCTAGATCTAGGATCTTATAACCTAATACATGCATGTATTAAATCCAAAAATTAAATAACTTAAGATGAAAGGTATTGATCATATCAATATCGATCAGATCTAAATCTAATCTAAACAACTATAGAGATCGTATTCCTATACCTTATCGTAGGTCGAGAACACCACTTGATATTTTTAAGGTTAAGGTTATCATGGGATGTCCATACAAAACTTTAATCTAATCAGAAGTCTGGTGATCAAAAATCTGCACAGCATACTAACACCTTACAGATCCTTTCTTGATGGTTGATCTTTGATCTTCTATCTTTTCTTTTGAACCTTCCAAGGAATGAAGACTCAGAGGAGGACTTGAGAGAGGTCTTCTTCTTCACAAAACACTCAAACAAATATGAAAGAAGAATAACAAAAATCCTAGAGAAGAACCCCTTCTTCTCTTTTTCTTTTCTCTTTTAATAAGATATGCACTAGGTTTGTCCTAATGAATCCCAGTCAAACTGGGTTCTCTAGTTTTCTATGATCAAACCTAGATTTTAAGCCCAATTAAATTAGAATTGGTGAAACATTATTAAGAGTAATCCTAATTCAACTAGGAGCCCATTTAAATTAGATAAATCATAATTAATTTTGATTTAAATTTTAATTAAATTAAAAATTAGATGCACACAAGTTCTAATTGAATAGAAAATGATCTTTCTTGCAATTGACTTATCCCATAAATCAATTAGACTTGATCTAATTAAGTCCAAACTAAATCTAATTAAATATTATTTAATTAGATTCGATCTTAGCCCTAATGCTCAATCAGATTAAGCCAATTTATAATCTAATTGCTAATTAATCCTCCTACAATACTTGTACTAGATTAAACATTAATCATATTGACTATTTGATCCTAGATTGATTCATAATCATTGATCAACCATCTGATCAGATCAAAATCTCTAATGTGTGTGATTCCATAGGTTTGAATCTAAGTCGATAGCATAGAAATTGATTTCTATATCAATCAAAGTAACCATCTAGTAATGATACCTGACGATCGGATAGGTCAAATATGATATAAAGCAATATTCTAGAACCCATGTAAATATGATTATTATATAATCCATCCTCTTGACCCTAAATGCTCAAAGGATGACTCAGGATTTAATTATCAATCTAAATAAGTCATCCATAATGTATTTTAAAATATTAAATCCATCACATGGATTACTCTGGCCAAGATTTTTCTAAATTAAAATATAGTGATGCATTGTCTCCAAGCTATTGGCATGGTCAATCCCATCTTTATCACTCACCGACTTCACAAGTATATGACTGTGCCCAGAAACCTTTCATCGCTAAATTAAAAATTGAGGAAGTCCGGCACCAAAGCACCGTGAGTTACTTATAAGTCACCATGGTGATCTCATATCCTAGGGATATTTATACTCATATCCCATTAAAGTAATTCTTGACAGTAGAATACTCTAGAGTTGATCACGTTCCGTGATGATGTACCCATACATCTCACTTATATACCATATCAGTATCTCCATACATCTTGATTAAGAGAATAACCAACCTATATAGCACACAACGACTTACACTCAATAAACGTTATTGTTCTAGGTAACAGTATATCATTTAGTCATGAACTAATTTAAGAACTAAATGATAAATCCTCTCTTTATCAATTCTAAATAGTCCCAAGGACTTTATCACAATATAGGAGTTCTAAAAGAAAGATATACATTTAAAATGAAAATATTAAAATAAATATTATATTCATAATAAATAATTAAATTTATAAGTTGAGCTCAATCGTCAACAGACTGATGATTGGCTTTGGTACATATTTTTCAATATAAACATGGTATCTTAATAATAACATCACGCTCTATCAGTCCTTGAATCTTATTGAGGAAGGTTTTGAATGTCCTTAGATCTCATCAAGGATAGTCACTCTAGGGCCTGGTTGCCCAACAACTCTCCTTCATTAGGAATAGTACTCTCCATGAGGAATTCAGTCAGTACTTGGATCTTAATCACTGATCGAGAATAGAAATCTATGTCAAACTCTCCAAGCTCTATGGCCCACTTCGCCATTTTTCTTGAGGTGTTGGTCCTTTGAAGGATCGTCTTTAGACGTTGTTCAATGAGGACGACCAACGTACGGGCTTGAAAGTAGGGTCGTAGGCACTCTGTGGAGATGATCAATGCATAGACAAGTTTTTCAGCTCTGAAGTATCATGTTTCCACATCTTAGAGGAGCCTGCTCGTGTAGTACACCAGCTTCTACATCCCTGCATCTTCTCAGATTAGGATCGAGCTAATCATGTTAGGTGAAATAGCTAAGTACAATAATAACTGCTCACCTTCCTTGGGTTTGAACAAGAGCGATGGCAATCTGAGGTATCGTTTGAGCTCTTTGAAGGCTGTTCAATAGTCATCCATCCACTTGAAGGCCTTCACTTGTCTTATTATCTTGAATAAGGGACAGCATCTCTTGGCCGATCAAAAGATGAATCGATTGAGAGTGGTCACTCATCCAGACAGGCTCCAGATCTCACACTTAGTGGATGGATGCTTTAAGTTGAAGAGTGCCCAAATCTTTTCGAGGTTGATTTCAATTCCATGTTGTGTAACCAAAAAGTCGAGAAATTTTTCAAATGCAACCCCAAAGACATACTTGCTGGGATTCAGCTTTATTTGGTGTGCTGTAATTCGGTGAAGGCTTCCTCAAGATTTGCGATATGTTGATCTGCTTTCTGGCTTTTTATGAGTATATCATTGATGTAGACCTCTATATTATGATCTATCTAGTGCTTGAACACCTTGTTGATGAGTCGCTGGTATGTTGCTCCTACACTTTTCAAATCGAAGGTTATCATTTTGTAATAGCACAAACCTTTATCAATTATGAATGCAATCTTCTCCTCATCCTCAGACATTATCCGAATCTGGTTGTAGTCCGAGAAGGCATCCATGAAGCTCCATAACTAGTGGTCCTAGGTCACGTCGATGAGCTGGTCGATCCTTAGAAGGGGAAAACTATCCTTCGAGCAAGCCTTGTTGAGGTTGGTGAAGTCGATGCAAATTCTCCACTTCCCATTGAGCTTCTTGACCATAATGATGTTGGAGATCCATTCCAGACATTGTACTTTTCAAATGAACCTCACCATCAGTAGCTTGTCGACCTCCACATCGATTGTCCACTAGAACTTAGGGGCAAAGCTCCTTTTCTTCTAGTGCACCAGGCAGTATCCTAAGCTCACATTCAACTTGTGAACAATAATGTCTAGAGGAATACCTAGCATATCTGCCATCGACCAGGCAAAGATGTCTTCATTGGCTCAAAGGAAAGCCAGTAGCTAGTCTCTATACTTGGGGGTCAGCTGAGAACCAACCCAAACGAACTTCACCAGATCATCTTTAAAGGGGATGGTGATGAGCTCTTTCATGGGCTCATCTCAAGACTCTGGTGCTTCAACCTGATGGTCCTCAATTGGTAGGGCCTCTACTGGCCTCTTGTCCTTTATCATGGTGAGGAAGCATTATCGAGCGAGCGTCTGGTCCCCACGGACTTCACCGACTCCCCTGCGGGTTAGAAATTTCATCACTAGGTGATACGAGGAGATAATCACTCGGAAGGCATTAAGTCCTAGCCACCCTAGGATGGTGTTATAGGCAGATGGTATGTGGATGATGAGGAATGTTAGCTACTCGATCCGTTGCCATGGCTCCATTCCGATGGTCATAGGTAGGATACTTTTTCTTTCTACCACCATGGAATCTCTTGAAAATCTAACTAAAGAAGTGCTTACTCACTTAAGCCGATCTAATGGGCATTTCATTTTCTAGAATGCATTATAAAATAAGATGTCTATCGAGCTTTCATTATTAACAAGAATCATTTTTACATCAAATTCATGACTATCATATAAATGACAATAGCATCATCATGAGGAGTTTGGACTCCCCAAACATCATCATTAGAAAAAAAATAGAACTGCATGTCTACTACCTTTTTAGGCTCTCAATCTAGTCATCCCCTCTCTGGCCACCCTGGAGGTCTGAGATCATGTTGATGATCTCGACAATTGGCCGATCGCTAGTGTCACCCTCTTCGGCACGACGTCGTGGCTCCTTCTTATGCTCTCTACTGCACTACTCGTGGATGAAGTTTTTGAGGTAGCCTCTATGGATAAAAGCCTTGATCTTGTCCTTCAGCGAGAGGCACTCCTAGGTATCATGATCATGGTCATGGTGGAAGCAATAGTACTTTTGCCTATTCCACTGGATTGATAGAGTTTTCATCGATGAAGGTACTTCTTGCCCTTAATCTTCATAAGAATCTAGGCTCGAGGGGTGGTCAATGGGGCTTAATTATTGTAGCGCCGAGGGTGGCTCCTCTATCTTGGAGCCTTCGATAGTCCTGAGCACTCTATCGCTTTGGTGGTCTCGTGTGCATCCTCCCATGCATGCTTCTTCTTACTGAGGGTCCATCCCTCTTCCTGTCGACAAGCCATGTGCCCTTCCTTAGCCTACATATAGTTGTGGGCCTAGGCCAGGAGGTCAACATAGTTTCTCGGATACTTCTTATTGAGGGAGAAGATAGGACGCTCGTTGTAGAAGTCTCACTTCAGGACCGACATGGTGATAGCCCATGCATCTCTAACGTGGCTACATTGAAGTGGGCCGCATAGTCACACCAAGACTTTTCTTCTTCTTGGTGGAGAGAGAATAAACTATTCGAAGTCCTGGATAGCTAGTGATAAGCACTTGATATATTATAATAAGAGGCATTAAATGTTATTGGATTGTATGTATATTAGTTAAATTTGATGCTTCTTGGTTTATTTTATAGGTAATTAGGAGATTGGGTTCATAGGATCCAAAATGGCTCAACCCAAGGTAAATCAAGCAATCCATTAGAAAGCTAGCCATGAAGGGAGAAGATCCAAAGGCTGTCATGTGTGCACTCCATCCAAGAGCTCTCAATCCAAGCACCTATATTGGAGATCCAAGTCACTCCAATCAACAATTTAGAAGTAAGTGCAGAAGATCCAAGGATCAAGGCTCTAAAACTTCCTCTCACATGGATTCAAGGATTCGATCCAAAGGCCAACAAATACTTACACCATCCAGCAGCTTGGATTGAAGGTGTCTATTATCAAAGAGTTTTCTTGAATCCATATGCCTTCCCTCATTTCTTATCTACTCCATGCACCAAATAAGGAATATCCCATCTCTCTCTTTCAAAATCAGCACACATCTCTCTCACTTGAAATCCAAAATCAGCACCCCTATCTTTCTTAATTGCTTTATGTCCCAAAAAAGGCAGCTCCTTCTCCTTTCTTGCTTTATTTGATTTCATCCAATGCACAAACTTCTCTCAAATTCATGCCTCATGAGATGCCTTTTAAAATTTAAATTTCAAGCCTTCTTTATCTCTCTTACCACCTCATTTTTTTATTTATAATTTAAATAATTTAATTTTTAATTTTTTGATTTTAGATCTAATCATATCTGATGTGACATATAAAATTTTTTAACATCATATCATAAATAAAAATAAAATCAGATCTAAGATAGATTCGAAGAACTGCTAATGCAGCTCTGATACTAATTGAATAAAATGTCCTATTTTTTGACACAGGATCGTTCAAATCTAATTAGATCTGAAGGAATATTTCAAAAATTTTTCTTCTAAGATCATAATCAGATCTAAGACATCTCGAATCTGATCCTTTAAGATCTGATATTAAGATTAAAATAAATTAAATCTAATTTAATTTTATATCTTATTTTGGGTAGTCAGATTACCTTGCGATGATCCTGATCTATCCTGAGGTTCTGGAAGGAGCCATGCACGCACCTGCCCTCTATCGATATCCACTCAAGCAAGATCTGGACATCTTCTCCTTGCAAATATTTTCTCCAAAAATCAGATCTGGATCTGATCTAAAGAACCTTCAAAATAACTTCTAAAGGCAATCTATTCGTCTCATAAACACCATCGTGTAGATGATGAAATCTTCTCAATATTAATTGGATCTTCTTCTCAGATTTATTTCCAACCTTTAGCACTTAGAAGAAGGGGAGAGAGATGATCAGAGAGAGCATGGAAGATGGAAGGGGCAGCAGCCTTTTGGGTGAAAAATAAAACTTGCGTTAAAGTTCCTTGGCATGAGAAGGATTTATATCAAATACCAATGCCAAAAGGAGTCCCATTTGACCAAAATAACTATTTTATTTTTATCATTGAGACTTTAGGTCTTATTCCCCATGTAGAGTATCAGATCTTATCTAGTTTTCATGCCAAAAAGACTTCAAAAAGGTGTCATCATGAGTAGATAAGGAAGAGTCCACTGCGCCTAGGACTCTTCCCTCAAAAGTTTGATCTAAATCAAACTCTATCATAACTTAGTCTAGGCATCTTCAAAAATCACAAAATTTGGTACACCCAATGTATGACTCATGCCCTATCACATAGCTAAAAATCAAATCAAAATAATTTCAAAAATTTTTTTTAAAAGTATCTGATTAGATGACCCTCAATTCTCTCAAATAGGTCAACTTTTGACCCTAATCCATTTGCACTATGAATGAATTTAATTTCTATAATTAATCTAACCTGGACTTATTCTAGTTAGATGAAAATAAACCTATTCAAAATATAGAAATAAGTTAAATCAAATTTGACTTGGTTGTGATGAATTAGAAAGATTATAGAAGAAGAAAGTCAGGCTTAATTGTGTGCTGGTACGATTATCTTGAACCTGATTGGATCTAACCCAAATCAGTCAAACTGAGTTAGCTCAATTGATGACATCCAAATCTAAACCCTTATTTGTGTGATCTAGTTAGGTTCAGTTTCATATGGTAACGAGATATATCGTAATCTCTATCATCGACATCATTGAAACACCTTTTGATGGATCAAAACTTTTTTGATTCATACAATTAAAATGATTGATCATCACAATCATTCTAATTGCTTCCAAAATCCATAGTGATACCTAGTAGTATATGATGGCAATCCATCAAAATTGAAAGCGAACCTCTCGGTGTAGCTACCTATGTGATTGGATTCTTCTATCTTGAGCCCTGACTAGATTAGGGTTAAGGTAAACTTGTCAAACCCAACATCCATCATATGAATTAATCATTCAATTCGAGTTTAATATGAAACCCTAATAGAAACTATTTTTATCATCTTCACACTGCCATGGCCAAGGTCTTATAGACTCAATCTCATGATTATCATAGGGTTGCTCCTTATTTACCGAGGTAGATAGATCTCCTATTTGTGTAATCCAATTTCTATAATGAACATGCTATAGCTAACATACACCTTAGAATTTTGAATGGCTAGGAGAAGGAGTTATGGCATAGTCAAATTATAACACCCTCAAGGTGAATTATCGATGCACCTCAGGTCAAAGAACCAGACACACCACTGTAGCATCGAGTCAGTCATTGACGAGAAGGTAGACTTTCTTATGACTGCTCGAGGTGGTCATGCTTAACGCCCTCATTCTCTAACAAGTATCTATACTCTCACTCCGGTATCTCCACACCATAGACTCAAGACACATCTATCCTAAGAAAGTAATCGTACACCAATCTTTCAGATCGATCACCATCCTCGTAATGATCCTACGATCGAAAATAGTTTATGAGTTAATTATGAAAATTCATGTCTTAAATTTTCAACTGTTGAAAATATGAATTATCATTACCATTAACTCAAAAGAGGTATCACAGATATTTTTAAATATACACTATGATAGAAAATAATTTTTTTATTAATTTATAGTCAAAATTATAAAATTATTCTTAGAAGTGTATTATAAGCGATAACTAATCTAGCTTCTAGGGCACACATCTAACACCTTATCCTTTCTTGCTTTATTTGATTTCATCTAATGTGCAAACTTCTCTCAAATTTATGCCTCATGAGATGCCTTTTAAAATTTAAATTTCAAACCTTCTTTATCTCTCTTACCACCTCATTTTTTAATTTTTTTTTAAAATTAAAATATCACATGCCATGATCTTATTTCTCTTTTTGAATTCAAATAAAATTTCATTACAAAATCACTATCTTTTCTTTTCTTTTCAATATCAAATCAAATATCACATAAAATCATCTCACCCTTACTCTTTTTAAAAACTTAATGCCCTTCCTCCTCTATTTAAACACCCCGATTCCTCTCCCATGGAGGCATCTATCCTTCCACTCCCAAAAGTTTAAAAGGCTATCATCCTCTATCTCTTCTCTTTCTTCCACTTCTCCACACCACTAAATCTCAGCCACTATCATTGTCCCTTATGTTAGATGTGTGTCCTAGAAGTCAAATTGGCTAACATTTATAATACACTTCTAAGGATAATTTTATAATTTTAATTATAAATTAATAAAAAAATTATTTTCTATCACAGTATGTATTTAAAGTGTATGTGATATATCCTTTGAGTTAATGGTAATGACAATTCATATTTTCAAAGAGTTAAAAATTTAAGATATGAATTTTTATAATTAACTCATAAACTGCTCTCGACTGTAGGATCATCATAAAAATGGTGATTGATCCAGAAGGTTGGTGTACGATTACTTTCTTTAAGAAGATGAGTCTTGAGTCTATGGTGTGAAGATATTGGAGTGAGAGTATATATACTAGTTAGAAAATGAGGATACTAAGCGTGACCACCTTGAGCATTTATAAGAAAGTCTACCTTCTCATTGATGACTGGCTCAATGTTAAAATAGTGTATCTAGTTCTTTGATCTAAGGTGCATCGATAATTCACCTTGAGGGTGTTATAGTTTGACTATACCATAACTCGATCTCCTAGCCATTTAGAATTCTGAGGTGTATGTTGGCTATAGTACGTTCATTGTAGGAATTAGATTGCACCAATAAGGGATCTACCTACCTCGGTAGATGAGGAGTAGCTCAATGATGATCATGAGAATCAAGTCCATAAGCCCATGGCCATGGCAGAGTGAAGATGATAGAAAGACTTTCTATAAGGGTTTCATATAAAACTTGAATCGAATGATTAATTCATATGACGGATATTGGGTTTGACGAGTTCATCTTAACCCTAATTCTGTTGGAGCTCAGGATAGAAGAACCCAATCACACAGGTAGCTGCACCGAGAGGTTTACTTTCAGTTCTAATGGGTTGCCACCATATATTGCTAGGTGTCACTGATGGATTTTGGGAGTAATTAGAATGATTTTGATGATCGATCATTCTAATTGTATGAATAAGAAAAGTTCTGGTCCATCGAAAGGTATTTTGATGATGTCGATGATGGAGATCACGACATGTCTCATTACCATATGAAATTGAACCTAACTAGATCACACAAACAAGGGTTTGGGTCTGGATGTCATCAATTAAGCTAACCTAGTTTGATTGATTTGGATTAGATCCAATCAGGTTCAAGGTAATCGTGCTAGCACATGATTGAGCCTGACTTTCTCCTTCTGTAATCTTTTTGATTCATCACAGTCGAGTCAAATTTGATTTGACTGATTCTTATATCTTGAATGGGTTTACTTTTATCTAACTAAAATAAGTTCAAGTCAGATTAATTATGAAAATTAAATTTATTCCTAGTGCAATTGGACTAGGGTCAATAGTTGACCCAATTGAGAGAATTGAGGGTCACGTGATCAAAAAATTTTAGAAAATTTTCTAAAAATTATTTTTCTCTAATTTTTAGGTATGTGATAGGGCATAATTATAGTTTGGGTGTGCAAAATTTTGTGATTTTTGGAGATGACTAAACTAGGTATTTATAGAGTTTAATTTGGATCAAACTCTTAAGGGAAGAGTCCTAGACGCACATGGACTCTTCCTTATCCTTTCATGTCGCCACCTTCCAGATGGATTTTTGGCATCAAAACTAGATGGGACCTGAAGATTTTCATGGAGATCATGTCCAAGGTCTCAATGGTCTAATTAATAAGGTTTTTGATCAGAAAGGGACTCTTTATGGTGCTATGTCTTGTATAAGAACTCTTCTCATGAAATTGCCTCAACGTAATTTATTTTTTTCATACCCAAAGGAGTCTTTTCTCTGATATCCATGCCCCCTCTATCCTCTCTCTCCCTCTTTTATACTTGCCTAAAATGTTAGGCATAAATCTGAGTTGAAGGTCCAAGATTTTTGGCATAAGATTCAGCATCTATGCGACGTTGTTCATGAGACGAATAGACTGCCCTCAGAAGTTATTTTGAAAGCTTTTCAAATTAGATCCAGATCTAATTTTTGGAGAAGAAATTTATGAGGAGAACACATTCAGATTCCTTTTGAGTGGATATTGTTAGAGGCTAGGCACATGCATGGCTCCTTCCAGAACCTCAGAAATTAACAGGATTATCGTAGGATAAATAGATTACCAAATCAAGTACTTAAAATTAAATCTGATTTAATTTTATTTTTAACTTTTAATATTAAATCTCTATGATTAGATCTAAGAAGTCTTAGATCTAATTAAAATTTTAAAAAAAAAATTTAAAATATTTTTTCAGATCCAATCAGATCTGAACGATCCTGTGCCGGGAAAATAGTTTTTTTATTCAATTGGTATCAGAGCCAGGTTACAATTCTTCAGATCTATTTTAGATCTAATTTTATTTTTATTTTTAATCTAATATTAAAAAACTTTAGATATCATATCAGATGTGATTAGATTTAAAATTAAAAAAATTAAAATTAAATTATTTAGATCTAATATGTATGAGATGCATGACTAGACTGGGAATAAAATAGTTCTATATGTAGTCTAATATAATCATATTTTTAATTTAATTAAATATAATTTTAAATCTATTTAATTTTTATTTTTTAATATTATAATTATTATAATTAGATCTAAGAAATAGAAAATAAAATTTTTAATTTTTAATTTATTCATATGTGATATGAAAAGATGCATGTTTAGACTAGTTATAGAATAGTTCTATAAATTATCTAGAATAGTTTAATTTTAATATGATTAAATTTAAATCTATTTTCTAGATGTTATATATAATATTTTAGATCTAAAAAATATGCATGTTTAATTTAGTAATGATATATGAGATGTATGCAAAATATGTATTAGTTAGATCATTAATTATATATGT
Source organism: Cocos nucifera (assembly GCA_006176705.1). NCBI lineage: Eukaryota > Viridiplantae > Streptophyta > Magnoliopsida > Arecales > Arecaceae > Cocos > Cocos nucifera. Next base: position 2,016,177 of record QRFJ01000076.1, read on the forward strand.
GATATATGATCTAGATCTAACTAGTTTTATAGTTTCAATTATATTTTTTATTAAGATATTTCTCTTGGTTGTCCGATCATAAGAATAAAAGTAGGATTTAAAAACCCTCTTCTTTCATTTAATGAGGTGTTCTTATGGCGTGTAAGGGTGCTGCGCATTCATCCTTAATCAAAAATCAGAACTTATTTTTCTGCAAAACCTTAGATTCTAAAATCCTAGGATTTTGATACATATTTTCTTTTATGAATCCAAACTTAATTAAGAATTAAGATTATGAAACTAATTAGATCTAAAATTAAGAATTTTTAGATCTAAGATATTTTCATAAAATTGAGTTTGGGCTTGGGTAGCTCAGTTAGGTCTAGTGGTTGATCAAATCGAATCAAGAGTTGGTTAGGTGGGATCAAGAGTGCTTAAAATTGACCAACCCAATAGTTGTAAGTCTGGGTCAAGGTCGACTCACAGCCATATGTGATCGATCCAATTAAGACCTAATTTGGCTCCATAGTTCAAACCTGGATTGTAGGCTAATCCAATTAGTTCTGATTCGATAATTTAGTGTCTAAGGTAAGTTTGGTAAATATGATCAATTAGTTTTTAATTGGAAGCTACTCGACCTGAATGCATTCTTGTCGAGTTAATGGCATATCCCTTCCATCAGTCTCATTTATCTGACCATTTGTGTCAATCCAGTTCTAATTTGAGGTGACTAACAGTTCGAGCTAATTCATGCCACTAGGCTTGTCATAACCGTTATGACTGAGTCAAATCTAAGAGACCTAAATTGAATCTCTTTAAGAAAAGATTAAGTCAATTGGTCTTCCACTATTGTAAATGTGCGGGCTCTTTTCGAGGTTGATTGTTCTCGACTGGTTATAATGGCTCAATTGCACCGAGAAGATGCAACCACATCTATTAGGCATTGGATGCTATGAGTTGGAGGATAGGTTGGGCTCAATATTTTGGATACGATGATGGATCCAATCAAAAATCTAATTTGTGCAAATGATGGATCTGACTTAACTAAGAAGTGGATCAATATTTTGGATACTATGAGATTCATGAATTAGAGACTAGGATTAGGTGCACCATGATTAAAAAATTATTGGATAAGAGTTATCCACTCATCGATTGATCCATCATCAATAACTGTTAGATGAGGTGGTGAGCCAGTCGGTGGGACTGCACCATCCACTAGAAATTAATTGATCATGAAGATTTTTGCATCTTTACTCAGGAAGTGTAGGGATCCAAAAAAATAATGAAAATCTAATTTATTTAAAAATAAAATTTTTAAATAAATTGATTAAGTATAATTATAAAATCTAACAAGAAACTTAGACTCTTTATAGAAAAATATCTGCGTCCAATCCACTAACCTATATCCTGGACACCCATAGACTGATTGGACCCAACTTCAAGAATTGGCTTCGAAACTTCAAAATTATTTTGGATTCTGAGAAGTTGACTCATGTGTTAGAATAGGATCCTCCCACTTTACCAGTCCGTCCATTAACAGATTAGAGAGCATCTCTAGAGAAGTGGATGGATGATGATAACAAAGCTAGGTATTACATGTTGGGCTTGATGTTTGATGAGCTCTAGCACCAACATGAAGATATTAAGGCTAGTCGCCAAATGTTGGCTCACCTACAAGAATTGTTTGATGAACAAAGTAGCGCAGCCAAATATCAAGTGACTAGAAGACTTTTTAAGGCTCAAATGCATGATGGGCAGTCGGTCCAAGATCATTGTCTGATGATGATCAAGGACTTAGAAGAGCTTGAGAAGCTCGATGTCAAGTTGGATAAGAATTTATAGATTGATATAATTCTGCAATCCTTGACTGATGTGTATGGACAGTTCATCATGAACTACCATATGCATAAACTATAGAATACTCTAACAAAACTTATGAATATACTGATTACTGCTAAGCTTTCTATGAAAGATTCTAAAGGCTCAATACTTGCTATAGAATGGACTTCTTCCAAGAGAAAGTCTTTTGGAAAGAAGAAGAAGTCCATGAAGAAGCAGAAGATGGATGGTGGGAAAAAGAAGAAGATAGAGCTGAAGAAGAAGGCCATTAATAAAGAAAAATATTTTTATGGTAACATAGACGATCATTAAAAGTGAAACTATCTCTTGTACCTGGCCAGCCTAAAGAACAAGAAGAAGGTAGGTCCTTCTGAAGGTATGCTCGTTATAGAATTAAACCTTACAGTTTCTTCTGTATCTAATTGGGTGCTTGACTCTGATTTTAGTGCTCACTTATGCACTTCTATGCAGGGTCTTGAGGATAGCAAGAGGTTGAGGGATGGTAAGATGATCCTATGTATCGAGAATGGAGCAAGAATTGCTGCAGTGATCATGGAAACCTATCCTCTGCGATTACCATTAGGATTAGATTTAGTTTTTAAAGACTATTTTTATGTGCCTACAACATGCAGAAATTTGATTTCTGTTTCATATTTATAACATAGAAAGGCTATGTAATTAGTTTTCTTAAGGATCATTATAATATTTTTTATAAGAAAATAAAATTATAAGTAGTTACCTTATAAATGGTCTCTATCAGTTACATATTGATGTTTCTATTTTTAATATCGAGCAAAACATAAATGCCATAGGATCAAAATGATCTAAGGATAGTCTAAATGATAGGTATCTATGACACTTCAGGCTAGCTCATATAGCGGAAGATAAGATTAACAAATTAGAAAAATTTGGGCTATTGAGTCTGTTGACTTTCGAGTCATATCCGATTTATGAAGCATGCCTTCATGGCAAAATGACCATGCTTCCTTTTGTAGGATATGGGGAAAGGGCCATAGACCTACTTGTTCTAGTACATACCAATGTGTGCGGTCTATTTGATGTGCCGACTAGAGGCAACTTTGTCTACTTCATCATCTTTATCGATGATTTATCTCGGTATGGATATATATATTTGATGCGACATAAATCTGAAGCTTTTGAAAAGTTCAAAAAATTTAGACATGAAGTAGAAAAATAAACTAAAAAATTTATTAAGGTTCTTCGATCAGATCGAGAAGGTGAATAACTTAGTCAAAAATTTCTAAACTATCTTAAGCAAAATGGTATAGTCTCTCAATGGACTCCATCTGAAATACCTCAACTCAACGAAATTTTAGAACGAAAAAATCGGATCTTATTAGATATGGTCTGATCTATGATAAGCTTCATGGACCTTCCTGAATTTCTTTGGGGACATAGTCTAATGACTGCTATATATTTACTGAATAGGATTTTTTCTAAAATTATTTCTATCACACCGTATGAGATATGGCATGGTAAGAAATCAAGTCCGAGTCACCTCAGAATTTGAGATTGTCTGGCTTATGTCAAGAGATAATAGGCAGATAAGTTAGAGTATAGGTCCTTTAGAGCTCGATTCATAGGATATCCTAAAGAATCATTGGGATATTATTTCTATATTTTGGAAGACCATAATATGATTGTAAGTCGACATGCCATCTTTCTTGAAAAATAGTTTATTCAAGATGGTGGCATCAAAAGGCAGATTAGGCTCGAGGAGAAAATCTCTCATGAGCAATGAGCTAAGGATCCTATAAAACCCAATCAGATTGAACCAGTCCAATCACTACCTCCTCCACCTCGTAGATCAGAAAAGATTTTTCATCCTCCTGAAAGGTACTTAGGTACTATTTCAGAGGATGTAGAGGAAATATTCCTTATGAAAAATGAGGTTCATGGTGATGATCACAAAATCTATGATGAGGCGATATTAGATATCGACTCTGAGAAATGGTTAGAGGCAATGAAGTTAGAGATTAACTCAATGCGCTCCAACCAAGTCTGAATCTTAGTAGATCCACCTAAAGATATAGTACCTATTGGGTGTAAATAGATCTACAAAAGAAAGATAGGTGCAGATGAAAATATGGAGACATTCAAGGCTAGGTTAGTGGCGAAAGGGTATAGTCAGCGTGAAGGCATTGACTATCAGGATATCTTTTCATCAGTAGCCATGCTAAAATTCATCCATATATTGCTTGCTGTTGCAGCCTATTTCGATTATGAAATATAGCAGATAGACATGAAAACGATCTTCTTAAATGGATATCTTGAGGAAGATATCTATATGAAACAGTCTTTAGGTTTCACATCCAATAATATTGATCATAAGATTTGCAAGCTGCAAAGATCCATCTATGGACTTAAGCAAGCATCTCGAAGCTGAAATGCTCATTTCAATGATGTGATCAAATCATTTGGATTCATCAAGAATGAGGAGGAACCATGTGTATTCAAAAAGATTAGTTGGATCGCTATTATCTTCCTCATACTGTATGTGGATGACATCCTCCTTATTGAAAATGATATTTTCATATTGACCATAGTTAAAATATGGTTATCAAAAAAGTTCTCTATGAAAAACCTAGGAGAGGCATCCTTTATTCTAGGAATTAAGATCTATAGGGATAGACCGTATATGATGCTGGGTCTCTTACAGAAGATGGACATAGAGGAGGTACTAAAGAGATTTAGCATGAAAAACTTCAAGAGGAGATTGGTGCCCTTCAGACATGGTATTCATCTCTCCAAGAAGATGCGTCCCAACACACCTGAGGAGATTAAATGCATGAGCAAGATTTCTTATGCTTCGATAATAAAGAGCCTCATATACGCCATGTTATATACACGACCTGATATCGCCCATGCTGTGAGTGTTATGAGTAGATATCAGTCGAATCTAGATGAAGAGCACTAAACTTCTGTGAAATATATCCTTAAGTACTTGAGAAGGACTAAGGATATGTTCTTGATTTTTTATAATGGAGAACTTCAGGTTTAGGGTTATACAGACTTAGATTTTGTCTGATATAGATGATCAAAATCGATATTTGGTAGTCTATTTGTGTGTAATGATGGTGCTGTCAGCTAGAAGAGTTTCAAACAGACTGTGATAGCAGATTCCACCATAGAAGCAGAGTACATCGCTACATCAAAAACTGCAAAGAAGGCATTCTGGTATAAGAAGTTCGCCATAGAACTCAAAGTGATGCCATCAGATGCCGTTCCTCTGTACTGCAACAACAATGGCACCATAGCCCTAGCTAAGAAGTCGAGGTCTCATCAAAAATCTAAGTACATCGAGCGATGATTTCACCTCATTTACGATTACCTCGAGAAGGGTTACGTCGAGGTCAAGAGAGTTGAGTTTGTAAATAATGTGGTAGATCCACTGATGAAGTCTTTAGGTCAGTAAAAGATCGAAGCCCACCTTAAGAAGATGGGACTTTGATTTGTAGCCAATGGGCTTTAAGTCAAGTGAGAGTTTGTTAGATATGTGCCCTAGTAGCTAAATTGGCTAACACTTATAATATACTTCTAAGGATAATTTTATAATTTTGACTATAAATTAATAAAAAAATTAATTTCTATCACAGTGTGTATTTAAAGTGTATGTGATACATCCTTTGAGTTAATGGTAATGATAATTTATATTTTCAAAGAGTTAAAAATTTAAAATATAAATTTTCATAATTAACTCATAAACTGCTTCCGACCGTAGGATCATCATATGGATGGTGATTGATCCGAAAGCTTGGTATACGATTGCTTTCTTAAAGTAGATGAGTCTTGAGTCTATAGTATGGAGATACTGGAGCAAGAGTATAGGTACTCGTTAGAGAACGAGGGTACTAAGCGTGATCACCTCGAGCATTCATAAGAAAGTCTACCTTCTCGTCGATGACTGGCTCGATGTTGTAGTAGTGTATCTGATTCTTTGATCTGAGGTACATCGGCAATTCATCTTGAGGGTGTTGTAGTTTGACTACACCATAACTCAATTTTTGAGCCATTTGAAATCCTAAGGTGTATGTTGGCTATAGTACGTTCATTGTAGGAATTTGATTGCACCAATAAGGGATCTATCTACCTCGATAGATAAGAAGTAGCACTATGATGATCATGAGAATCGAGTCTATAAGCCCATGGCCATGGCAAAGTAAAGATGATAGAAAGAGTTTCTATAAGGATTTCACATAAGACTCAAATCGAATGATTAATTCATATGATGGATATTGGGTTTGATGAGTTCACCTTAACCCTAATTCTGTCGAGGCTCAAGATAGAAGAACCCAATCACATAGGTAGCTGCACCGAGAGGTTCACTTTCAATTTTGATGGGTTGCCATCATATATTGCTAGGTGTCACTGGTGGATTTTGGAAGTAATTAGAATGATTTTGATGATTGATTATTCTAATTGTATGAACAAGAAAAGTTCTATTCCATCAAAAGATATTTTGATGATATCGATGATGGAGATCATGACATATCTCATTACCATACGAAACTGAACTTAACTGGATCATACAAATAAGGGTTTGGATTTGGATGTCATCAATTGAGCTAATCTAGTTCGATTGATTTGGATTAGATCCAATCAGATTCAAAATAATCGTGCTAGAAAATGATTGAGCCTGACTTTCTTCTTCTGTAATCTTTTTGATTCATCACAATCGAGTCAAATTTAGTTTGACTCATTCCTATATCTTGAATAGATTTATTTTCATCTAACTAAAATAAGTCTAGGTTAGATTAATTATAAAAATTAAATTTATTCTTAGTATAATTGGACTAGGGTCAATAGTTGATCCAATTGAAAGAATTAAGGGTCACATGATCAGAGAATTTTAGAAAATTTTATAAAATTATTTTGCTCCAATTTTGAATATGTGATAGGGCATGAGTTATACTTTGGGTGTGCAAAATTTTGTGATTTTTGGAGGTGCCTAGACTGGGTTTTGATAGAGTTTGATTTGGATCAAACTCTTGAGGGAAGAGTCCTAGACGCACATCGACTCTTCCTTATCCTTTCATGCTACCACCTTTCAGATGGATTTTTGCATCAAAACTAGATGGGGTCTGGGGTTTTTCATGGAGATTAGGTCCAAGAGTCCCAATGGTCGAATTAATAAGATTTTGGTCAAAAGGGGACTCTTTATGGTGCTATATCTTGTATAAGAACTCTTCTCACAAAATTGCCTCAATGTAATTTATTTTTTTTATATACAAAGGAGCCTTTTCTCTAATATCCATGCCTCCTCTATCCTCTCTCTCCCTCTCTTCTACATGCCTAAAAAGTTAGGCACAAATCTGAGTTGAAGGTCCATGGTTTTTGGCACAATATTCAACATCTACGCGATGGTGTTCATGAAATGAATAGGCTACCCTCAGAAGTCATTTTGAAGGTTTTTCAAATTAGATACAAATCTATTTTTTGGAGGAGAGATTCATGAGGAGAAGATGTTCAGATCCTGCTCGAGTAGATACCGATAGAGCTCAGGCGCGTGCATGGATCCTTCCAGAACCTCAAGATTCAACAGGATCATCGCAGGATAATTAGATTACCAAATCAAATACTTAAAATTAAATCTGATTTAATTTTATTTTTAACTTTTAATATCGTATCTTTATGATCAAATTTGAGAAGTTTCAAATCTAATTAGGATTTTAGGAAAAAAAATTTGAAATATTTTTTCAAATCCAATCAAATTTAAACGATTCTATGCTAGAAAAATAGATTTTTTCTTCACCTTAAACCTTCCATAACTCTAAGACACTTCCACTTGTATTTTCTCTCCTTCATGCCATTCACACCATTTTTTCTTCCATCTTCAAAACTTGACAAGGGTTGTAGATTTAAATTCCAGTGGAGTCCAGGTGAAGAAGACGAAGATGATTTTAGAATCCATAGAGAACTAAGCCTTTAATCTCGAAAAAGAGATGATACTTGTAACCAATTTATTTTCTATGCATACATTTTGTATTCTTATTACATGCAGTTTATAAATCATTTAATTTTTTTTTAAGATAAGGGTGCATCATTCTTATATGCTTTATTATTAGATTTGGTTATTCAAACAATCTATGTTTCCTAAAGACACATTGTGATCTAAGGATATAGTATGTACTTGAAAGAGATAGATTATCTTAAATAATTAGATCGATAATCAATTTTCTTTCTTCTTATGTATTCTATAGTTGAATAATATATCTTTCCAAGAGACGAGTCATGACCTAAGGGTACGAGTCGTGCTCAAGAAAGAAGAGTTAAGTTAGATCAACTTAAACCTCACACACCACCATTGCACCATAAAAAGGAGCACCAAAATCTATTTTATAAAGTAGATTCGAATTTCTGAGGTCTTTATCTTATTGAATTATTTTTATCACTTAGTTTAAATTTATTTTGCTACTATCGCACGATTTTTTTAAGTTTTCACACAAAAGTATCCCTTCTTTCTCTCATTTCAAAGTAATCAATTCAAGATCCTTATGGATATGATCTCGACTCATCCTAGCCATATAGAATTGAGTTAGAGTTTATATTTGACTACCTCACAATAAGCGATCAGCTGGACCCGGATACTCCCAAAATGAGTAGTGAACAAGTGTCTGTGCTGCTTAAAAGAGGAGATGGATCCCTGTTGGAGCCCAAAATACCATGTCTTGTTCATCTTCTTCAAAGTGGTAGGAAGGCTAGGCAAAGGAGGGTATCCGACATGCCCTGAAGCATCATAAGATCCTGTACCCCTCTAGGTAGTCCAGAGGATCGAAGGAGCCATCATACGGCTCCAAAGTAGGCATCTTGAATCGATGAAAAATTAGCTGCTAGAGGATCGAGTGGATAAAAGGTGGCCAAAAACTAAAGCTGGAGGGCTCTTCATTTCCTTCGCCATCAATTTAGATTTGGCCCAATCTGTGCTCGATCTCGTGGACCTTCTACTCGAGGTCCTTCTTGCAGTGGGACTTCTCAGGATGAGGGGTGTGCCCCTTCGTCGAATCTCCACCAGAGAAGGTGGGAGACCTTCGACGTTGGCCCCTGCAGGTGGACCCATGTGAGATGGTTATCATCTCGAGGCCGAGCAACATGTCATGCATGGCATATTCTCTGGATCCATGGATGGATCTCGGTGATTGTATTGAGATGACATCATAGGGAAAGTGGGCTCAGGAGGTGGCCACTGCTCGACCAACTATTATAGATGTTAAATAGCATTGGTGAGGACTTGGACCTATCTGACCTGAACGCCAAACTATTGGGGCCCTGCGATCATGGGGGATTGCATTTGTTCCATGAGCCCATTAGAGGTGGATGGGTGGGCGGCTCCACCTTGACTCCTCCAGGTTGATTTCCGGTGGGTAGGCAAAGGAGCGATTTTAGCATACCATTCTTCTCTTTCCTCGATTAATTTACTAGGGATACACCCTTTAGTGCTAGTCTATTGCATTAAAACTCTGAAGGGCTAATATGGCTGCTGAGCGAGCTTCAGAGGTGGTGAAGACCGTGATGCCAGAGCGACCTACAAAAGAATGTCCTTTTGCCGAGGGTTTCTCCTATGGGGGAATATTTGATGTTTAAGTCAGCTAGAGCTTTGAGCAATAGTGGAAGAAAGAAAGAAGAATGGTGTGGAATGGAGGAAGAGTTGCCTCTTTTTTCATTGCCTCTCTCGGGTGTCCCATGATTACCTCTTTCTATAGGAGATCATCAAAGTTTTTTGTGTCCCTAGCCCATAGGCCATCAAGATAGATGGCATGATTCCTTGGTCATAGGCATCTGTCGGACGGGTGCCTGTCAAGTTTGTTAGTTGTGGGCATTTGCCAGGCGATCACCTACTAGGTTTGTTAGTCATGGGCGTCTATCAGCCCGTGGCTCTGTAGGATGTTAGGAGATCCGATGGAGGCCCATGTGGCCAAAGAGATTAGGCCAAAGTCAGAGTTCAGCTAAAGGATGACGTATTTATTCCAGGCCCTGGTTGAGGTCTCCCAAAATCATTGGCATGGCTTGTACCTAAAGGTTGGGCCAGATCTGACCTAGAGGTCAGAGGGCATCTTTGCCATGATGCTTGTGGAGTGCTAATGTCAAGGGCAATGATTGGCGTGGTTCTAACCTAGAGGTCAAGCCGACTCTAATCTAGAGGTCAAGGGGCATTCTTGCCATGTTGCCCGTGGAGTGCTGACATCAACGATCATCCACTTGTTGTTGTTACCACTGGTCATTGCCTAGAAAGTGAGCCCCGAGGATTTTGGTCTTGGTAGGTTATCCCCATAACAACTGCCACTAAGTAGAAGCACATCCTATTAATTTTAAGATAATAAGCTTCACCTTCCTATCGTCAAGTATCTTCTTATATTCGAAGATATGCTCGATCTGGTCTAGCCAATTAAAGAATATCCCTATTTATAGATTATCTAAATATTCAGATAAATCTATATTGATTAATTTGAACCAGCGGATTGATCGCTTGAAGAAATTGCTATGACCTTCATACCGATAGATGAAAAAATTATGATGAAAGGGGTTCTCAAAATCTAAAGCATCTTCTTTAGTTCTGGTCACCAAATCCCACCATGAGACATATGCCTATAATGAAACAAGTGGTCTTGCTTGATGTCCAATTGTGTAATAAAGTTCTCTGAGTGTTTAAATCTAACCTGCATTATGTTGTACATTTATTGGCATTTACTTTGTAGTTTAGTTGGGGTCATGAGAAGAAGAATGGATGAGATTGGAAGGATAGATGGCATCCATTTATCATTTGATTTAAAAAATTTTAAAAAAGATAAATAAAATTAAAGAATTATCCAGCCACTCTAGCCCACCAATTTGCATCTTCCTAAACTAAGATGATGCAAAGATGGATGGATGGAACATATAAGGGGCACAATTTTTCATTCATTTTATTTATATATATTTTTATTTTATCTATATTGTTAATCCTATACTATTAAATTATTATTCTAATTTTAGTACATAATTTTCATAATTATAAGTAAATAATTGGAATGGTCTTCTATTTTTTTATTTCTATTTACTATTTTTAGTTAACTATTTGTAAAATATTAATTAACTATTTAAAATAAATTTATATAATTATTATATACATATTAATTCATATATAATTAATTTATAAAATCAACTATTAAATTAAATTTAAATTAAATGTTTATATATTTTTATATAATTATAAATTATGAAGATTATTGGTTTATAAGTTGCTTCATTTCTATAGTATAAATAAGTATTATAAATTGAAAATGATAAATTTTTTAATCAAATGATAGTTTAGTTAAAATATTATACAAATATCATCTATTTTTTCTTTTATTCCTTCTATACCAAAAAATAAAGGAAATTTTATTTATCCTCTTATACCAAATAGAGGAAAAGGTCCATCCATTTTCTCTCTCCTGCATTCTTTCTCCTCCATCTATTCTTTCTTCAATTGACCCTTCATAGCAAATAAAGGATTGCTGAACATTAAAAGGTTAGCATTGATGAACATATGGTTTGACACATAAGACATGACCTCATAGGCGGTGCCATCAATGCGAACTTGATGTCTTGATGTTAGGGCCATGCTTCTTAGTGCACATGATAGAGGCTTGAACATGGGATTCCCTTGTGGGAGTGAGAATGAAGACAGCCATCTTTTTAGTGGCCGAGCAGAGGTACCCGATATCTTGATGGATGATTTAAGGATTGTGTTGTAGACATTAATGTGGGTAGAATGTGGTTGGGGAAGCACTGGAGGAAGTTTTCATGGGCTGTTTTGAGGACTCCATGCCCGCAGATGGCAAGAGGAAGAGAGGACGATTCTGAAATAAGAAGACAGCGAGGCACAACAAGCTAGCTAGCTCCTAAACGCTGCTGATGGTGGCTGTGAGAGAGGTGAGAATGCGTTAATTAATTAACTAAAAATAATATTCCTTCAAAAAGAAATCTGAAAGATTTTTTAAAAATTTTTAAAATGTAGAGGGCATTTATGTAATATGAGAAAAGTAGAGAGGGACAAAAGATAATACCACCTAAAAATTCTATGCTTAAATGTGGTTGCTCTCTAAATACAACCGTTCATGAGAAGAAATTATTAGATAGATTTATTTTATCATTCATAAAATTAATAAAAAATCTATATATTAATTAATTTTTTTTAATTATTAATTTTGATTGATCATGCATAGATTTTTTTTTTAAAAAAAAAAATTATCCTAACCCTCTTATATTGCATATTTATATTGCAGTCAATGCCAGATAAATAAGTATTGGTCCACGTGACATCATATGCCTTACGTGAGTAGACACGTGGATACTCCCTCTTTCTCGTAAACAGCTCTAGATATTATGGTTGATATCCTTATGAAGTTCCTGGAACCCTCTTGATTGTTTCAGAGAAAAGCATCACCAACTATAGTTTCTAGATAAACAAAAACAGGTACAATATGGTGAAAAATTATCTGTTGGACTGGTCCAGCGGATCAGTCCAACGAACAATTTCTCCATCTAACGAGACCTGGACCTCGGGCCTTCTCATCTTCTTGCCGATTCCTCAACACGCGTGAACCTCGGATACACTACCTCTCTGGCACGTGTCCTCCTACGGTAATTGACTTGGCTTACATCCGTAACCGTGTTGAACCGCGTTCTTGCAAAGAATGCACGCGAAGGTAACACCATGAGTCCATGACCTACCCGTGAAGGCGGCTTCACAAGCCCTGACTTGCAAGCTACGCGACGGATCCTAACCTGCCGCTAAAGTTTCCAACCCCTATATAAACCGTCTATCCTGGACCTGATAAGCTTCGAATTCCTTCACCAGCTAAACTTGCCAAGATTTGTCAAAAGGGCCTCGACAATGTCCCACGTCCCTGCGTCTCTTTGCGACTCCTCTCTCACCCTCTTCCACCTTGCTATCTCCAGCTCCGATCCTTGGCCTTTCTCTCTCTAAACCTTTAGCTTTTGTCGCTCCCAACTTCAGAGTTCTATCTATATAATTTCTTTATTGTTGGCCTTATTTCCTGTCCTCTTGGTTCTTTCTATTCGATTCTTTCCGTCTTGGAGGCTTTTTTTACTTTTCTTGGAAGGATGAGGGGTGAAGAGAAGTATCATCATTTACAACACCACCAGAATCACCATCGTTTGCGAAGCTTTCACCTTCATGCGCTGCACCTTGGCCATAAGCACGGGCATGAGAAGGGAATTAAGAGTCCGGCGACGACGATGCCACCGAAAGGGCGGTTGGGGATAAGGGTGGGGCAGGAAGGAGAGGAGCAGCAGCGGTTCGAGGTGCCTGTGGAGTATCTGAAGCACCCGCTCTTCATGGGGTTGCTGCACGAGGCGGAGGAGGAATTCGGATATGAGCAGAACGCAGCCATCACCATTCCCTGCGGCGTCGATCACTTCCGTGATGTCCAGGACACCATCAACCGTGACTCCGCGACCGCTGCTGCCGCTCACCACCACGGCCACCTCCCTCACCTTGCCGGCTGTTTTGGGGCTTGAAGATTTTATGTTGGTTTTGTTTCTTTTATTTTCCAAATTTGTTCTTGGAATTTGGGAAGTGAAAGAAGATTGATGACGATGAAAAGCATATCTATGGTTCATATCCCAGATCCAAGATTACGAGAGATATCCCAGATCCAAGATTACGAGATACTTATGAAAAACTCTATGTTCAATTTTAATTTAAATAACTAAATTAAATATTTTATATATTAAAAAATTAAAAAAATATTTTACGAATTATATGTAGAAATAGAATACAAGATAAAATTCAATAACAGATTATAAACAATCAACATATCTTAAAATTTTTGAACAGTCATCTGATGATCTGCACTGTATATCCTACAAAAAAAGAATGGACTATGGATAGATTTTTCTCTTCTTCTCCTCCTAATGCCTGCCTCTTCAATGGAATGACTTCTACTCTTAGAGCGTAGAGATCTTGATACTCTAGAATTTCTCTACAAACTATATTTAAAGAAGTAGAGCGGAGATCTAGTCCAATTAGAAAATTCTAATGGATTCATCCATCATAGAGCCTATTAATTGGGTTAAGCCTATATCGATATCTGCTATATCATATGACTAAGACAATAGGATCCAAACAATATGATCACAGATTATTTCGGGCTCCTTAATCATTCATTCAGACGACAACTTAGTCCATATTTCGTAACAAATCAGAAATCAAAATCAGTCTATAATCAATGAAAGTCCATCTTATGAGAATTTCTAACATTCTCCCACTTGGACGATAATAATTTAGACTATTTTTTTATTTATTTAAAAAAATATTTTAAATATAATATGTATAGTTCAAAATGACTCTCGAGCTAAGTGCACCTCATGTGGCAACATATGTAAATATTCTGAATGAATAACATCTTTAGTCAAAAATTCGATCCGCTAAAACCACTAACGTTGAATCACAGCAGTCTTAATACCATTAATTGATATAAGATCTCTTTATGGTTACAAATGTTTGTAATCTTATCGAAATAGATTCTAATGATATAGTATGTATAGTGTGAACTTTGTACTCATGTGATCTAAGCATGCAAAGTCCATCATCAGTCTACTTGATGGTTTTCAATGAAACTGTTTTATGCTTTCCAATGAAAGCTACAAGAAGCTTATGTCATCATAAGCGAAAACTTTATGCTTAAGACTTTAATATAAAGAATATTTACAAACAACCATATGTGCACAAAATGTAAATGTCATACTTTATTAAAAAATAAAAATATACTACATTCGTATGATGTTTAATCAAAAACAATGCTCTCACTAACTAAATACATCAAATGATTGCAATAAATTCATGTTTTCATCATATTTTTCAAATATAGTAAATCTCAGTTCTTTGGTTAATGGATCTGATAGCATTGCATCAGTCTCTATATGCTCAATGACAATATCTCTCTTTTTAACAAATCTCTGACTGTAAGATATTTTATTTCAATATATTTTGAGGCACTGAAATTTTTATTATTCTTTAAAAAAAACACAGCTATACTATTATCATGATATATTTTAAATGATTTAGAGATGGAATCAACAATCATAAGTCATAAAATAAAATTTTTCAACTAAATAACATGAGTTACAACTTTCATAACAAGCTATAAACTCTGCCTGCATGGTAGATGATGCCATAATAGTCTATTTTGAGCTTTTTTAAGAAACAGCCCCTCCAGCCATCATAAAAATATAACCAAAAGTGGATTTCATATCATCCACACAACCAGCGAAGTCGGAGTCACAACATCCAATCACATCAAGGCAATCAGTCCTATATATGAGTATAAAATCTTTGATTTTCTACAAATATCTCATGACTTTTTTAGCTACTTTTCAATGCTCTATGCCTGGATTTGACATATATCTACCGAGCACACTAATAGCATATACAATATCCGATCTGGTGCAAACTTGTGCATATATCAAGCTATCCATGACACTAGAATAAAGCATATTTTTCATAGATTTTCTTTCTATATCATTTTTTAGACACTGATCTTTACTGAATTTATCTTTCTTAACTATAGATATATCTCCAGGTTTGTAGTCATGCATACCAAATCTTCTTAAAATATGATCAATATAAGTCTTTTGAGACAATCCTAACAAACGATGACCTCTATCCCTATAAATTTCAATACCAAGTATAAATGAAGCTTCTCCAAGATCCTTCATATCAAAGGTCCTGGATAGTAAATGTTTAGTCTCATACAATAAAACTGTATTATTACTGAAAAGCAAAATATCATCCACGTATAAAATAAGAAAGATGAATTTACTCCCACTCATCTTGAGATATATGCATTGATCCACTTTATTTTCTATAAATCCAAGAGAATTCATAATATTATCAAACTTAAGATACCACTGTCATGATGCTTGTTTAAGATCATAGATGGATTTCTTAAGTCGACACACCATATATGCCTTTCTATTTTCAACAAAACCTTTTGGCTGAGTCATATAATTTTTTTATTAAGATCACCATTCAGAAAGGCTATTTTAACATTCATCTAATGAAGTTCAAGATCAAAATGGGCTACCAGTGCCATAATTATTCTGAAGAAATCTTTGCAAGAGATGGGAGAAAAGGTGTCATTATAATCTATACCTTTTTTCTGTGTGAATCCTTTTGTAACCGGTCGAACTTTAAAATACTTAATATTTTTATTGGAATTTCTTTTGGTTTTAAATACTCATTTACACTTTATGGGTTTAAACCCTTTAGGTAATTCTATCAACTCCCATACTTCATTATTAGCTATGGACTATATCTCATTATGCATAGCTTTAATCTACTTATTTGACTAGAAAGATGCAATAGCCTAATCATAAGAGACTGGATCGATCATATGATCAATGTCATAATCATTTTCATCCAAATAAACCACATAGTCATTGAAAATTGCAAATCTTCTTTCTCTAACTGATCTTCTTATTGGTATATTATTAACTGACTGTGGAGGTATTGTGATCGGCTGAATTATCTGCTATTGTTCGACTGTTCTTTTAACAGGATAAAATATGATCTTCTATTGAATAACAAGTATAGAAACAATAACATGTCCTTCTTTCAATATGTCATTTTTAGTATGAGAGCATGTGCCATCATCCATATTTTTTTCTAAAAATTTGGCATGAATAGACTCAACAATCTTTGTGTCTCTATTAGGATAGTAGAATCAGTATTCTTTAGAGTTATCTGGATAGCCAATGAAATAACAACGAGTGGTTTTAGGCCCAGATTTACTTTCTAATAGATTATAAATTTTAACATTAGTAGGACAATCCTAAACATGAAAATGATTAATGCTGGGCTTCCTGCCTATCCATAATTCAAAAGGTATTTTTGGCACTGCTTTATTGGAAACTCTATTTAAGATATAGATGGCAGTTTTTAAAGCCTCACCCCAGAGATATGTAGGTAAATTGCATCCGTTCATCATGCTTCTAACCATATCCTTAAGAGTGCGGTTATACCTTTCAGCTACACCATTTTGCTCAGAAGTTTCACGCATAGTGTATTGGGCAACTATCCCACACTCCTATAAGAATTTGATAAATGGTCCTATTTGTTGGTCGGATTTACTATATTGACCATAATATTCTCCACCACAATCAGATCTTGCTACTTTGATTATTTTCTCATGCTGTTTTTTAACTTCAGTCTTGAAGATTTTAAATTTATCAAGTGCTTCTGACTTTTCTTTTAAAAGATAGATATATCCAAAGCAAAAAAAATCATCAATAAAGGTAATAAAATATTTACTACCATAAATAATAGGTTCCAAAGATCTACTAATATCTGTATGAATGAGCTCTAAAAGGTCATTGCTATGTGTTAACTTCTTTCTTTTAGTTTTTATAAATTTGCTCCTAATACAGTCAACACAGGTATGAAGGTCACTGAAATCAAGAGAAGGAAGAATTTATTATCAATTAGCCTTTGAATTCTTTCTTTAAAAATATGACTAATCATTTATGCCATAACATAAAGAATTTATCTTTAGTTAATCGTCTTTTAGGGACAATGGCATCAACATGCATAGAAGAGAAATCATTCCTACTGATAACATTAACATGATATAATCCATCAATAAAAGACCTCTACCAATAAATTTAGAGTCAAAAAATAATTTAATTTTTTTATGACAAAAAATTAATTTAAAACCACTAGAATCAAGTTTAGACAGAGAAATCAAATTCCATCTCATGGACGGTATATAAACAGTATTTTCTAAGATAAGTATAAAACCAGACTTTAATTTTAGCTTAATATCTCCAATAAAATCAACTTGAACTCTTTCTTCATTTTCTATGAAAAGATTCACTTCATTCTCAGTTGCCTTCCGTTTGGTTATGCACCCCTGCAAAGAATTAGTGACATGAATAGATGCCCCACTATCTAACCACCAAGAATGTAATGGAATATCTATTAAACTGAATTCAAAACAAACAAAGGTTAATGAGTTACCTCCTTACTGATTCTTCTTTTCTAACCAATTCTTATATTTGAAATATTCAGCTTTCTTATGACCTTTCTTCTTGCAAAAAAAGTACTTGAAAGTTTTCTTAATAGTAGCTTGAGGGCCTCCAGAATTTTGATTTTCACTCTTAGGATTGTGAGATTGACCATTTCTTTTGGGACCATTTTTCTTCTCTTTATAATTGAAACCTTTAGGATGTGGCTGATACACTATATTAGCACTCTCACCGTTTTTCCTAAGATGTTTTTCTTTTTCTTAAGCACATACTGAAATAAGTTTATTCACACTCTATTTATCCCTCTGTGCATTATAAGTTGTTTCAAGCTGATTAAATTATGCAGAAAGAGAATTAAGGGCTTGATAAACAATAAAGACTATTGGGATAGGTATATCTAGGCTATTAAGTTTGGATGCAATGCTTTCCAATCTCATGATGTGAGCTCTAACTCCACCAATATCATCATATCTCATGTTAACTAACTTTTTCATCAGCTCTCCAGCCTCAGCTTTATCAAATTCTATATACCTCTTACTTACGGTATCAAAAAATTATTTAGCATTTTTATTGTCAAGTATAGCATCCAAAATGGAATCAGATATGGATCTCTTCATAATCATTAAGCTCAACTTATTTTCTTTCTTCCACTTTTCATAGACAGCTTTCTGTTCTGTAGTACTCTGATCAGTTATTTGAGATAGAGAATTATCACATAAAGTAATATCCAAATCTATCAAATCCAGTGCCAATTCAATATCATGTTTCTATCTTTTATAATTTGTTCTAATCAGAGTTTTAATTGGAGAAATGGTGTTATTAATTGCAAAGATGCCAACTACAAAACAAACTTAATGTAGTTAAGTAATGGATAAATTATAGGCAATTAACATGCTTAAAAAATTTTATAAGCATTATTTTAATGAGAGCCCTTGGTGCAATGCCATGAACTTGAAGGAAAATCCTGATTTCTCGGTCCAGATTCGTCCAGATCTGATTAGATCAAGAGATATATTTCAAAAAAAATTTTCTTGATCTCAATCAGATCTTGATATATTTCAGATTTGATTCTTATTATTTTAATAATAAAATAAAATAAGATAAATTAAATCAAATTTAATTTACCTGATTTGGGTAATCCTATTATCCTGTAGATGATCCTGATTGCAGCGGAAGGTTCTGGATCTTAGCCACGCAAGCGCCTGGCCTCTACCGGTATCCACTCGGGTTGGATCTGGAGATCCTCTTCTTCTCTATCACACCTCCAAAAATCAGATCTGGATCTGATCTGGAGGATCTTCAAAACTCTTTTGAAGATCTGCAGTCATCCTTTTGCAGCAGCGCAGCCTTCTTGCTTTTGATCGCCTTTCCTTGATCTGAATCGCACCAACCTAAATCCAAAACACTTTTGGACGTGGAGAGCAAGGGGAGAAGAGACTATGGCATGGAGAAGGAGGGGAGAGGCAGCCTTGGGGCGTGTCTAATTGCATTCGAATTAGGGTTGGGCGCAGGGTCTTATTTATAGACCTCTTGTGATCCAACTCCTCTTCCTCTCAACCAATCACAACCCTTTGTGAAATCAGATCTAAATCTGATTGGTTGGAATAGAGACCCCTGGATTCCTCCTTAGAGGGCGCCTAAGACCAGTCAAACTGGATTCTTAGTAGAACTCTGATTGGAATCCAAAAGGGAGGTGGAGTCCTTGTCCAACAAGGACTCCTAGGCGCCTCCTACTTGGGCTCACGCCACCCTTGGCGTGCGCCCTTCTCCTTGCCAGGTTCTGGCAGGGGGACAGGCCCCCACCAGCTCTCCAATAGGTGCATGACATGTGGTCAAAAGTCAAAGGGTCAATGGTCAATGTTTGACCAGTCAAAGGTAGACTTTTGACCAAAGTCAAAGAACAAGAAATGGCAGGTGACCAAAAATGGCAGGTAATGTCTTACAAATAAGACAACCTTATTCTGACTTGGACAACCTCCAGTCAGACCATATGAAGGCCTCTGATTGAGCACAAACTCCTTTGGCTCAGTCAGGACAACTTATTTATGATAGTAAAAGAAGAACGTTAGGTTCAATCGAGTGCTAGCACGATTTTCCTTGAACCTAATTGAATCTCATTCAGATCAATTGAACTAGATCAGTTCAATTGATGATCACCAGATTCAAACCCTTGTTTGTGTGACCCAGTTAGGTTCAGTTCTGTATGGTAATGGGATATGTCATGATCTCTATCATCGACATCATCGAAACTCCTTTCGATGGATCAGAACTCTTCTGATTCGAACAGCTAGAATGATCGATCATCTAAATCATTCTAATTGCTCCCAAAATCCACCAGTGACACCTAGCAGTATATGGTGGCAACCCATCAGAGCTGAATGCGAACCTCTTGGTGCAGCTACCTGTGTGATTAAGTTCTTCTATCTTGAGCCCCGATCAGATTAGGGTTAAGGTGAACTCGTCAAACCCTAGTCTCTGTCATATGATGTAATCATTCGATTCGAGTCCAATGTGAAAATCTAAATAGAAACTCTTTCTATTATTTCACTCTGCCATGGCCATGGATTTCTGGACTTGATTCTCATGATCATCATAGGGCTGCTCCTCTACCACCGAGGTAGATAGATTCCATCTTGATGCAATCCAGTTCCTACAATGAACATGCTATAGCCAACATACACCTCAGGGTTCCATATGGCTAGGAGACCGAGTAATGGTGTAGTCAAACTATAACACCCTCAAGGTGAACTGCCGATGCATCTCAGGTCAAAGAACCAGACACACTACTGCAGCATCGAGTCAGTCATTGACGAGAAGGTAGACTTCCTAATGACTACTCGAGGTGGTCACGCTCAGTGCCCTCGTTCTCTAACGAGTACCTGTACTCTCGCTCCGGTGTCTCCACACCGTAGACTCAAGACTCATCTACTAAAGAGAAGCGATTCGTACACCAACCTTCCGGATCAATCACCATCCTCGTGATGATCCTATGGTCGGGAGCATGTTTATGAGTTAATAATGATTATTCATGTCTTAAATTTTCAACTCTTGAAAATATGAATTATCATTACCATTAACTCAAAGGATGTATCACAGACACTAAATACACATATGTGATAGAAAATAACCCATTTTATTGATTATAGTCAAAATTATAATTTTGCCCCTAGAAGTGTATTACAAGTGTTAGCCAATTCTGGCTTCTAGGGCACATATATCTAACAATCTCCCACTTGTCCTAAAGCCAATTGGCTACAAGTCTAAGTCCCATCTTCTCAAGGTGGGCTTCGATCTTCTGCTGGCCCAACGGCTTTGTAAGTGGGTCTGCCACATTATCTGCGGAGTTGACTCTCTTGACCTCAACGTAACCCTTCTCAAGGTAATCGCGGATGAGATGGTATCGCCGCTCAATGTGCTTGGACTTCTGGTGAGACCTCGGCTCCTTAGCAAGGGCTATGGCGCCATTGTTGTCGCAGTAAAGAGGAATGGCATCTGATGGCATTACTCCAATTTCTGCAGCAAACTTCTTGTACCAGAATGCTTCCTTTGCAGCCTCTGATGCAGCTATATATTCTGCTTCCATGGTGGAATCTGCTATCACAGTTTGCTTGGAACTCTTCCAGCTGACAGCTCCACCATTGCACACAAACAGACTTCCAGATGTCGACTTTCGATCATCTATATCGGACATGAAAGTCCGAGTCTGTGTATCCCTGAACTTGGAGTTCTCCATTACCAAAGACCAACATCATATCCTTAGTTCTTCTCAAGTACTTAAGGATACATTTCACAGAAGTCCAGTGTTCTTCACCTGGATTTGACTGATATCTGCTTGTGACACTCACAGCATGGGCTATATCAGGTCGTGTACATAGCATGGCATACATGAGGCTCCCTATTGCAGAAGCATAAGGGATCTTGCTCATGCGTTCTATTTCCTCAGGTGTGCTGGGGCACATCTTCTTGGAAAGATGAATACCATGTCTGAAGGGTATTAATCCCCTCTTAGAGTTTTCCATACTAAACCTCTTTAGTACTTCCTCTATGTACATCTTCTGTGAAAGTCCTAGCATCCTATTCGGTCTATCCCTATAGACCTTAATTCCTAGAATAAAGGATGCTTCACCTAGGTCTTTCATGGAGAATTCCTTGGACAACCACATTCTTGACTGATGTCAACATGGGAATATCATTCCCAATAAGGAGGATGTCATCCACGTACAATACGAGGAAGACAACAGCGCTCCCACTGACCCTTTTGAAAACACATGGTTCCTCTTCATTTTTGATGAAACCAAACTTTTTGATCACATCATTGAAACGAGTGTTCCAGCTCCGAGATGCTTGCTTAAGTCCATATATGGACCTTTGCAGCTTGCAAACCTTGTGATCAGTATCACTGGATGTGAAACCTAGCGGCTGTTCCATATAGATATCTTCCTCAAGATATCCATTTAAGAATGCCGTTTTCACGTCCATTTGCCATATTTCATAATCGAAATAGGCTGCAACAGCAAGCAATGTGCGGATGGATTTTAGCATAGCTACTGGGAAAAGGTATCCTGATAGTCAATGCCTTCGCATTGACTATAACCTTTTGCCACCAGTCTAGCCTTGAATGTCTCCACATTCCCATCTGCACCAATCTTTCTCTTGAAGATCCATTTACACCCAATAGGTACTATACCTTCTGGTGGATCTACCAAGGTCCAGACTTGGTTTGAGTGCATCGAGTCAATTTCTGACTTCATTGCCTCAAGCCATTTCTCGGAGTCGATATCTGATATCGCCTCGTTGTAGGTTTTGGGATCATCACCATGAGCACCATTACCTACGAGGAACATTTTCTCTACGTCCTCTGAAATAATACCTAAGTATCTTTCAGGGGGATGGAAAACTCTTTTCGATCTACGAGGTGGAGGAGGTAGTGTTCTTATTGGCTCAACCTGATTTGGTTCCAATTGGTCCTTAGCTCGTTCTGCTTGTGAGACTTTCTCATCAAGCTTAATCTGCTTTCCAATGCCGCTATCTTGAATAAACTATTTTTCAAGAAAGATGGCATGTCGACTCACAATCACATTGTGGTCTTCTGGAATGTAGAAATAGTATCCTAATGACTCTTTAGGATATCCTATGAATCGAGCTCTAAAGGACCTAAACTCTAACTTGTCCGCTTGTTGTCTTTTGACATGAGCCGGACAACCCCAAATTCTGAGATGACTCAGACTTGGTTTCTTACCGTGCCATATCTCATACGGTGTGGTAGGAACGGTTTTAGAGGGAACCCTATTCAGTAAATAGATTGAAGTTAACAATGAATGTCCCCAAAGAAAATCAGGGAGGTCTGTGAAGCTCATCATGGATCGAACCATATCCAATAGAGTCCGATTTCTCCGTTCTGAAACCCCGTTGAGTTGAGGTGTTCCTGGTGGAGTCCATTGAGAGACTATGCCATTTTCCTTAAGATAGTCTAGGAATTCCCGGCTAAGGTATTCACCTCCTCGATCTGATCGAAGAACCTTAATGGGTTTTTCCAGTTTATTTTTCTACTTCATGTCTGAATTCTTTGAACTTTTCAAAAGCTTCAGACTTGTGTCTCATAAGATACACATACCCATACCTAGACAGATCATCGGTAAAGGTAATGAAGTAGACAAAATTGCCTCTAGCCGGCACATCAAATGGGCCGCACACATCAGTATGTACTAGGGCAAGGAGATCTGTGGCCCTTCTCCCCATGTCCAACAAAAGGGAGTTTAGTCATTTTGCCTTGAAGACAAGATTCACAAGTTGGATATGACTCGAAAGTCAATGGACTCAATAGCCCATTTTTCTCCAATTTGTTAATCCTATCTTCTGCTATATGACCTAATCTTCAGGTGCCATAGATATCTATCATTTGGACTATCCCTAGGTCGATTTTTGGCATTCACGTTTTGCTCGATAGTTAAA